>CM038232.1:17615851-17814190 GCA_021442155.1 Cymbidium sinense | reverse complement strand
CAAAAATTTTGAAGGATGGAGGCACAAAGCCCTTAGGGTATTGGACACCATCAAATTCCTCTGGGTAGGGTCTCCCCTTTGGAATAGATGAGCCACCTAAGGCTTGTGCCAATGCATCCCTCACTTGTTGCTCCACCATGTGTTTGATGTCTTTTTCATGCATGGTACTATCCACCACCTTCTTCACAAGCTACCACTGCCTCTCTCTGCAGAATGCATCTAGGATAATCTAGAGTGTGTGCCCTCTACTGCCGCCACTATGGGAGAAGGCCGGAAACCAAAGCAAAATTATGCGTCGACACCATTGTCATCAACTCTTCAATCTTTTCCTCATTTGATCAATATGATCATCCCTCTATCTAAGCTGGTGGAGGAGGTGTTGAGTTGAATGGATGGCATCATCCTCTTCAACTATAATACCTTCTTGACTGTGTTGATCTCTTCGAAGGGATCCCCTAGTATCGACTATATGAACTTTGGTCAAATCTTCAAGAAGATCATCCTCATCTGGATCAAAGTTGACATTTCTCTCCTCACAATCTGATTGGTTACTCCCTAGAAGCTCTCTCCTTTTTTGCAAAGTACTATACTAGATCTCATCAACAAATAGCAAGATGAATACACGCGGAATGGTAGAGGGCTATGCTCACCGAGATGCACCTAACACTACCTATCACCGGAGTGCTGACTATGGGAGGGTCATGATTGCTGGAAGAAATATGCTTGTGACTACTCATGGGAGGAGTAGTGTCCCTTGGGAGATTCACTACCATGGGGATTGTAGAACTGTCCCATTCCCCTTCTACAGTTGTTACTATCACTGGCTCTGCTAGTAGCGATGGTGGTGGTGCGACCACGATGCTGCGGGGTCGCCACTCCTTCTTCACCAAGACTGAAAGGAGGTCGAGTAGGTGAACTTGTCCTCACCTCAATTGGTGGAGTAGATGAAGTGGGTTCCTTTGGCTGTAGCCAAATCACCAAGGGGGTTTTCTTCTCTCTAGATACTATCTTCTTTGCCTTTGTAGGCATGGTGGATGATGGGACTTGAACTGGTGACGGTGGGTGAGGAGTGGATCGGTGTGGTGGAGATAACACCAGCTCTACTCTCATCGGGGATTTTGCCTTATGATTGGTGGTACCTGTCAACACTATGTTATTAGTCACGCCGCCGGTGACTAGGAAAATCAACTGAGAGCCGATTGCCGGCAAACCTCATTCCATGCACTGACCGCTACTACTCAGCTTCTAATGCTCTATCACTGCGAATGTTCATGGTAACACTCCTAGGGATGATTAACCTCAAGTCAAATAATGTACCAGACTCTGAATGTTCATGTACTCTGCCTACTTGCCATAATACCATCTGTAGACCGACATAGAACTTCTTCCTATCCATAGCCGGAATCTCATGGTATGTAGGAGGTGGAGGCAATGCAGCTATCCTATGATAGTCCTCCTCTTCGTGTGATGTTGAGAGGGGGTGGAATAGTTTTCTAGTCAACAATGGGGAAACCTCATGAGGAGAACCCTCCTCTGTAATGTGGCATATGGCATCCATCTCCTGGGTGACACACTCGTGGTGCCGCTTGATCTTGCGGCTCCTATTGTGTCGCTATGTGCGACACTGTGCATACTAAGCAAGGCTTTGTGAGAGCTAGATCCTACCTTGAAGGTAGGGGAGGCTATCTTTGAAGCCAGGATAGCCTTCCTCTTAGAGGGGACCAATGAGGAGATGCTAGCATGAACCCGAGTGGTAGTGGGAACAACTGACTGAGTAAGAACTGGACTAACTAGCAGAACCTCAACTGCCTTCCTCTTTAGAGAAGGATACTCAGTGTCAAAACAAAGGTCGATGCGAATGACTAGCTTCTATCCAGCCACCTCATCGCAGCTAACAATGGTGAGAGTTGCCCCCTCGCAGGTGATGCGAGCTCCTCAATTCTGGCAAAAACACTAGATGGGTGGAGTCAGTCTAAGAAAGGCTGGCCTGATCCAGGGCCAAATCCACCCCAAACAAAAAAGTGAACACAAACTTCTGAGAGGCCATGTGCGAAGACTGCAAAGACTATTCGATTGCGTCAGTATTCCAGATTTGAAACATAGCTTGTATGATTCTTGATATTTGTTCCACACAAGTAACAAAAGTTTGTAGTTTTGAATTGACACTCAACAATTCAAATATGTTAAGTGGGGTTCATTGGAGAGATTTAGATGTTTTGAAGGAGAGTCATTTTCCATTTGATTTTTTATTTTAGAACCCATACTCAACCAATTTAGGTAGGTAGGGTGGGGTTCAAAAATTTGAGGAGAGATTTCTTTTCTTTTTAGAGATTGTTTGTGTTTTATGTTTCTTGTTTGAAAGAACTTCTACTTAGCAAATTTTGTGTGCTAAGTAGAGGTTGTGATTATGTGTTTGAAATATTTTTTCTTGTGAAGATTTGATTGTGTGATATTTTGATTTAAAAATGGGGCTTCCTACTTAACAAATTTGGTGTGTTAAGTAGAGGCCACATGTGTTTGATTTGTGAGATAGATTTGTTTTCCTTTAAAGATGAGAGTCCCACTTAACAAATTTGGTATGTTGAGTGAAAGCCCCAAATGTGTTTGAGATATGTTTAATTTTTCTTTGAAAATGAGACTCTCACTTAACAAATTTGGTATGTTAAGTGAATGCTCAAGTATGGTTGATATGAAAAATTGGATCCTTATTTAACAAATTTGGTATGTTAAAATAGGGATCAAATGTGTGTTGAAAAGAGACCCTCACTAAACAAATTTGGTATGTTAAGTGAAAGCCTAAATGTGTTTGATATGTTTTTTTTTTTGAAAATGGGATTCCCACTTAACAATTTGGTGTGTTAAGTGGAAATCAAAGTATGATATGACTTGAGAATGAGATTCTCACTTAATAAATTTGGTATGTTAAGTGGGAATCTAATATGGCATGGTATGTGGTTCTTACTTAACAAATTTGATGTGTTAGATAGAAGCAAACATATGCTTTGAAAATGAGGCTCTTACTTAGCAATATTGGGTATGCTAAGTGAAAGCCTAAATGTATTTTTCTTTGAAAATGAGACATTCGCTTAACAAATTGGAATTGTTAAGTGAAAGTCAAATTTCATATTTTGCAAATGAGACTCTCACTTAACAAATTGAAATTATTAAGTGAAAGTCAAATTTAAGATTTTAAAAGTGAGACCTCACTTAACAAATTGAATATGTTAAGTAAATATCAAATATTTTGAAAATGAGGCTCCCCACTTAACAAATTGAAATTGTTAAGTGAAGGTCGAATTCATGTTTTGGAAATGAGACTCTCACTTAACAAATTGAGGTTGTTAAGTGAAAGTCAATTTTTATATTTTGAAAGTGAGACCCTCACTTAACAAATTGGAATTGTTAAGTGAAGATCCAATTTATATTTGAGAATGAGACCCTCACTTAACAAATTGAAATTGTTAAATGAAGATCAAATTCATGAAAATGAGACCCACACTTAACAAATTAAAATTGTTAAGTAAAATTCAAATTTTTGTTTTGAAAATAAGACCCCCACTTAACAAATTGAAATTATTAAGTGAAGATCAAATTTTATGTTTTGAAAGTGAGACCCCCACTTAACAAATTGAATTTGTTAAGTAAAGGTCAAATTTTATGTTTTAAAAATGAGACCCTCACTTAACAAATTGAAATTGTTAAGTGAAGATCAAATTCATATTTGAGAATGAGACCCTCACTTAACAAATTGAAATTATTAAGTGAAGATCAAATTCATGTTTTGAAAATGAGACCTCACTTAACAAATTGAAATTGTTAAGTGAAGGCCAAATTTATGTTTGGTTTAAACAGGGATCCTCACTTAACAAATTGAAATTGTTAAGTGAAGGCCAAATTTATGTTTGGTTCAACAGGATCCTCACTTAACAAATTTGGATATGTTATGGGAATCAACATGGCATGATTTGCTTTTGAAAAGAACCTCCATGTAACAATCTTGAATGGGTTTTAATTTTGTGATTTTGTGGGTTTCTTGAAAGGTGCTTTTTGAAAGTGTCATTTTTGTGAAAGGAATTATTTTATTTAAATTTTATGATGAATCTTACCTCACCAAGCTAGTGGTGATGAGGTTTTAAATTATTATTATCTCTTCTTTCATTGATAAGTTATGTTTTCACCTATTGGGGAACCCAACAGGGCACAGAGTGAGGTCTTAAAACCTAAAGGATGTTAGCTAACTTTTCTTAAGATTAAAAGAAGCTAAGTGCCTATGGGAAGAAAATAGTCTCAGACCCATATGAAATACAAGTCCACTATCGATGTTTGGAGACAATAATAGTCTACTATAGATGGAGAGAGGAACTATCCCCAATGGAATCGCAAAAAAAATCTGTGGTTTTTATTTTTTATTTAATGTTTGTGGGTGTGTTTATGTTTATATTGGGATCCATGAATGAAGGGATTATTGAATCATTAAGAAATCTATGAGTTTTGAGTTGATTTGGGTTTCATTTAGCCAAGTTCAAAAGTTTGGCTAAAAGGGATAAAATTGGAAATTTGAATTGATTTGAGTTTGGTTTTGGTCATTTAAATTTATATTTCCTTTATATTTATGAATATAAATGAAGATCTAAATGGGTTATGAGAAAATCACTTAAGTTTGGAGTGATTTGGAAGCAAATTTGATTAAGCTTAGGGATGTAGGTTGAAAGGGCTAACTTTGGTTTCAATTTGGTTTGATTTATTTTTGGTCTTTGGAGGGTGGGTTTCATTTATATTATGAGTATAAATAAAATAATGATTGATTTATAAACAAATCAATCAAGTTTTAGTTGGTTTGAAGGAGTTTTTGTTAAGTTTATGGAGGTAGGTCCATATGGCTTAAGAAGGGTCTTGATTTGGTTTGATTTATTTTGATTTGATTTGAAAGATTTGAATTTGGATTTCATTTATATTTGTGAACATAAATGAACAAATGATTTATTTATAATAAAATCAGCCAAGTTTGACTTGGTTTGAAGGATTTTTGGCTAAGCACATGAAAGTGGTTCATATGGCTTTAGGAGGAGACTTTGGAATTTGGAGTTAATCATGAGTTTCAATCATTTTGAATTTGATTAGAGATTGAATTTAATAATTGAGAAAATTAGTTTGATTGGGGTTGATTTGAATTTGGTTAAGGCTAAGTACATAAGATAAACTCAAAGGGCCTTGGAAGGGATTTGGAGTTTGAATTTGGTGATGGATTTCAATCATTTTATAGTTGGATTTAATTTTGGAATTTGAATTTGAATTTGAGTTTGGTTTGAAAGAAGGAAGCAAGGATTGGGTTTGGGCAATAGGGTAGGCAAGTCTCCCCTATGCTTGCGCTCTGGTGCGCTACGGCAACCTTAAAGCGCTCTAGAGCCTTGACCCAATTGGTGGAGGAATCCCTAAGGCACAACCTATCCCTATGGCTAACTCTTCTAAGTTTCTAGGGTTATGTTAAGTGTTCACCTAATCACTAGAAGTGTCTTAAGACTAAATAATTCTCGATAGAGTCCTAGACCTATAATGAGAAATTGAGTGCTCACTCCAAAAATGAGGTTAACATGGTGTTATAATAATTAATTGATTGGCTAGATCATTGGAGTTTCTTTTAGTTGATTGAATCCTTAACTAAGATGTAATTAAAGGCTTGTGGAATAAGATCGGAGCCAAATTTGAGTAAGTAGATATAATGCTTATGAGGAGCTTAAAGGTTGCATAATTTTTCTTATTCATGAATGACTTTTTTATTATAATGACATGTTGGACATGAAAACACATTAGAGCCATTAAGAGTTCATTTCTTTTGGCCAAACCTTAGATGTGAGAAAAGTTATTGGGAAAAGTTCAATTTGTCAAGGGCATAAAGGTACTTCTCAGAATGCAAGTTTATACACACCATTATCGAATCTGGATTCTATATGGGAGGGGCTTAGGTTAGATTTTGCCTTTTGATTGCATCAAATAGAAAATGAAACTAATTATATTATGGTAGGTGTGAAGAGATTTCTAAAATGACCCACTTCAAAGCTACTGAAAAGAATTTTGATATTTTTCATATTATCGTTTGTTCTTCCTTGAAATTATTTGCATGGCTTCTTAGAAGTCTCACTTAGATCTTGACATCAAGTTCATTATACATTTTGAGAGAACCGTGGGCTCTAAAAAATTTGCCAGACCTCTCACATTGAAGAGAGTATGATTTGAGTGTCGTGAAATTTTCAAAAGGCGATGGAATAGTAAATAAGACACTACCGAGATTTCACCCTCGCCAGAGGACTTTAGATCTAGTTCCAGTTTCCCATAGCAAAGCACCTATAGTTAATTACCCTTCTCAATGATGAGAGAACCGACAAAGCTAATCGTTAGATCGCTTAATGTAGCTTATAGTAAGATGTGGAGTTTAGAATTTAAGATTATTAAATTCATCATCTTAACTTAAAGAAGATAGTTGGGGAATGATGACGCTTCGATCTAGATCCATGGTTCCATCATCCGAAATGTCAGAGTCCCAAGGTACATAGTCGAGGAGGTAGTCGACCTAACCCGATAGAAGGATATCAGTAGCCATGGGTTACGTCATCCAAGTAATCCTTGCGCACTGGGTGTTGTTTGTCGAGACAATCATAAGTCTACCTTAGACAGGGCTTTTTGCCCTATCATTTGTACCATATGATTCACATCTCAAGGTACAGAGCCATTGGGAGCATACGAGCTACAGTCATGATCATAATATAATGGTGTCATTTGGCGGCAGCCACCTGATCAGAGGACTCTGGTCGTAACTGCATCATATGTGGAGCCTATTGGCCAAACCACACAGTCAGAGGACACGGGCCACATCCTTGCTGGCATGAGATTGATTAAGAGTGAATATAGAAATACATTTGATTTGACTTTGGCTCCATTGTGAGCTAGAGTTTTCTAAACTTGTCACCTCCGACAAATAAATGCAGAAGGCGGGTTGAATTATAGCTTTAAGTTCTTTTTAGATTGAATTTTATTTAAGCATTTAACACTTAATGGCATATTAGATTTTGTATTCGGATTGATATTTAATTCACATTAATTTGATTTAAATTGTAATTGCATTTCAATGAAAGTATCCCATATAGTTGAAATCTTCATTCAACATAGCCATCATCGAGGTATTTAATTGATTGAATTGAATATATTTAAGAACCCTAAATCCTATCAACTATATTTAGCTCATAACAGAGGATCAGACCTATAGGTTAAAGCTCATAGCTGTATTGCATGACTTTGTAATTGAGAATCTTTTATATTTCAAATAATATATTTGTATTTTGAATTTTTAATGATTAATTCTTTCAAATATTTGTATTCTTGAGATATAATTATGAATGAATGTTTTTTGAATACAAAATAAATTCTAAATTTATTTATTTTTAACCAACATCCTCGTGACACTTGAATCTAAACATTCAAAGATTATGTCGGGGCCCATGTAGGTGTTTAGTAATTTAGATAATTTTATTTCTAAATTATGTGATTAATTTTATATTTATTTAATCTCAACTTAGCCTGCACAGCCTTTTCAGAAATTAAAATTTACACTTTAAATCTCTATGTCAGAGCACATGTAGGTATTTATAGCTTAGATAATCTCATCTAATTAACAAAATCATTGACTTTAAAAATCATAATTAGAATGAAATTTATTAATTTTTGGATTGAAGGAAGCTCCATAATTAGCATAGCATTTAATTTAGTATCGTCTTTTATCTGCTTGTACGAAAAATTGCATATCCGACAACGTAGATTTTAACTTTGTATTTTCGATTTAAAATATTACAACTTCGCTTATATTTAATCTAATAGCAAATTAAATAAAAATAAAATGGCTATTTAGCTCATGCACATTGGTAGAATTTTGCATCTTTGTTAGTCATCATATTCAACTTTTATTCTCACCCATAAACAAGCTATTATACCTCTTTCAACTTAGCTTATTAGGTGTGAGCCTTGTTGCTTGAATCATGCTTGAATTGCATCTGCATTTCAAAGCTAGATTTCAAGGTTGTTGCAAGACTCATGTGATCTAATCATTTGTTCAACTGAATTTACTTTTAGATTACTCGACATAAAATATTGTAAGGATTATATTCAAATTCATTGGCAAGCTATCAATTCTTTGTAAATTTTACTCAAATTTCTTTAACTCTTCTCAACTCATGTAATTAGAGTCAAGTATGAGACATGCTCATCAAAACCCTTCGTTACATAATGTAAGTTTTAATTTGAAGCTTTCAATTTTATTATCTCTATCCATTCATTATGTTGCATAATAATTTATGTGCTTTGGCAAGCATTTAATCCTACTATAAATTCCATTCAAATCACTTTGACCCCCTTCAATATAATTGTAACACTTTAAAAGGTTACAGTATCCTATTTATATTTCTCTTGCTTAAGTGTATATTTTTTATTTCAATATTAATCATTAATTACTTAACTCAATGCTTAATACAAGTTGTAATAAGATTTGATTACTCAATTAAAAGTCATTTTAATATTTATGAGTGGGCTTTCAATTTGCTTGAAAATTTTTTGTAAGCAGTCTTCCTTGTTTTTCTTTTGGTTTAGTGTTTATTTTTATATTTATAATGTATCTTTTTATTTAATTTTGAGTTTAGATGATTTTTATTTAAATTTCTTTAAGTCCCAAAAATTTGATAAAATTTCTTCAATATTTCGCATGTATATCACATATCAATTTTGATACTTGTATTCTATTTGAAGCAAAGAAGATGCCTTTACACATTCTCTTTAGACCCACTAATGCCTCTATGATTAATGGGTCAAAACCTACAAAAAGAAACACATACACAGATATATATATATACATTCACATTTCTATACATTCACAAATATTATTTCTACGCATCCACAAATTACACTATGAAGCCTCATTTACTATTTTTGGATGAGAGGAAGAGAGGGTAGTGTGGTTGTGTAGTGCGAGAAGCCAAGATTAATTGGATGGAAGGAAGGGCACTGTTGGGAATGAAGGAGTAGTTAGTGGCTTGAGGGACATATGAGTTGCTGCTTATAAAGGAAAACTGAAAGAATAGGATGAGCTGCGGCCAGGTTTGCTAAACGAAAACTAGAGAGAAGACAGAGCATGATGCTGGAGAGAATAAAGGAAAGAAAAATATAGAAAAGAAGTCGGAATCGAGTGAGGATTACAGTGAATTGTCATCACTGATGTGAGGGAGATGGAAGTCAGAGAGGAGAGGGAGATCGGATGAGGCTCACGGTTCACGCAGTTTAGCGGCTCAATTTACACAGACGGGAAAAGGTTCGGCAAAGCAGTGAAGGCTACAATAGCAGTGAGGAAGAGAGGGAGTGCTGCCTAGGGAGGGAGGTCGGGTGAGGCTCACGGTTTGCATGGCTCGAGTTGAGTGAACGAGGGAGTTGGTTTGCTTGGCTCGCACAGAGGAAATCGCGTGGTCCTTCGTTCAGCTAGGACAAACAGAACAAGAAAAGAGGGGGAGGCGAGACGTATGACTTGAGAGGAGGAGAGTGAATGCTTGCGGATCGATGCTTGAAGGGCGACAGACAGAGAGTGGAAACGAGCGCGAGATTTTTAAGAATGGAGATCGAGTGTCAGTTTTGAGGGAAATCAGGAGAGAACGACAGCTTACGTGCGTCTTCGTTCTTTCAAATCGATGGAAATCGAGGGAGAGCGAGAGTTGAAGGCTTGCAGCT
The DNA here is from genome assembly GCA_021442155.1 of Cymbidium sinense. Taxonomy (NCBI): domain Eukaryota; kingdom Viridiplantae; phylum Streptophyta; class Magnoliopsida; order Asparagales; family Orchidaceae; genus Cymbidium; species Cymbidium sinense. The sequence continues at coordinate 17,804,431 of CM038232.1, read as the reverse complement.
TTTTGAAAGATGAACGGAGAGCTTGAGAAGGGGAGATCATGTGATTCCTGTGTGGTTGGAGCAGTTGGAACGAGAGAAGAGTGCTTTCAATTTTTTAGGGAGGATGGGCGGGATCGGTTTTTTACAGTTGAGGGAAACAGGAGCTCGTGCGTCTGTGCGAGTTGAGCGAATGAGGGAGAGTGAACGAACGAGAGATTCAGATCGTGCCTGCGTGTGGGGAGCCGTTGAGAGAGTAAGACGAAGAGGAGAAGAGGGGGATCGTGTGAACCTTTTCCTGTTTCGAAGGAGTGGAGATCGAGGGTCAACAAGAACTTTGGAAGTATCTAGATACTACTTTACAATTAGATTCATGTAATCATCCCTAAACTGATGGCCATTAATAGAAACCTCAATGCTATGTTAAGAAGCTTAGTACAAGATCACTCTAAACAATGTGATGAGTTTTTGGGACAAGCTGATATTGTATACAATTCGATGACTAATCGTTTGATTGGCAAATTCCCCTTTAGCATTGTTGACACAAAAAATGCGCAACCATGTGCTTCCTAAATACAAAAGTAAAACTGCTACAAACACGGTTGATGATGTTACAAATCTATTCAAGGAGGTATGCTCCAAGCTTGATACCTCCAATGCCCAATATAAAAAAGCAATAGATACTCACAGGCGCAAGAAATTTTTAAACCTTAGCGACCATATTATGATTAAATTTCGCAAAGAGAGATTCACCCCTAGAACATATACTAAACTTAGCCCACACAAATTTAATCTGTTTGCAATAAATAAATGCATTAATGATAGAGTTTATTTTTAATTTAAGTATGCTTTAAAACTTAATTAGTAATTTTAAGTGTTATTAAAATAAAATTTAAAAATAGATATAGTCGCCCACTAAGTGAGCGACTAGTGTGCCACATCAAATGGCGCAGCTAATTTGTGTAGAGAGCTAGTCGCCCGATGGGTGACTAGCTCTAGTCAATTCTAGTCACCCATTAACTAGGCAATTAGCAAAAAACAATATTTTTTATTTTAATTGGGTTACACCAAGTCATTAAGGTGAATTAATATTAGGCATATTGAAGTCATTAAGGATATGTACAGTAGAGCGATTACATCAAGGATTGGCTTTAAGCCCTTATCTTTTTGCTTTAGATATGGATGTTCTTACTAGGCATTTATAGGAAGAATATTGAATATGCCTAATATTCAAGTCATTTACATCAAGGATCAACAATTTTTACCTTGGTGTATGCTTTTTGGTAATGTCATTCTTCTTGTTGATAAGGCTATTGATTGAGTCCAAGAGAAGCTTGAATTATGGAGGTCAACCTTAGAGTCAAAAGGTTTTCATTTAAGTAGATCTAAAACTAAATATATAGACTGTAATTTTAGTTGCAGATGTTATAGTGTTATTGTTGAGACATGATGTGAACAAGTCATTAAAAAGATTGAGCGATTCAGATATTTAGGCTCTATTGTTCAAAATGATGGTGAAATAGTAGTAAAAGAGAAATGAGAAAATTACTTTATCTAAACACATAGAAGATTACCAAAATAATGCAATACAATAAAGTTCCAAGATATATACAAATAAATGGAACATCTACTATAGCACAATCCAAAAGAAAAATAAAGCATAGATGAACCAATGTGAAGACATGCCACACTATCCTAAATGCCTCCATCGCCTACATGGAATTGCACCACTCAAGTGTATACCGATCAAGTGCATGTGGTAGATCACACATGTGATAGTGGCCCTCCAATACAAGATCTTGTAAGTAGGATAGTCCTATCTTTGGGAAGAAAGGCGGTTGTGACTCATAGGCTAGCATGTAGAAGGACCTAGATCACCATATGTAGATGGTTTGGCGCCCTAGTCATGCTATAGGACATTCTCTGTAGGCTCCGATCCATAATGTGGGATGCCAATATGTACTCACAACCTCAAGTCTCTACATAACACCTCGTACATAGCTATAGCTCTTTGTAACTCATGCTCATCTATACGGTCGAAGTACGGTTGAAAGATGTCTTGAGTCACCAAGATGTGCACTGACAATGTGAAAAAGTAGCGTTTGAAATTAGCCTCAAGTAGGTATGTAACATATTGAATTTAATAGAATACTTATGTTAATACATACATATATGTGCTCTATAGGTGCTTTGGGATAGTAAGTGGTGAGAGGATCTGTCAAGGCAGCTAGTAAATAGAGAGAAGCCTAAAATCTGAACCAGCACATGTACTGATTGATAGCCGTTAGCCTGTCCTCATCTTCGACCAAGCCCTCAACTATGTAATCTCTCCGCCTCTCCCAAGTAGTAATGTGTACTTGGTGGCAATCAACCCAGTCTACATTTTCTTAACCTCAACCATCGACCCTTTTGAAAGTAGGGTCTACTGGTGCAACATCAACTCTGGGTATGAGTCTAAATTGTCTCAACACTCGATCAGGTACGTGCCACTCCACCCTCAACCAACTGATGAGCAAAACTCGTGCCAACCACATATCAGAGCTTGTTGAGCATGTACTTGACAAGTGTTGCGTGATCTGCTCAATGTATGGCTCCCAAATCACCTGCACATATTAAAAATTTTATTAAATTAGTATACACATTATAGAAATTAGAATGAATAAGTATTATACAATTCATATCTGTATGCAAAGAAACCATCCAAATCATTCCTATATAATGCCACATTCGGTCATTGGCATCTGGCGAATATATCACTCATTCCACCTATGCACACAACACATTATAAACAAACATATAAGCAAAAAATTTGAAATTGCAAAAATTAAAATATACCTCAATCCAATACTGAGCCCATCGAGATCACTCGGATATGGCACATGCAAGGTCGGCCTCCCCATATGAAGATGCTCTCAAGATCATATTTGCAGAAGGTATGTGCAAAGAAGCCATATTGGCCCTGTTGGGCCTAGTAGACTCATACAACTCTTTGTACAGGTGCGCCAGAACTACTCCTCCAATAAACAGTGTACTGAATGAATCTAGGTCCTCAAGTAGTGGAAGATACTATAGATAGACGTTGGATCCTGATGTGTCTAGTAGTAGGAAGCACCCAATAAAAAATAAAATATAAGCATGCAGGTTCCTGCTGTACTCCTCGATTCAGATGAGCATAAGACTCTCTGTAGAAAGACCACCTAAGGCACCTTAGCAGCATACACATCTACGTCTATGCCTGACCCATCCTGAAGGTCAATGTGATGTGTGGGCTGATCGGGTCATGATACACCACATCTGATAGGGGATGTCGACCCAATAACGCATCGCAGCAGTCTAGCCAACTACGCCACCTCTTTCCCTCACCAATCACCATTAGGCCAATAACTAGCAGCCCATCTACGCATAAACCCAGGATCATCACCACGTCCTGAAGCATCATTGCTAACTCACCAATGAAAAGGTGGAAGGTATTGGTCTGTGGATACCATCTCTCAACCAGAGCAGCAAGTAGATGATGATCCAAGCAAATAAAACATAGTTGATTAGCACACTATTGGCTTGCTACATCCAGGCTAGAGATGAATCTCTTGCAAGTGATGGGCCACTCATTCAACATAAGTAAGTAGGAAGCGGCCTCTAGAACAATGCTTTATAATAAAAATGATCAATCATTAGTCAAACCAGTTCTCCTATGCATGTGTAATATAGAAACTGAAATTAAAATAACACTTATAGTATCTGGGTGGGTGGCTCTATACCAACCACATAGGGAGGCTATGCTATGGTGGACCCCTGGAGGAGGCTACTCAGACTGTGGGGTGTCCTCCCTAGCCTAGCCTCGACACCTATGTCTAACAGGTGGGGGGTGCTCCTCGGCCATCATGCCTATTGAAAGAAACATATGTAGTAGTTAGTGTCAGGCAATTATAAAGTTTAAATGAAAAACTGTAGCGAAAAGTAAGCTAAAAAAGAGTACTGCAACCTACCTAAAATTTTTAATAAGGACCATAGAACATATAAACGGGTTGTTATTGTAACTACAACATACTTTCTACTGTTGACATTGTGTAGGCACGATGACATGTAGTGGCCAACTATCTTCCATGGACTACAAGATCTGCTACTGCTAGGTCTATTTTCATCAATTATATTTCTGAACCTAGTGGTACGAGGTCTACCTGACCTTCTATGAAAATTAGGTGGTAGTAATTCTATTAAACCTTGCTCAACACTATAAGTTGGCCAATCAGAACGGTCAAGCAAAGTGTGGAACTCAGTTGAATATGTGAGCTTATATAGATGTAAAGTATAATACTATGAAATACACGTCAGGTGGTTTAATCTTCTAAACCCTAGCGCAGCAATAGCATGAGGGCATGGCCAATGATTTATAACTGTCTTATTACAATTGCAACTACACTGATCATTATCTAATAAATCAACTCTAAATGATCGGCTTGACCTATCAAACACCTGCATCTCCCGAGGGTTGATGTTCACCGATTCTAGGAAATGTCTAGCTTCCCTTTCAGTATAGTGAAACATGGTTGATCCCCTTCGGGTGAACATAGATAAATTGGCCTCCTATTGCTGAGTTGCAGTGGCAAGTCTTTTCATGAACAGTGCAACTAAATTGTAATAAATAACAGTGATTAGTGCCTGAATTGGCAAACCACGTGCACATTTAAGAACACCATTGAAACATTCAGATGTATTTATTATCATTATACCATAATGCATTCCACCATTATGCATTAGTGACCATTTAATTGGGTCTCGCTCCACAAGCCATCTATGAGCTTCTTCTTTCACATTTTTTATATCTATCCTATATCGATTAAACTCATGAATGTCATCAGTGTTTCCAGCCATATACATTTTCTGGCAAAGAAATTTTACATCAGCAGTTCCCAATCTACGTATAACATTTTTAAAATTCTCACGTAGATGACACAAGTAGTGCCTATGAGCGGCCGATAGGAAAATATCTCTGCACTCCGCAACAAGCCAACATGCTTATCATATATTATGCATAAATTGCATCTAGTTGACACCACAGGCAGCAAATCATGTAAATACATTAAGAACCATAGCCAAGAATCACGACTCATACTCAATACGCAAAGGCAAGAAGAATCAAACCATTATTTCCATCTATTCTAACAGTAGTCAGTAATGTACCATGATACTTGCCTAACAAAAATGTACCATCTAAACTTAGGATAGGGAGACAATTGCCCCAGCCCACAATAGAAGGACCAAATGCCCAAAAAATTCTCTGGAATCACTGTGTACTGCTAAACTGCATTCTGTATACTATACCGGGTAAAGTAGTACAAACTGCTTCCATGAAAATGCTTAGAGTCCTATAAGATTCTTCCCAACTACCAAAAATTTCTTTTATTGCCTTATGCCTAGCATCCCAGGCCTTCAATAAGAAATTTTTACATTAAACTTTGATTCCATTCTACCTATAATCTCCCTAGGTTTTAAATCAATTTGATGTCTGATTATAGGTACAATGAAAGAAGCTATGAATTTGGAACTGCACTGCCGATGACCACTAGTACTCACTGCATTGATACATCTGTGGTGATCCCCAACTCTAGAGATTCTCCGAGCACCCCCTAGATGTCAGGTGCTGCTATAATGTAGATGTCAATTACCTGCTCTATTAGGACTATCGTGATGTACACATATCACAATATAGTTCTTCTGGTTTGAGGTAATTATTTGGAATTGAACCTTATTAACTATACATCATCCAATAACACATTCCTTTTACTTGTGAAACACATTCCTTCTGCAAGATCACCTAGAATTTCAACATCATCTGTTAGGACATTTTCATCAGATGGACCGTCAACATAAATATCATTGTCCCACTCTCTCGTAGTTTGAAACATCCGGACATACTTGTTAGTAGACAACAATTGGCTTTCACTATTAATATTGCAAAATGAATGATTTTTTAAGAGATCCTGACTAGCTACATTTTCAACCATAACTTCTAACCCAGGTGAACAATCATTATCACTGATATCCTGCTCAGAGTCACTACTTGAGCCACTGCTCATAGTCTCATACACATCATCGCTTGTAGCACTCTAAGCCACATATGGTTCCTCTAATCGATAAATAACATCATCGCTGCCACAACACTCATTAGTATTATGACACACATTGTTATTAAATATTAATAGTATAAGTAAGGAAAGATAAACAAGGTATTACCTGAGAATTAATTCATCAAAGCTACTCTGTGTTGCCAGAGGAGCAGGTGCGATGAAATCTTGTATATGCATTGATGGTATATCTACTGACCTTAACACTAGATCAGCTGACGTGGATGCAACATTAGCATCCTCGACTTCCACATACAACACTAATATCTGACTAGAAGCTTCGTCCAGTGTAACATCGCAAACTTCATCATCGAAATAGCACTTTAAATCCGTTATCCACCAAATAATGACATGTAAGACTTACTATGTGATGCTCTGAATCAATGTGCAAAGATCATAATTCTTTGTTTCAATTCCAATAAGGTGCTCTGCCGCAGAACCTTAACTGGACGATTTCGACTACCCACATAACTTGGAATGAACTGCTCATTGACATTTAGTTCGCCTTCAAAGAATAGGATCAATGAAACAAACTCTCTAATCATTCATCAAATAACTGAAAAATAACCAATCATATCGATTCCCTAAATTTAGAAAAATATCACGCTTCCAAATTTATTTGTACTGACTATATAAATCAAACGATATTTAACTTAATCGACACGCTATGCGCACAAATAATCTAAGGTGACTTGCTCTAAAGGTCACTGGCTCTAATCTTATAGGCCAACTACAATGACTCGAATCCTACTAATATCATCTAAAACTATTTTATAATCATTTTCAGTAATATACTCGACATATATTAAACGCGTTAAAGATCAGATATCACCCAAAATTATAAATCAAATCCCTTAACCACAACTCTGAGCCCTAAATTGAAATCCTAAACCAAATTCCCCTAATACACACAATCTAATTAATTATAAATGAGAAAAATTATGGATTTACCATGTGTTTACGAAGAACGACATCAATGTGCGCTAAGAACTATAGAATCCGTCGCAGGAAACTTCCCTAAAAGGAACAGAGCTGCCGGAATCGTCGCCAGCAGCTAATGTTGGGTCCAAGAGCTGTTAGATGGAGAGGAAAGGTGTTGAATTCAGCGGATGCGGCTGTCAGGCAACAAAGTGTCGGCAGTCCAGCAATATGCGGCGGGAGGAGCAATGCTGGCGGTTGGAGCAAGGTCGGCTGCTGTCGGAAAGGTCAGAGAGGAAGGTAGCTTTGCTTGGAAGGGAGAAGCGGGTTGGCAGCTCGCAGGGAGACCTCGGATCGTGGAATGGAGCTCGGATCGCGGAAAGGAGGTCGGCTCGTTAATGGGGCTGATCGATCGATTGACCTATTTTCCACTTAGTGGACGAATTATACCTATTTCTATATATTTTTACTAATACTTAAAGTATTAATTATATTTTAAAACATACTTAAAAAAAAATTACCTTAATGATAATGCTTATATTATGTATTTACCTACGGATATTTAAACATTTTCTACATTTAATGTTTCAGACATCTACCCATAAGGGCCAATGCAAATTGCATCACTTTGGTCAAGTTCTTTTAGAGGAAGGAGAAATCTGATATGGCGTCGGCTAGTGTTCCATCTTATTACCTCTATTTATAACCTTTTATTATTAATTATCTCTTATAATAGTTGCTTAAATACCTTATTAATTAATAGCATATGTTAATGATTCTTATACTCATGATTAGTTATGTTGGACCCATTGTAACGAACTATAAATATGACTATACATATATTCAACAATAGTGAAGTTTGGCATTTTTCCATTACCTTTCTGGCATCAGTTGTTTCCTCCTTCCTGTCTGGTTTTGTTGAAGCTTCCTACACCACCTTGCCACCGATTGACCCCTATTTTTTATGTATGAAATATCAAACTTTTGATTTGTTATTATGGTCTGAGTTCAATACTTGAAAAAAAATTAATTTCAGAAGAATCGCAAATTTAATTTGATGTTTTGACTCTGATTATGTGCAAAAGTATTAAAGTTATTATAAAATAAATATAATATAATATTTGACTAATTATTTCTCTATTATATAATATAATTTTAAAGCATACCAAGATGACATTTTGCTCATTTCTAACTTTCCCCTATTCTGGTTCTTATTGCTATTTCCTTTTTTAAAAACTCTTTTAAAAAAAAATTAAATTTTGTCTTATCGATGCAAACATCTTCCAAATTATATATGTATATATTGATGAGGGCCAAGGCCAGCAATATGAAGCCGAAGAAAAAATAAGGAAGGAGACATATTTACACCTAATTAGTAAACCCATCATTTAAAATAATAGCCAGTCGTTATACCTGAAAGTCATCCAGAGAGATATATAAATTGCATTTTCATTTTGTGCTGTCAAAGGAGCCATTTTATTTCCTTGTGTATCTCCCCTTCGAAGTAAGTAAACCATGGCTTACGCAACTCGCATCTCCCATTTTCTACTACTAATTTTTTTTGTGGTCTATGGCGAGGCCACCAGTTTTGCTTCTGCTCGAAATTCTTGGCTAAAGATGAGTAAAAGGTTCACTGATCTCTTGCTTTACCTGTCACGTTGTTCTCTTCTAAATCCATCATGTGTTTTTGATATCTGTCTTTCTTCACAAACACATAAATTTCAGATAAATATCATATCTTCTTTTGAGATAATTTAAATCAAGAAATTATTTCATTTTTACTTATTAGAAGATTAAAAGAAACATATATATTTTTAAAGAAAAAAACTAAAGTTCTCTTTATGAATTTTTTATATATCTTCACATTCAACTAAAACTTAATATCCAAACTGAGCACCAAGTTATTTTCCTTTCCTACAAGATTGCTTGTTGAGGGTTCCTTTCGCTTTGAAGAGGCCACCATCGTAGAAATCCAAGCAGCCTTCAGAAATGGCTCGTTGAATTCCTACCAATTGGTGATGCATTACCTAGATCGTATCAACGCTCTCAACCCCCACCTCAATGCTGTCATAGAGGTCAACCCTGATGCAGTTGAAGATGCAGTGAAGGCTGACCATCAATGCAGTGCCGCCGGAAATCTTAGCCCCCTCCATGGCATACCTGTCCTTGTCAAAGACAACATAAATACTCATGACAAGCTCAACACCACCTCAGGCTCCTTCGCCCTTCTTGGTTCGGTCGTGGCCCGTGATGCTGGTGTCATCCAGTAGCGGTGCAATCATTCTAGGCAAGGCTAGCATGAGTGAGTGGGACAACTTTAAAACATTAGGGCCAAAGCAAGGATGGAGCCCTCGTGGAGGACAAGGTCAAAATCCCTATCCCACAGCAAATGATCCAGGTGGGACAAGCAGTGGGTCAGCCACTGCAGTAGCAACAAATATGGTGACTGTTTCACTGGGAACAGATTTAGATGGCGCCATCACTTATCCTGCATTGGTGAACTCGGTGGTGGGCATCAAGCCCACAGTCCGTCTCACGAGTAGGTCTAGGATGGTGCCTATCTCACCAAGGTTGCAAACTATAGGGCCAATGGCACGAACAATGGCGGACGCAGTGGCACTCTTGTACGTGATCATCGGATTTGATCCGTTGGATGCTGATGCGACGAAGGCAGTATTAAGATTTATTCCAAACTGTGGATTTCAAAAGTCATTGAAGGAAAATGGTCTGAAAGGAAAGAGAGTGGGGATTCTACGTCATCCCTTCCTTGATAAATACCCGGAGGGGTCCATAGAAGCTAATACATTTGCAAGGCATTTTGAAACTATGAGGTGATAAATTTCTATTTAAAAATCTTTTTTTTTTCTTTTAACAAAAAAGTTTTTATCAAACAAAGTAATAGTAGATTAATATTTTTCAATCAATCATTTTAAATAAAAAATTAAATGGATCAAATAGAGAATAATACTCTAAATTAAATAAATAAAATGTAATTTATAATCAACCACTATTTTAAACATAGAAATATATGTTTGAAGAAATGATTTGCTGTTCTAATTTATTGAAATGAGAGATCTTCAATTACTAGAATCATGTTTTTTAATTAAAATGGTCTCTAATGGCAGGAATGTTTAGCAACTATATAGAAAAGCTATATATGATGTTATATTATTATGCAATATGGTCGGTTACTATATATGATGTAATTTTTAGAATGAGATAAAAACTAATTATTAGCTTTGAAGGATATTGTATGTGACCTAAATATTTTTACCTTTTATAAATTAAATTAAAAACATATGATATTAAAAAAATAATCACACATCAGATAAATAGAGATGAAAATACAAATGGATTTAAATTAAATGTTAGAGTTAATTTCCTTTATTGTAGATTAAAAGGTGTCATCTTAGTTGACAATATTGAGATAAAAAAATATAGCAATCATGCTAAATTAAACTACAAGCGGTGAAGTGATTGCACTTTTGTCCAATTCAAGCTTTCACTCAACGCCTATCTCAAAGATCTTGCATCTTCACACGATCTCTAGAGATATCATAGCCTTCAACAATCAACACCCAATTGAGGTAATAAATAATGATCCTCTTTGTTCATTACTCGAATTTACAATATTCTTGATCAATTGCAGGAAAAGACAAAAGAATATGGGCAAATAATATTCTTAGCATCACAACAAACAAATGGAATCGGTTTGGCCGAAAAGAATGCTATAAAAAGAATGGCTCAACTCTCAAAGGTGGGAATGGAGGATTTAATACACGAGAAAAGTTTAGACGCTGTGATGTTCCCTGACTATAGTATTGTACATGCTATGGCGATTGGTGGCTTTCCCATCATTAGTGTACTAGCTGGATACACAAATTCTGGTGCACCTTTTGGTATTTCTTTTGCTGGATTAAGGGGTTCAGATGCCACATTGATCGAGATAGCATATGCCTTTGAGCAGGCTACCAAAATTAGAAAGCCCCCTCCACTTCAGGTTTGATAAAAAAATATTAATGTATTATTATTTAATTGAAGGTCACTATATGATTTATAAAGGTGTTATCCTCTTTTTTTTCAAAAAAAAGATTTTAATATTTATCTAAAGTATATAATATTTAAGATTTTTTTAGATTCAATTAACCAACTTGATTTTCAAGCTCAAATCCTATTGATATAATCCGTCCTTCATTAAATAATTTAACCAAAATAAATTAATTTGAAATGACTATTTTATATATTTTTCCATTCGAATTACATTTTTTTTATTTTCCTTTAATTGATGATTTTTGAGTTTTAATTTTCCTAATTTTGCAATGCTATCAATATGATTATATTGTATGAATGTAATTATCAATATATAACCAAAGTCTAGCATTTGGAGGCTTAAAGCAAACTCTAGATGTGTATAATTAAATTGCTTCCATAATTCAATATATGATGGAGGAATTAAAACACCTAGTTCAGTTATTCTCTCATGATGCCATATGTTTAGTAGAAATTGTAGATGCATATTCTCTTTATAGTCATTAAATGAGATATCCTTCTACTTATGTTGTTGCCCACTTTATAGTATAAATCGAGCTACATTGTAATCATTTCATTTAATTTTTATCGCATTAACCATATAATATAATATACAAGAATTAGTGTAATAATTTATTTTTTGTGCACTCAAAATTAATTTGGAAACTAAATTTTTATCCAATAAAAATTAGTATTAAATCATTTATTGAAATAGACACTTTTAGCTATTCAACAAATTGATTAAAATATTCATGTTATGTTAATATCTATTTTGATGCTAAGTATTTTTATTATAATTGATAACTCGAAGTACTTTTTGTAGCTAGATCAGAGTGGACATTAAGAAGCAATTTATAAGTTATGTGAAATATTTTGAGCCTCTTTAATAGCTTGTAAAATTTATTTATCACTTGCATCAAATATAAACTCTTCGTATCTCTTTCTTTGCTCTTTCATTCAATGATTCATAGATCTTTAAAACACCATTAAATTTGTTCATAGATGGCCCTCACTCAAAATGTGATGTCTAATGATAAAAAATTGGGCCGATATATATCAACTTTGACTTCATCTAGTGTTAAGTAGGCTTTCTTTTTATACTTTAAATTTGAGTTTTTAAATTTTCTTCACAAAACTAAATATTGATTCTTATGAAGCTATAAACACAAAATATTTAACTCTTTTAAGAAATTCAAGAGTTAATCATATTTAATTAACTAATAATTTATCATACATATATGATCATTGACTTCTGATAAATATGACTTATATTTATTTAAGGCATCAGTTCTACTATTATAAATGAATTAAAATACACAATTAAAATTTTCAAAATATGCACATATTATTTTATTTCAATCTTATAATAATTAAAGCATAAATAATATTAAAAAATGTTAATAAAGTATATACATAAAATCAAGTTTTTTTTACAAACTTAATCATAATTAACAAATATAAAAGTTATAAAAGAAATTAAACTAATCAATCTTTAATTGTATATAAAAATTAAATTGATAATCTATTAAAAAAGTTTTCATTATAAATTTATAAATAATTGATAAAGATAATGTCAATATTCTAATAAATATCATCCAACGAATAATAACAACAAAAATAGAACAAAAAACTAAGTTATTATCTCTTTTTTTTAAAAAAAATTATGCCATAAATCATTTAAAATTTATGTTAATTTACTAAAATGTATACAAAAATTATGAATCTAAAAAAATATATAAATCTAGTAATAGAATTACTGATCTAGAAAAGGTTGTAGATCTAACAAAAAAATAAAAAATCTAGGGTATAAATAAAGTCTTAGGATCAACATAATATAGATAGATGAATTTCATATACAAAAATTGCACATCTATGCGTGCAATGCAAAAAATCAGATAACAATAAGAATAAAATTTAATTTGAAAGTTGGTGAAGATATATGAGATGATTTACCTTCAAATTCATGGAATAATTAAGCAAAAAAATAAGGCATAAATTGAGCTATCAGAATCAATAAGGCAAAAAGAAATGGAAAGGTGATAGATGACTCAAGAGGAAGGGAAATGAGAAATAAAATTATTGGGCTCAAATTGGCAAATTCATCATAGTTACATGTAGATTTTCATCAACTTTTATAGCTATCATTTATGATAAATTTAAACACTACAAGTAATTATAGTGAGAATAAAAATACTTGTTATATAACGGCTATAAAAATGGCTATTATAAAGATTTATTTGCAACAAAACTTGAGCTAAACACTCGCTCATTCTTAGATTGACCTAATATATCCTAATTGTGGCACCTATCACTCCTTTCATCTCCCCTGCTAAATAGCACATTCTTAATCAATTCAACCACCACCAAGGCACCCTTTTCGGCTCATTTTATTTCCTCTAATTCTTTTAGTATATATTTCATTATTATTTTTTTATAATAACATGGATATCTTTACATTTTTTTAATGATTTAGGCTCGTCCACCTCAACCTCACACCTTAGTGATACCAAATTGCTTCAGTTCAATAGGTCTTCTTAATAGAAAAATACAACGTTCATATAATTAAGAATTGCCAAAAGAGGACTGATTATGTTTGAACATTTTATCTAATTCCATTGTAGCCTAATCCCATGTCCCTAACGTTTCATAATTTCCTCCATCTACATCAAATTCCCTATAACCTTGCATATAACCATGTTGATATGGTCAAGAGTAATTAGACATGTCCAAGTTTTTTCTAAAGAACATAAATAAAAAATATTTATTATTCTTCCCTTGATGGACGATTATTCCATCTTGTGATTGTATTAGAATTAAAATTATAATTAGTAAAGTAACAAAGCTACTTCAAGTGATGAGTTCTAAAGAAGCAAATTAGCAGTTGGGACTTGGGATGTATCGAACAATTACAATTTCATGCCTCTTAACATAGGCTTAGTACTAGGATTGGATTGTACATGCATGAAGAAAAGTTTAATAATACATGTTTGGCCTCCTTCTTACATAAGATATCAAGTTCCATCTCAAAATATCATTCAAAAGAAATATGATTATGCTATAACTCATCGCTTTTTTCACAATCTTGACATTCTCCACAAAGAATGGTATATAAGGTCATCAATCTAATCCTTTAAGAGACAACCTTAATAGCTTTGGTAGCACCGACACTCAATCAACATATTTGTAAAAGGAAAGGAAGTTGAGAATGGAGGACACCAATCAAATTCAAGTAACAAAAGTATGCATAAGACCCAAGGGTTCACCACTCATATGCTATGAGAAATGCATATAAAATTAAGCAAGAAATACTTAAAAATTTAAATGTTATAGACCTCACTTATTGTGTTGATGTTACATATCTAAATTTATCTCATATTGCGTAAACCATAGCTAAATGAGATAATGACATCAAATTGAATAATTTTACTTTTACTTTATTAATTTTTTATTATATAAATCTTTGACATTATTACTTCTTATATCAACATTCTCTATGAAATACTTATAATGATTTAGGATTGACCCCACATAACTCTTGAGTAAGAGAAACCTTGGGCTAAATATTTCTAATTCAACATGGGCTTAGCTACATATCCCTTTTTGTTTTATATAACTTTATGAGTTACAAAAAGATGCACTACTCATAAAGAAAACATATGCCATTCCAAATCCTAATAGCTTTATGGAAAAATGACATTTATTCCAAATTTAAATTAAAATTACTTCACACTATTTTCCAAAAGTAAAGAAAATGCTTGTTAGTATATCCAAGTATGTGGTTTACCTTTCTTTTCATCCCCTCACAAGAAAAAGGTCCCAACCTTGCAACTAACAATGAACCCTTTGACTTAATGATCCTATGAGTGCTCTAACTTGTCTCTATTTTTTCTACTCACTCAAGTTGAAATAAAAACATATCTATAAAAATCGTAGGTAGGTTAGGTGGTTTTATCAACATCAAGGGCATCTAGGAACCACCAATACTTTTTGAACTACTAAAAGCTGAATGAAATTCACTATATTTGGGTTGTGTACTCCAAACTCCACATTCAACAAGGCATCTAGATGTATGTACTAAAGATAAGGTGTTCAAGCTCTCTAAAATTATTCAAGAATAATTATGGCTCAATAATCTACATCCTTCAATGTATGTCTTCTTTCATAATAGTCAATATAAAGACTTTTCACCATACATTGCTAGTATAGATGATTTTGAAATTTCTATCATAGAATTGATCACTTTCTCCTCATATAGTGATAACTATTCAACCAACTCAACAATGTCCTCTTGTATGTCAATCAATTCTCTTATGAGCTCAATAAGTCTCATCCTCAATGGTCTCTAAATTGATCCATATCACTAACTAATTTAATAAAGAAGCATTCCTCATGAACTCAAGAACGTAATTATCTTTGCTTGATTTACAATTCTCATCAAATAAAATACTTTACCTCCATTACAATCTAATTCATCTTCACGGTAGCCAACTTTTACTCCACAACAACCTAATTTAACCTGACATCATGCATCTTTAGTTCCACAATCCATGGTCTCCACCAAGTGCATGTTAAAATGATAGACACATGCAAACCTATCAATCCTTTTGTTGTCACTGTCATCTCTAGTATAACTAAGCATTCTCTTAAAGCACCTTAATTTTCTTAACAATCATGTTCACTATGGACCACACAACTAATTGTGCTTGTTATTACTCTAAATAATGTTTCGTTCATAAGGCATAATTGTCAGTACCTTAAGGATGTTTCTCAATAATCTTGTTCACTAAGGACCCCACAACAACCTTGTTTATGCCTATCAAATGTTATTCACAGTCGTACACGTGGCTAAAATTGAATTTTAAGATGTTAATCTATTAAATTACCTTCTAGCATTCTAGATTTATTACAATATACTTGTTGTCCTAATTATTAGTTCCTCCATGAATGATCATTTCTACACTCTTGGTTGTATTTGGATTTATTTTCTTAATATATCAATGATCACAGCCTTCCATTATTGGTTGTTTAACAATTATTGATTGGCTAGATCATTGGATTATTTTTTGGTTGATTTATCCATAACCGGATATACAATTGAAGGCTAGTGGAATAAAACTAGACCAAAATTTGAGTCAGTAGATGTAGTGCATGCGAGGAGTTTAAAGGGTGCATAATTCCTCTTATTGATGAATGATTTATTTTTTCCCATATTCCACAAAACACTTATTGGCATCACAATTTAAAACATCTCAAATTCCTTTTTATGCTTGGGTACTTGATCTAAGTTACTTTTCATGTTAGATTGAGTTGGTCATGCTCATTAATCTAAGTCAACAACACTTGACTAAGGCTAATGCCTTATATTTTGTCTCAAAAAACATTGAAATAGATTTGTGTAAAATAAAAATAATTTAGTTATTTCTCTAATAAATTGATCTATTATTAGTGATATAACTTCAAATTCTCTACTTTAGTCATTTATCAAGCATAAGAAAGTAAGAATTTTGGGCGTCATGGAAGCACAATTAAACCATTTTCTTTTATATGTTTCACAATTGCACAATTAGATCTTCTATAAAAGTTCTAGACTTTAAATTTATTTTGGATAGAAATTGATGTTCAAAATCTTTTGCGTTTAACTTTCTGCTGCTTTTTTTAGAAAGTAGCAAAGCAAAAAATTCGTTGGCTACTATTTTTTGGCTACTTTTCGAAAAAATTTTTTGGTGAAAAAGCTGTTTTGAGAATCATAGCTATTAGAATGTGGTAGCTGTTAGAAAACTAAATTTAAATTTGCATGAAATTATACATGCTGATGAATTTTATCCCAACACACTAGGGCGGATCCACATTGTAATCAGGGTGGATAATTGTCTATCATGAAAATTTAATTTTTTGTTTAATAGTTATATAAACAATTTCATAATATTTTCTTAAATAATTTGCTAAAATTATAGAGAGAAAACCCTAAGATTTTGCCCTCAACCCATAGCAGCAACCCCATGGTCCAAACTCTCTCTCTCTCTCCCTCTCCCTCTACTTCCTCCAAATAGTATTTTTTGCATTATTTTTTAATGAAAACAATCTTAGCCTCTTAATAGAGAGCATAGGCTTTCAATTAAAAAGTCTTGAATCTAATTTTTTATATAAATTATTTGTATGAATTAACCATTAAATTGGCTCAAATATCTCAAAAAAATATTATTATTTTTAAGATTGAGCATAGTGGTGTGCATTAGTCACTTCAAACCAAAAAATCAAACCAAACCTATGTTATTTGGTTGGTTTTCGGTTTGTAAACTTACGGTTCGATTTTGGTTATAAAAATAAATTATTTGGTTATTTTTTTGGTTGAGTTTAAAAAAAATATCGGTTAAACTGAATAAAACAATATAATTTAGAAATCATATATAAGTATGTAATTTTGGTTATAAATGCTTAGCTATTTATATAAATTGATAGATTTCTATTCTTCTAAAAAAATCTTAATGTATAATATTTATTAAATTTTGCTTTAATTATTTAAAAATTAAATTTTTTATTTCATTTAGAAGTTATTCGGTTTAACCAAAACCAACGAATAAACCGAATTATAGTTTAGTTCAGTTTTACATATTATTTGGACGATTTGGTTATTTTGAGTTATTTGTTTTGGTTTATTTAGTTTCACAAAAAATTCAATTGCTTGCACACCCTAATTGAGCATAAAGTTTCATAATTAGTATGCATTTATAAATCGAACACTTAAAATTAGATATTTACTTATATAACACTTTTATATACTTAAAATTTATATTTCACTTTTAAAAAGTGAATGATATTTTGATGTGATATTAAAGATTTGAATATATATATATATATATATATATATATATATATATATATATATATATATATATATATATATATATATATATATATATATATATATATATATAGTGTTAGATATATAAATACAGAAGAATTGTGTGATATGTATGTAAATCCCCCAAGTTTATTTAAAATATGTATTTTCTTTAAAGTGATAAAACACAATTCAAATCATTGCAAGTGGCAAAAGGCTAGTTGGGAAATATGTAAATGTTTTTTTAATTATAATTTTAAATAAAAATAACATTTTTGTTATAAAGATTCTAATAATATTTTATAAGATTTTAAATTTATATCTTTTTTTGACATATTTATCATATTTAAATAATATTCTCCAAGACTTGGCATGTAGGTAAAGTTGAGTCAACAGATTAAACCTCAAAATAAATAAGCTAAATCAACTTAAAATTAAAATGTATTTTAGTTGAGTCACTTGAGATGAGTATTAATAAACTAATTAAATAATAAATTTATTTATTTATAAAATTATCACTTTATATATATAAAATAAAATAAATAAATATTATTAACTAGTTAATAAATAAATTGATACACATAACTTATATAATTAGAAATCGTAATAATTTTAACTAAAGTTATTTTATTTTTAAAATTTAATACATATTTGGATGAAATAAGTTTTATCATCCAAAAAATAAGGAGCCAAATGATATATCCTTCTAAAATTTATAAATCAAGCATGGATTTCAAGTTAAAGCATGTATTCAATCAAATTAAACGACCAGATAAGTCAAATAACGCTAGAATCAGATCAAATCGAGCTCAAATGAGCTCAAATAAAGCCCAAAAGCTACATATGAAAACTTGAACATTGACTCGATGATCAAATGACTTTCAACTTTGACGCTATAGTCTAATATAGCTCGACGATGAATCCAACGAATCTAATATCACTTAAATTGAAGATCATTGAAAGCCAAAAAAAATATATGTTCAAATGAATCGATATAAGCTGGCCGATGGAATATTTTCGGATTTTGGTTTACCAAAATGCTCTCTCAGAATCCTATAAATAGGATCTCATTCTTGTCATAAATGGGAGAGAGGGAGCTAGAAGCAAACTTGGGTGAAAGCTGTAAGAAGAACTAGAAGTTTAAAGTTCGTCATCACCACGTTATCGTCAATCACCGCCAATTGTCATCGCCAACTACCACAAATAATTGTTACAGTCCAACCACCATTGCATAGCTGTTGTAACCTGATTCTAGAATTTTTATTGTCAGGATTTCTCACATACAATCTTGTAATCTCCTTTTAGAAAACTTGAATTTTGAACTCCAAAGTATATATATAGTGGAATATTTTTACTGGGCTAGATCCCATGATTTTTTCCCCTCTTTCTAGGATTTTTTCACGTAAAAATTATGGAGTTTCTTATTCTATTTTCAAATATATGTGTACTAGATTTTTATATAAGTTAATGCATAAAGTTTTATTCTACCGCTACGAGTTTTCCGGCAAGCAATAAATATATTCCATATCAAGTTGAAAAGAGAGACTCCTCTAAAAGCTGTATATATTTATATTTTTAGGTAATAATATTATTCACTAATTGTTTAAATAATCAATACATATATATATATATATATATATATATATATATATATATATATATATATATATATATATGTTAAGCTTCTGAAATATTATGTTTATGTCAATGCATTATAGTCTAATTTGAGTGCAATTATTTATATTATAGCAACTTTATAAGGGATTCTTGCTATTTAACAATGAATTGATATTTCCTTTGTCAAATTGAAGATTTTGTTTTGAATTATAGATCGGGTTACACTAGTCATTGCCCTTGATATGGAGATCCATATGCACATTTTATGTTTTGTAGCTTTCATAATTTTCTTAGATTATGAATATTATTTTATTATAATATTATTTTTTTAATAATAAAATAATCCATCCTCAGAAGAGAGATTAATTCTGCTCCTAAAGTCTTCGTGCTTAAAGAGAGAAGTTTATTAACTTATATGTTAGCTTATTAATTAATGCGTTAAGCATAATTAAAGCATAAAATGTACTAATTAATGACCTTTTATATTAATCAATTGTAATCAAAGGCAGGCTGTTTCTGCTTGATTGTGCTAATAGACCGTTGGACTCTATGGATAAATTATTATAACTGTAGAAGAGTCAAATAAAGTTTGAAAAGCTCAGCCTGGCTTGAATTTTCAGCTCAATTCTTAAAGTTTTAAAATATAAATAACTAATATACGATAAAAAATTTTTAAAAAAAATAAAGTAGGAAGGAACTACATATTTGCTTGATCATTAAAATAGTATCTTTGAAATTACATTTTTAAATAATTTTTATTTTATTTATGAATCGATAAATAGAATTCAGGCTTATTCAAATATCACATGATAACTTATTGAATACTATATATATATATATATATATATATATATATTCATTCTCGATTAAACCTTTATGGATAACAATGATCTTCGTTCGATCATATGATGATTATTCAATTCTCATGCATGTTTTGAGTTTTATTGACTTTATCACCCCTATTATCAAAGAATCCACACACAATCGATTCAACATTTCAACTTTTGATGCTGCCTAAACGAGACTACCCAAAATGTCTCATAGCATCAAGATAGAGAATAGATGGATGGTAGTGAGAGATTTTCAGAATTCAATAATATTTAAGCAACATGAAGCCCTATTATGCTCTACCTTTTAGTGCTACAAAATTGTATATATGTATGTATGTATGTATGTATGTTTATATGTATGTATATGTATGTAGTATATATATGTATGTATGTATATGTATTTGAATGTATATATTATGCAATCTTAATTTGTTATTATGGTTTGAGTTCAAAACTTGAAAAAAAATCAATTTTAGAATAATCACAAATTTGCAATCTTAATTTGTTATTATGGTTTGAGTTCAAAACTTGAAAAAAAATCAATTTTAGAATAATCACAAATTTAATTTGATGTTTTGATTCTGATTATGTGCAAAAGTATTAAAGTTATTATAAAATAAATATAATATAATATTTGATTAATTATTTCTCTATTATATAATATAATTTTAAAGCATACCAAGAGGACATTTTGCTCATTTCTAACTTCTCCCTATTCTCGTTCTTATTACTATCCACATTTTTAAAAACTCATTTTTTAAAAAAAAATTTCTCATCGATGCAAACATCTTCCAAATTATATATGTATATATTGATGAGGGCCAAGGCCAGCAATATGAAGCCGAAGAAAAATATAAGCAAGGAGACATATATTTACAGCGAATTAGCAAAGCCATCATTAAAATAATAGCCACTCCTTGTAGCTGAGAGTAATCCAGAGAGAGATATAAATTGCTTCATTTTGTGCTATAAAAGGAGCCATTTTTAATTCCTTGTGTATCTCCCCTTCGAAGTAAACCATGGCTTACGGAACTCGCATCTCCCATTTTCTACTACTAATTTTCTTTGTGGTCTATGGCGAGGCCACCAGTTTTGCTTCTACTAGAAATTCTTGGCTAAAGATGAGGAACAGGTTCACTGATCTCTTGCTTTACCTGTTACGTTGTTCTCTTCTAAATCCCTCGTGTGTTTTTGATATCTGTCTTTCTTCACAAACACATAAATTTCAGATAAATATCACATCTTCTTATGAGATAATTTAAATCAAGAAATTATTTCTTTTTTACTTATTTGAAGATTAAAAGAAACATAATTATTTTTAAAGAAAAAAACTAAAGTTCTCTTTATGAATTTTTTATATCTATTCACATTCAACTAAAACTTAATATCCAAATTTATTTTTTTATGTTAAATTGTACTTTCTAATTTCATGCAATAAACTGAGCACCAAGTTATTTTCCCTGCCTACAAGGTTGCTTGTTGAGGGTTCCTTTCACTTTGAAGAGGCCACCGCCGTAGAAATCCAAGCAGCCTTCAAAAATGGCTCATTGAATTCCTACAAATTGGTGATGCATTACCTAGATCATATCAATGCTCTGAACCCCCACCTCAATGCTGTCATAGAGGTCAATCTTGATGCTGTTGAAAATATAGTCAAGGCTGATCATCGATGTAGTGCTGCCAGAAATCTTAGCCCCCTCCACGGCATACCTATGCTCATCAAAGTCAACATAAATACTCATGACAGGCTCAACACCACCTCAGGCTCCTTCACCCTTCTTGGTTCAATCGTGGTCTGCGGATGGTTGTCATCCGGCTTCGCGTGCAATCATTCTAGGCAAGGCTAGCTTGAGTGAGTGGGACCATTTCCGATCAATAAAGCCGAACCAAGGATGGAGCTCGTGGAGGACAAGGTCAAAACCGCAATCCAACAATGATCCGTGGGACGAAGGATCACCATTGCGAAAAGAAATATGGTGACTGTTTCACTGGGAATTGATTTGGATGGCGTCATCACTTCTCCTATAGTGCTGAACTCGGTGGTGGGCATCAAGCACACAATCAATCTCACGAGTAGGTCTGGGTAGGTCTAGGATGGTGCACCAACAATGGTGGACGCAGTGACACTCTTGGACGTGATTGTTGGATTTGATCTGTTCGATACCGATGCGGCGAAGGCAGCACTGAGATTTATTCCAAACGGTGGATTTCAAAAGTCATTGAAGGAAGATGGTCTGAAAGGAAAGAGAGTGGGTCCATAGAAGCTAATACATTTGCAAGGCATTTTGAAACTATGAGGTGATAAATTTCTATTTAAAAATCTTCTTTTCTTTTAACAAAATAGTTTTTATCAAACAAAGTAATAGAATATTAATATTTTTTTTCAATCAATCATTTTAAATAAAAAATTAAATGGATCAAATAGAAAATAATACTTTAAAATAAATAAATTAATTAAATATACAATCAACCACTATTTTAAACTTAGAAATATATGTTTGAAGAAATGATTTGATGTTCTAATTTATTGAAATGAGATTACTATAACCATGTTTTTTTAATAAAAAGGTCTGCTAATAGCAGGAATGTTTAGCAATTATATAGAAAAGCTATATATGATGTTATATTATTACGCAATATGATCGGTTTCTATATATGATGTTATATTATTACGCAATATGATCGGTTACTATATATGATGTATTCTTTGGAATGCGATAAAACTTATTATTATGCAATATGATCGGTTGTATATGAGGGTTGATGTTTAGCTTTGAAGGATATTGTTTGTGACCTAAACATTTTGGCTTTTGATAAATTAAATTAAAAACATATGGTATTAAAAAAAATAATCACACATCAGATAAATAGAGATTAAAATACAAATGGATTAAAACTAAACTTTAGAGTTAATTTCCTTTGTTGCAGATTAAAAGGTGCCATCTTAGTTGACAATATTGAAATGAAGAATATAGCAATCACACAAAATCAAACTACAAGCGGTGAAGTCATAGCATTTTGGCTGAATTCAAGCTTTCACTTAACGCCTACCTCAAAGATCTTGTGTCTTCACCTGTACAATCTCTGGCAGATATCATAGACTTCAACAATCAGCACCCAATTGAGGTAATAAATAATGATCCCCTTCGTTCATTATCCCAATTAATTTACAATATTCTTTATCAATTCATGGAGGAAAAGACAAAAGAATATGGGCAGATAATATTCTTAGCATCACAACAAACAAATGGGATCGGTTCAGCCGAAAAGAATGGCTCAACTCTGAAAGGAGAGAATGGAGGATTTAATACATGACAAAAATTTAGATGCTCTGATGTTCCCTAATTATAGAATTACACATGCTATGGCGATTGGTGGCTTTCCCATCATTAGTGTACCAGCTGGATACACAAATTCTGGTGCACCTTTTGGTATTTCTTTTTGGATTAGATGCCACATTGATCGAGATAGCATATGCCTTTGAGCAAGCTACCAAAGTTAGAAAGCCCCCTCCACTTCGGATTTGATAAAAAAATATTAATGTATTATTATTGAATTGAAGGTGGCTTTATAATTTATAAAGGTATTATCCTCTTTTTTTTTAAAAAAGAAGATTTTAATATTTCTCTAAAGTATATGATATTTAAGGTTTTGTTTAGATTCAATTAACCTAATAAAAATTAGTTAATAAATCTTTTTCCAGTGGTTTTCTAATCAGTTGATGCCTCAAGCATCACATCCCTTGAGGTAGAATTATTTTCTCAAGTGAATCAAATAAATATATATATAAATATATATATATATATATATATATATATATATATATATATATATATATATATATATATATATATATATATATATATATATATATATATATATATATAATCCTTTTTTTCAAATTTAATTGAAATCATATATCAAAAATTTTAACTTCATTCAATTGATTATCAAATGATTTTGAATTTCTTTATATTATATATGTACTGCTGATGTTGATGTCGTTGAAATAAATAAAATTGATGTTATATTTTATAAATTATAAAACATAAGTTAAATGATGTTATGAACAAAAATTTAAGAAAAGAATAATGTTCTACCTCAATCTATGTGATAAAGGACATCCACCATATATCCTCATCTTGATAGAGGTATCCAAAAAGCTCGACATTCATAAATGAATCACGATTTGTGTTCAAATCAGTAATTACGCATCGATCTTTAAGTAAATGAGTACAAAATTTTGATCTTTAGAGTCTATTAAAATATATACATCTATATATGTTGTGTGCGGCAAAATTTTTAATGGTAAAACAAATTTAAGTTTGTACTCACAAAAATATTTAGCGCACTCACAAATAGGGATAACCAAATTTTTTTTACATGAAAAATCTTATTATATGGGAAAACACTACATGGTCTTGCTTAATCAAAATAGTCCATTGTATAATTGAAATTACAAAGTTTCACTCTTCTCCTTTATTACAGAATGTGATATTACAAGCTAGAGACTTCAGGCATTAACAATCTCAAAAAAATAAGGAGAGTACAATAATCTTTGGTTGTGGTTGATGATAGATGGGAATATTTGTTAGCTTCAAGATTTTTTGAAAACTTAAATTAAGCTTGGTGGGAGATTTAACGTAGCGAGTGTTTTAGATGATTCATGAAACAATGAAGCTAAAGTAAAAAATAATCACGCAAAAGAATATCAGATTTAATGTGAAAATTTAAAAAAAAAATCATGCAACCACACCACTAAGAAATTATCCATTATTAAAGAAAAATTGAGAAGAATAGTACATATTATATTTATCTCATATCTCTTCATATTTCGACCAATTTATAGTACTCACTCTCCGCTTGCACTCCCAAGAAAATAATTAAAAAGTTACTAAAAATTTAAAGAAAATAACCTAAATATCATATTTCTCTAAAGTATATGATATTTAATGTTCTACTTATGTTGTTGCCCACTTTATAGTATAAATTGAGGTACATTGTAATCATTTCATTTAATTTTTATTGCATTAACCGTATAATATAATATGCAAGAATTAGTGTAATAATTTATTTTTTGTGCACTCAAATTTAATTTGGAAACTAAATTTTTATCTAATATAAATTTGTATTAAATCATTTATTGAAATAGACACTTTTAGCTATTCAACAAATTGATTAAAACATTCATGTTATGTTAATACCTATTTTGATGCTAAGTATTTTTATTATAATAGATATCACGAAGGAATTTGTGTAGCTAGACTATAGTGGACATTAAGAAGCAATTAATAAGTTATATAAAATCTTTTGAGCCTCTTTAATAGCTTGTACAAATTATCTATCACTTGCATCAAATATAAACTCAGCGTATCTCTTTAGTTGCTCTTCATTCAATGATTCATAGCTCTTTAAAACATCATAAAATTTGTTCATAGATGGCCCACACTCAAAATGTGATGTCAAAAGATAAAAAATTTGGTTGAAATTCTTTATCCGATAGATATCAACTTTGACTTCATCTAGTATTATGTAAGCTTTCTTTTTGTAATTTAAATATGAGTATTTAATTTTTTTCACAAAACTAAAAATTGATTATTATGAAGTTATAAACACAAAATATTTAACTCTTCTAAGAAATTCAATAGTTAATCATATTTAATAGGCTAATAACTTATCATGCATATATGATCATTGACTTCTAATAAACATGAGTTATATTTATTTAAGGCATCAGTTCTACCATTATAGATGAATTAAAGCACACTGTTAAATTTTTCAAAATATGCACATATTATTTTATTTTAAATTAATTATAATTACTAAAGCATAAATAATATTAAAAATGTTAATATATTACATACATAAAATCAAGTTGTTTTACAAACTTAATCATAATTAACAAATATAAAAGTGATAAAAGAAATTAAAATAATCAATCCTTAATTGTATATAAAAATTAAATTAATAATTGAATAGGACATTTTTTTTCATTGTAAATTTATTAATAATTGATGAAGATCATGTTAATATTTAAATAAATATCAATCCAACGAATAATAATAACAAAAGATAGAATTAAAAACAAAGTTATTATCTTTTTTCAAAAAATTATGCCATAAATCATTTAAAATTCATATTAATTTACTAAAATGAATACAAAAATTATTAATCTAAAATATATATAAATCTACTAATAGAATTATTGATCTAAAAAAGGTTATATATCTAACAAAAAAAATAAGAAATCTAGGGTATAAATAAACTCTTAGGATCAACATAATGTAGATAGATGAATTTCATATAAAAAATTGTACATTTATACTTGCAATGCAAAAAAATTAGATAACCTTAAGAATAAAATTTAATTTGAAAGTTGGTGAAGATATATGAGATGATTTACCTTCAAATTCATGGAATAATCAAGCAAAAAAAGACATAAATTGAGCTATCAGAATCATAACAGCAAAATGAAATGGAAAGGTGATAGATGACTAAAGAGGAAGGGAAATGAGAAATTAAATTGTTGGGCTCAAATAGAAAAATTCATCATAGTTACATGTAGATTTTTTATTACTTAAAACTATCAGCCTAGTAGAATTCTACTGTTAAGATTTATAGAATTTCTGAATTTTAGCAAGAATCTAACCCTTATAATTATAGTTGATAGCATCAACTTGTTATAAGACATATTATAGTTTTACTTATAATATAAACTTGAGCTAAATACCGCTTATTCTTAGATTGAACTAATATACCCTAATTGTTGCACCTATAGCTCCGTTCACCTCCCTCACTAATTACCACATTCTTGATCAATTCAACCACTACAAGGCACCTTTTTTGCATATTTTATTTCCTCTAATTCTTTTAGTATATTTTTTTTCAATACTATTTTTTTATAATAACATGGATTTTTTTACATATTTTTTAGTGATTTAGGCTCAAGTCCACCTCAACCTCATCACCTTAGTGTTACCAAATTGCTTCAGTTCAATAGGTCTTCTTAATAGAAACATACAATCATTTATATACTTAAGAATTGCCAAAAGAAGATTGATTATATCTGAACATTTTATCTTCAAGTTCAATGTGGCCTAATCCCATGCCCGTAACTTCTCATCATTTCCACCATCTCCATCAAATTCCCTATAACATTGAATATAACCATGTTGGCATGGTCAAGATTAATTAGACATGTCCAAGCTTTTCTAAAGAACATAAATAAAATATTTATTATTCTTCCTTTGATGGAGAATTCTTCCATCTTGTAATTGTATTAGAATTAAAATTATAATTAGTAAAGTAACAAAGCTACTTCAAGTAATGAGTTCTAAAGAAGCAAATTAGCTGTTGGGATGTATCGACCAATTACAATTTCATGCCTCTTAACATGGGGTTAATACTAGGGTTGGATTGTACATGAATGAAGAAAAAGTTTAACAATATATCTTTGGCCTCCTTACATATGATATCAAGTTCCATCTCAAAATATCACTTAAAAGAAATGTGATTATGCTAGAACTCATCAACTTTTTCTCAATCATGACATTCTTCACAAAGGAAGGGTATAAAAGGTCATCAATCTAATCCTTTTAAGAGACAATCTTAATAGTTTTGGTTGTACCAACACTCAATCGACATATTTGTAAAAGGAAAGGAAGTTGAGAAGGGAGGACACCAATCAAATTCAAGTAACAAAGTATGCATAAGATTCGAAGGGTTCACCAGTGAGATGCAATGAGAAATGCTTACAAAATCAAGCAATAAATACTTAAAATTTTAAATGTTATAGATCTCACTTATTGTGTTGATGTAGCATATCTAAATTTATCTGAAAATGCATAAACCATAGAAAAATGTGAAACCATGCATTGACAACAAATTGAATAATTTCATTTTTACTCCCCAAAATGTTGTATATATTTATATTTTTACGTAATAGTATTATTCACTAATTGTTTATACGGCTAATCAACATGATATATATATATATATGATAAGCTTTGAAATATTCTGTTTATGTCAATGCATTATAGTCTAATTTGAGTGCAATTATTTATATTACAGCAACTTGATAAGGGATTCTTGCTTATTTAACAATGAAATGATATTTCCTTTGTCAAATAGAACATTTTGTTTTGAATTATAGATAGGGTTACACTAGTAATTGCCCTTGATATGGAGGTCCATATGCATATTTTATGTTTGTAGCTTTCATAATTTTCTTAGATTATGAATATTAATTTATTATAATATTATTTTTTTAATAATAAAATTATCCATCCTCAGAAGAGAGATCAATTCTGCTCCTAAAGTCTTCATGCTAAAAGAGAGAAGTTTATTAACTTATATGTTAGCTTATTAATTAATGTGTTAACCATAATTAATACTTAAAAATGTACTAATTAATGACCTTTTATATTAATCAATTGTAATCAAAGGCAGGCTGTTTCTGCTTGATTGTGCTAATAGACCGTTGGACTCTATGGATAAATTATTATAACTGTAGATGAGTCAAATATAGTTTGAAAAGCTCAGCCTGGCTTGAATTTTCAGCACAATTCTTCAAGTTTTAAAATATAAATTGCTAATATACAATAAAATTTTTTTTAAAAATAAATTAGGAAGGAACTACATATTTGCTTGATCATTAAAATAGTATCTTTCAAATTGCATTTTAAAATAAATTTTATTTTATTTATGAATCGATAAATAGAATTCAGGCTTATTCAAACTTCACGCGATAACTTGTTGAATAGAATATATATATTTTCTTGATTATACCTTTATCGATAACAATGATCTTCATTCGATCATATGATGATTATTCAACTCTCATGCATGTTTTGAGTTTGACTCACTATTATCAAAGAACCCAGACGCAATCGTTTCAATATTTCAACTTTTAATGCTGCTTAAACGAGACAACCCAAAATGTCTCATAGCACCAAGATAGAGAATAGATGGATGGTATTGAGAGATTTTAGAATTCAATAATATTTAAGCAATATGAATTCCAAATGAGTCAAACCTTATCAAATGAATTCCAAATCCAATGAAACTTGGTCAACCCTATTTTCTCCACATACCCAACATATCCAAATTCAAAAATTGGCCAAATGACCATTCTACCACTAGGCCATAGAACAAATTTTGGTCTAAACCATGGGTAATTTAGTCAATCCCTCTTCATATCAACTTGGTACCTTCCTAATAGCTCAAGTGAATCCAATGGAGAGTGGTGCACCCAACCCAATGGGTTTGGGTCAGCCCAAATGGACCCAAGGCCAAACCCGACCCCCTAGCTCAAATTGGCTAATTTAAAATCCTTCCTCTACTTGATTTGAAGCACATGGGAGGTTACAAATCCACTCAAGACCTCAAACAGACCATGTGCTAACTCCAAATAGATCAAACAACCCTCTCCATATGATCAATTGGATGAAAACGTCAACTCAAGGTTCGACCGTCCGATTGCCATAGGGGGAGATATACTCCCCCTAATTCAATTTGAATTCATCATCCTCACATTCGATTGAGCACTAGAGAGAGTGAGGAGCCATCAAAGAGCATTCCTAAGCTTTCTAAGAGTGATTTGAATCTTACCTTTCTCGATTTTCTTCCTTAGAAAACAGGGGAGCTCATCTCTATTCCCAACTTCTTCTACAATACATTCTACTTCAATTGCCTTTGCACAGTCCCTCAGGGGATCAAGTCGAGTGCACCCAAGCTCTTATTCAAGTTCCCAAAGCAAGGAGAGGTTGAATTGGATCAAAGTTGCAAAGGGGAGCAAGTGGTGTTGGTCCATAGAGAGATCTACTCAACCCCAAGGCTTGAAACTTTCAACAGGGCTTCATCTCCACTAAACGAAGCTACCTCATCGATCTCGAGCGCCGGTGAGGTATGGAATTTTTTGACCACTTAGCTTAGGAGGTGTTAGTCCTTTGTGAAAGAAATTGTCATGGCATGTGAATTCCACCATTGGATAAGCTTGTCATTAGCTTAAGATGGTGTGGGTAAAGTTTTACTCCAATTCGAGCACAATCGAGCTCGAATCTTCCCTTAGATCATGAACGGTCTCCATTGATCCTCAGGGCAGAACTGGGGTGATCTTGGCCATCCATCCGCTCATTTTGGATGGACGACCGAGAGTAAACACACATTTTATAAATGATTTATCCTTTTAGAAACCACATGATGATCGAACGACAGGGATCAAATCGCATCCCATTGTCACGCCACTGTGCCAATGTGATGTTTAAGTAACCCCATCATAGCGCGATGCGTGTAAAGCGTGCTGACCGCCGCCGTCGCTGCCGCATGTCACATTGTGAGCTGAGGGGATTAGTTAGGGATTTAATTAATTTTAATTAATTTCCTAACCTTCAAAAATTCATATCTCCCTTAATAAAATTCAGAAAAATATGAGGTAAATTTCTTTAGAAAGATAATTCAACCAATAATATTTTAAAAATAATTTCAATCGATTTTAAATTATACTTTTCTCTGATTTTGGGTTTTAATGGAAATCTTATTTTATTAATTACCCCTTAATTAATCCTCTAATTAATCCCAAACTTCTTGAGTATGTTTTGGAGGATGACTTCTACCTCCCCTAATTTTCTTGAGAGTTATTCAAAGCTTAATTGGGGGAATTGCAAGTGTATCTTTTAATTACTCTCTTAATGTAATTAAGCATAATTAAGGTTGGATTAGTGTTTTAATCCATTATTAAGGTTGATTAAGGTTAGATCTAGTGAATAAGAGACTTAGGGAATAATTTTGGGGTATTTCCCCTAAGATATTCCCTAAACCCCTTTTCTTTCCTTAATCCTCTCTTAAATAAGGATTAATTCATTAATTATTCCCTTAATTAATTTCTAAAAATTCTAAAAATTTCTAGAACTTAATTAATCTACTTTGGATAGATGCTTAAGTGTTCAAGAGCCTAAGTTCAATTAAGAAAATCAAAACCCAACTCACATATGTGAGAGGTATTTTGAAATTACTTAAGTTAAACCCCTTAGCTTAATTAACCATTAACCATGAGCCAAATTGCATTATGCCCTTTTCTTCCTAGGTGCATTGCAAGTTTAAATTTCATTTGAGTTTTTGTGTCATCTCATTGGCTCATAATTACTTGGTTAACTATGCTAAGGTGGTGTAGGTAATGGTTAATTAACTTATTTATATCATACCTTAACCTAATCAAAATTTAAAATGAATCTAATCTTCAAAAAATTAAACAAAAATGTTAAACATATGTGGGAATGGGTTAAGAACAGCAAACTCAACTCACATTTTCAAAATTAAATCAAACTTAAGATCAAATAAAAATCACATTGAATAAACTTTGATTTATTTTAAACTTTCTTATTTCATAAGATTGTCTTTAGGATTTAATTAAAGTGAATGTGTTTACATGCTTTTATTGCTTTAGTTCTTTCCCCAACATGTTAAATATGTGTTTCGTGTGACTTCATGCATTCATATTTTTCAAAATACAAATTCAAAATGAAATTGTTTACTTTATGTCAAATTTATATGTGTTGGCTAAAGTAGAAATATGAGTGGCTATTATCACTATTAAATTCAAATTATTTTCAAAATAATATGAATCGATTATAAAAACTGAAATTATGCTACTTATATTTTAATTATAAGCTTGCATGTGAAGAAAATATGAGGATGTAGCATAAGTTTCCCTTCTCTTTTATTTTAGTATAGTTTTGAATAGGAGTTGGTAAGAGGTATGGTTCATTTGAAAAGAACCTAACACTTGCCTAATTCCATATCCTATTCATTCCTATGCTATCACTTAAGAAGGGTTACCTATGCTTGCACATATAAATTGCATAAATAAAATGAATCAATTAATATAAATTTTTTGTATTCTTTCTTTTCCATTCATTTCTTTTGTACATATGTTTGTATTTAAGGAAAGTGATATATTAGTCTGGACAACTCTCAAGGTTACGAAAGTTTAAGTAGCCTTAAGTAGGTCTTGTACCTTACACCTCTGGTTAACAATGGCATTGTACTAACTTATGTCTTTCTTACTTTCATGTGTGCATGTGAAAATGGGATAAGAAATCATTTTCTACTTAATGAAAATCATGCATCTTAAACTTCCAAATTTCCTTATATGAATTACTTAGAATGCATCATAAAGTGTGTTAAAAATTCTCATTTATATGTATATATATGCTTAGGACTCATTCATATGCATGTTATACATGTCAGGAAAGAAGTGAAGTAATGTATGTTTTGTGAAATTGGTTCATTTTATTTAATCTTAAAATGTATTTTTTTTAATAGGTTTGTTTAGAGTTCATCTAAACTAGGCTTAATTAAAAGACTTAATCAAAATATTCACTAAACAAAACTAAAATGTGAATCTACTTTAGAAATTACTTAGGTTAGGGAAGGAAAGAGAAGTTCTCTTCTCTTTCCCTCTCTTTATAACTTAGTAATTAAATGTAGGATTCACTTGAACCTAATCAAAAGATGAAATAAAATCCACCAAAAATAATCAAACCTTTTAAATGAGACCCTTCTCTAAGTTGAACATGATTCACACTTAGAAAATTTGAACTTAAATCCATAGCTAAGCATACAACACAAACCTCCAAAGCACACGCATTAGGCTAAGTCACCACTTCTAGCTTTAGGTTAGGGCAGTGCATGGTTTGATGTTTATTTTACTTTGTGATATATGTTTTAGACTGGATGTTGGATGAATGTGCATATGTTGAATTGTTGGGCGATCATAGTTTAACCATTATTTTCTAGGGGATTGTGCTTAAGGGGCACTATCATAAATAAAAATATAAAAATGCTTTTGCTTGTAGGTGCTTATACCCCTAAACATAATCCAAAAGGCTGGGTGGACTTAGTCACCCATGTGTGGAGTGAGAAATCTAATATACATGCTTGAGATTTGTGTGGTTTGTTTTAGCTAATTCTTTATTTTGCAGGTGTTAGTTAGATCTCCATTCTTTTTCTTTTCATGTAAATTCATGCAAATAGGATTCTGGAATAATTATTATCGATTAGGATGGGCATTGGTCATAAGATCCTATCTTATGTACCATGTGAAGCCTTAGAGAATCCACCTTCCAACCATCCAAAAGAAGGAACCAAAGAAGAAAGAAGAAAAGAAGAAGAAAGAAGAAAAGAAGAATGAAGAATGAAGCTTGAAGACCCCCATAACAATGAATTCTTTGCTTAATTGTAATTTACTTCATTTGTAATCTGGGTTGTATAAGGGTAGAGCTCGGCTACCCAATTTATTTTTCAAGTTTGTGTGGTGGTGCCTAACCACACTCGGTCTCTTATTCTTTTTGCGATTAGCTTTATAAATTGATTGATGATTTATTTAGCTTGTGCATTAAGTGGCATCATTTTCCTAGTTTCTTTCTTGCTTTATGCATGGACTGGATGTAGATTAGGCTCTTAAGAAAAAATAAATCTTTTACCAAATCTAACAACTCTAAACTAAAAATATAGAATTCATAACCTCACCTAAAACTTAGGTTTAAAATCAAGATGAAAGAATTAGTAACCCCTTAGCTAGATAAGTATTTCTTTTATAACATCATGCACAAATGCATCTTGTTTCACTATTGATTTGAGGGCTTCCACCTTTGCCAGAGAAAGTTGACTTGACCTTTGAGAGCCATGGTGGAAACACACCTCATCCCTTCTCACTGATTTTTGCCAATGATTTTATTTCATTATGCATTAAGCATATGAATCCTATTAGCCTAAGTCAAAATAATTATCCAAAAATAAAAAAAATAAAATGATATTTAAATTGCATTAGATTTAGGTCATTTAGAGCATGTCCTTACATGATCTAGTCTCTTTAGGGAGTGAGTTTAAGGACTTAGTCTCTTTCTAAATAAATAACAGCTATATCTTACATACATAAGCATAAGACTTGCCTACATGCATTTAAAATAGTAAGAGGAGTTTTACCACCCACGAGAGTGTAAGTCCAAGCGTGGGTTTGTCCTCTCTTGTGGAGGTAAACTTGATATCCATTTTCACCTTAGATTTAGGTTATGCTTTTGGCCCTCGCTAAAGCTCCCTAGATTTAGGTTTTGAGGTTGCTTCTCCCCTTTGTGGGCCATAAGTTTAATTCCTCAAAATCGATAGTGGGTTTGTACTTTGTTATGAATCTAAGACTATCTTTCATTTCGTTGACACTTAGCTTATTTCATTCTTAAGTTGAGTTAGCCAACATCTTTAGTTTTAGGACCTCACTTCATGTTGGTCTTAAAACCCCCGTTGGGTTCTCCAATGGGTAAAAATAAAAAAATCTAAATAAAAAAATATTTAAAGACTTCCCCCTTATCATTTTGATGATAAGGAAAGGTTCATTCAAAAATAATAAAGATAAATAAATTTTCCATAAGAACTTTTCCTTTTCAAAAAGTACTCTTTCAAAAATGCACTTAATAAAATATTTTCAACAAAAAATTTATTACCCTCATTTAACAATTCTCATAATTGTTACATGTAGTAATTTTTCAAAAAATAAAATGAACAAAACTTTTCCAATATCACAAATGAACATCTTCTTTCAATTCACTTTGATGAAGATTTCATTTTCAAAATAAATTGAACAATCATCTTTCCAAAAATCACAATCATAAAGTTTTCAAAAAGCACACATGAACCTTTCCATTTAATATACCCACACCTATTGAATGGAAGTTTATTTTTCAAATAAAAATAAATTTTCCAAAAGTACGAATGAACATCTTCTTTCAATTCACTTTGATGAAGATTTCATTTTCAAAATAAAATGAACAATCATCTTTCCAAAAGTCACAGTCATAAAATTTTCAAAAAGCACACATGAACCTTTCCATTCAATATACCCATGCCAATTGAATGGAAGTTTCATATTTAAATAAAATTAAATTTTCCAAAAGCAC
Organism: Cymbidium sinense; assembly: GCA_021442155.1. Classification (NCBI taxonomy): domain Eukaryota; kingdom Viridiplantae; phylum Streptophyta; class Magnoliopsida; order Asparagales; family Orchidaceae; genus Cymbidium; species Cymbidium sinense. The sequence continues at coordinate 17,769,147 of CM038232.1, read as the reverse complement.
AAATGAACATCTTCTTACAATTCACTTTGATGAAGATTTCATTTTCAAAATAAAATGAACAATCATCTTTCCAAAAAATCACAATCATAAAGTTTTCAAAAAGCACACATGAGCCTTTCCATTCAATAAACTCACACATATTAAATGAAAGTTTCATTTTCAAAAAGCACACATATGAACATCTTCATTTTATATACTAAAATTTATTGAATGAAGATTTCAATCCCAACTAAAAAATAATATCATTTCGAAATCCCACTTAAACATATCCTACATATGACTAAGTTGAAATTCCCTCTTTCAAAAAGCAATAATCACACACAAAATAAAATTTTCACATTTCAAAAATAAGATTGATTTCCATTCATACATACCCAAATTTGTTGGATGGAAGTCTCTTTTTCAAAAATCATAACATAGCAATCATATTTTCAAAATTAAAACACATTTGGAACTTCATTTAGCATACTCAAATTTATTAAGCAAGTCTCCAAATCCAAAATCCAAAAATCAAAAAAAGTTTCAAACACACTTTGGAATTTCATTTAGCATACTCAATTTTGCTAAGTGAAGTCTCCAAGCCCAAAATCAAAAATTTTCAAACATATTTGGAACTTCATTTAGCATAACCAAATTTGCTAAGTGAAGTATCCAAATTCAAAAAATCAAAAATCAACAATCATATTCCAAAAAAAGTTCCAAACTCATTTGGAACTTCATTTAGCATACTCAAATTTGTTAAGTGAAGTTTCCAAATCCAAAATAAAAAATTTTCAAAACATATTTTGGAACTTCATTTAGCATACTCAAATTTGTTAAGTGAAGTCTCCAAATCCAAAACCAAAAATTTTCAAGAACCTTTGGAATTTTTTTCTTTAGCATACCAAATTTGCTAAGGGAAGGTTTTCATTTTCAAAAACCAAACTAAATTAAAATTTTGAACACATCTTTTGGAATTTAATTTAGCATACTCAAATTTGCTAAGTGAAATTTCCATTTCACATAACTAAGTGGGACTTCATTTTGGCATACCATATTTGCTAAGTAAAGTCTCCACTTTCAATTAAATCAAAACAAAAATGAAACACATCGATTTCCTTAGCATACTCAAATTTGCTAAGGATCCTACTCTTTCAAAAAAAAAAATCAAAACATCTAAAGACAAATGAAACACTTAAAATTTTCTTGCATACCTAAATTTGCTAAGAATCCTATTTTCAAAAATCAAACAAAACACACTTGGGTTCTTCACTTAGCATACCTAAATTTGCTAAGTGAGAATTCCAAATTTTCAAAAAAAATCAAACAACTAATTCACCAAAAAGAAACAACTATTTTCAAAATACTTCACTTAGCATTCCCAAATTTGCTAAGTAAAATTCTAAAATCATCAAATAAAAACAAAATCAATTGACCAAACTCATTTCCTATTGCAGATTCTTACAGTCTGTTACAGTACAGTGGCAGTTCAATTTTCAACCTTTTATAGTTTTTCTAAGATGGCCGATTCACAAAAGTTCATTTTCACTTTCCCCCATGGTATATATTTGGCTTTGGACCAAGCCAACTTCCCCTGACTGGACCATACGCATCTGATCCACTTTGGTAGGGAATTCAAGGGATCGAGGATTATGTGTGAGGGCACTCTCCTCATGATAGTCAGTAGGACCATGGTGATCGGGCATAAGCCAATCATCCGGATTGATCTACCATCCGATTCTGACATCACTCACCAAGAGGAAAGCAAAGTCCCACATGTTCCAGACAAGACCAGCATAGCCCCCCAGATGCCCCATGGTTTCTTATGTCAGCCCCAATGAGGATGGTACTCTCATTTGTCCCTCTAAGGGTAAGGCTCTAGTCTCGTGGTTTGCCTCCCTACTTTTGAGTATGGGTCTAACTCACCTCCCATCCTACCGTGACACACAACAGTAGGAACAAATTGCATGTCAAGCCGGTACCACTAGGATCGCTAGGGAGATGGAGGTAGCAGTTTGTTCAATTGTTGAGGAGTTTCCCATTGTTACTTAACCACTGGTTATAGTAAAGTAGTTCCATCCTTTCTAAGGGGTGGTGAAGATTAGGAGGATTCACTCACCCCGCCAGCAGATGTGGAGATGGTAGTCATTTGATTGCGATGATAGATGCCTACATCAATGATAGTGGAACATCTTAGGATTATTACCCCTCTCATAGCTAGTGGTAGTCAGGAGTGTCACTCATCTAGTGAGTATAGTCCACATAGGATTGACTCTCTAGCGGGCGAGGTCCAATGCCTCTCAATGCATAATAGTGATCACACCTGTCAGCCTACATTATTTGTACCTGCTTAGATAGATCATTCTTTAGATGAGATAGTGGCACATTATTTCATGGAAAAGAATGAGATTTTGGGGTACTATTGGTAAGATGAAGAGAAAGTCAGCTTCGATCCCAACGATGATGACTTGTTGGGAGACTCAGCTGGAGTCTACATGATAAACACTAGAGGATCTCTTCTTAGGGAACAACAAGCCATGGAAGGTGATGAGGTTGATCAAGACACCGCATACCCAACACCTCGACACATCAATTGAGAGGAAGAAAGATGAGATAGATGATGGGGAAGTTGGAGGACTTGTTAGCATAATTTTAGTGCTCGTAAATATTAGTTCATCCTACTACAACATCAGTGAGTTAGTGCATGTCTTGGACCATCCAAGACTTTACCTCCCATTGAGCAAGGTAGCACTAGCATGTATAGGAAGGTAGTGGAAAGTACCTCCATACAAGTAAAAGACATAAAATCCATGGTTGAGCAACAAGTGAAGGAAGGGTTGGCTTAAGCCCGGGGAGGATCATCAGTTCCAAAGGGTAGACCCTACAGAGGAATTTGATTCAATCCAATATCCCAAGGGTTTCATCCCACCTTCCTTCAAAAGCTTTGATGGTAGTGGAAATCCAAGGCAACACATAGCACACTTCAATAAATACATTATTGCAATACCGGTGGCAACGATGCTTTGCTTTTTTGCCTCTTCATTAATAGCCTAGCAGAGATTGCTGATTTAATTGCCCATGTTCAAGAAATATATTTGAGAAAAAACTCTTTATTAAGAGGTTTGTGGAGCTCAACAAAGGGTTAGGTGATCGTTGTTGCACAACAACACCGGTGAGTCCCTTGTTGATTATATTCTCAATGGTAACTTTAGTATGAAGTAGCCGATATCTGAAAGCATGCCATTGAGATTCTCTTGAAGAATATCCATGACCCGGTCACCTTCATGCTTAAGGGCTTCACTATCAAGACATTTGAGAAGCTAATGAACAAGGCGGCTAGTCTACAAGGAGAGGCCAAACAGTTATTTTTTCAAGATCAGTTTCCTAAAGTAAAGCCATAAAAGGTCTACAATAAAAAGCTAGGGGCAATGACAATGGTAGATAAGGGGAAGCAGACAGCTAGAGATCAGTCCGAGGGACCATGACCTCAGCAGCCTCCACCTCCTTTGCCACCACCGAGGCAGCCCTATCGGCCTCCACCTCCATGCCACAGACACCGCCACCCATACCACCAAGTGGGCATCATACCCGCTGGTATGGTCCACCTACTCTTTTAAATAAGTTAACAAACCTTATTCATTTAAGAGGGAGGTAATCGAAAAATAAGAATCTCTTAAAGAAACTTGATTTTAGCTACGAGCTAGGAGACCAGGAAGTAAGCAAAAGTCATGATCCAAACTTTTTTCCTTACCATCAGAGGCCATTTTGGAGGATTGCTTCACATTCAAGGACTAGAACACGTTTCAAGATCGGTAGTTATCCCAAAGGAATACCTTGTGGAACAACCTTCCGTTCCATTAGGGTAATCCTTGGGGATACATGTGATCCTACCAAAACCAAAGAAGGTTGGGATATTTCTATCCTAAACCTCTAAGAAGATCATCAGAAGATCAAGAAGCTTTCGTCAAGTCACTCAAACCTCCAACATCAATGAAGGTTTGCAAGTTGCTAATGCCAACTCTATGAAAGGGGGAGCTCAACAGCAGGAATAATAGCAGCAACAGCAGTAGCATGTGTTGGCTCGGGATAGCCCATTAGTAGCCAATCACCTGTCCAACCCCAGCCATAGCCTTCACAATGACTTCTTCCACTTCATTTAGCTTCTATTTTTCTACTAGTAGAACTCTTGTATCAGTGGATAAGGGCATCAAATCGCTTACTCCACTCACTTTACTTAATTTACTTTGTACCTTCAAATAATTCTAAGAAATTGAAGAATAAAGCTAGTTTGAATTACATCTGTGTCACTTCTGATGTGTTGTCTTCTTCTATTCCTAATGATAACTCTTCAAGTCAAAATAACTATAATGATTCTGATCTTTCTCTTTCTGATTCATAGTTGGATTTTTTAACTCTAAACCCTATGGGTTCACCTCTTGAGATAGACTTGGAATCATCCGATTTTGAGGGCCCCATAAGAGAAGCTAGTGAGAATGTAGTAACCTTCCATTACCCCCGCCACAAGAGTTCACTAAAGTCAACCTCAGAGTGGCAAGTTCTACCTCCTAGGCGCACCTCAAGATAGAGGAAAATAAGTCATTGGTATGAAGATCGAAATCCCTCCACGATGCTCCACCCTTTGGATATGCTTGTGGAGACCATAAAGGTGGACTATACAACATCCTTTCTCATCTAAGAAAGTTCCATCTAAGCTAAGCATACAATGCCCTTATCTTATCCAAAGAGATGGGGAATCACTAATCAAGACTCCTTGATCCTAAATATGCTTATTTACTAACCGCCATAAGTGAGGCACATTATACAAAAGAAGCCTGGGATCACCTTATAGATGAAGACCTTCTTTGGGGACTTGGAGCATAATCCCTCTACATCACACGTTGACATGGACAAGTTCGACTTGCCGAGTTCTCATGGATTCAAGTGCATTAATGAACATTATGAGTCTAAAGACCCTTGCCTATTTGATGATCAACATCTCCACACTCCGAGGAGATCGGATGATGTTGAGAGGATTCAATGACCAAGGTGAGCGGGATTTATGTTCTATAGTGTTACCTTTAGAGATAGGTGACTAGAAGATTGAAGCCAAGTTCTACATCATTGATTCAAATATTTCATTCACTACTTTGCTTGGTAGGCCTTAGATACATCAGAACAAGATCATTCCATCCTCCCTCCATCAGCGCATCAAGTTTAGAAAAGATGGGATTGAATACCATGTCAACGGAGATGAAAAGCCATTCTTAGTAAGAGAGGTTGAGATTTATGAGGATGCGACCTACTATCTTTCTCAAAATACCCTTTCTTGTGGGCTTGGACAAAATTCAAATGAAAATACAAAAGAAAATGAATAAAAAGAAAAGATAAAAGAAAAATAAAAGTCCAAGTGAACAAGAAAGGGGAATTGAAGAAGAAATAGATCCGCATATCACATTCCACCCACATTTCATTCCATCATATGGACATGTGGGTAGGATGGCTCAACCTCCACCGTGAGAGGTAGAGAGGCTAGAGGTGGAGACTTAGTTGGCCATCACCAGAGGTTGTGTTCCAGTTCATAGAGTACTCTTCACATAGACTTGGAATCTAGCTCGAAGGATGAGTCTAATGTGATTAGTATACCAGCCAACCCCTCTCAGTGGGTTCCATTGGAGGTGACTTTCGATCCACACAGAGACGAAGACCAGGCCTCCAAGCAAAGCAAAGTATTTGAATATGATTTATGTAAAACTATTAGGCAATAGTTGGAAACCTTAGCTCTTACCTCACTTACATCTCAAAAAGTTGAAGGTTTGATAGTTAAGGAAGTCCCTAAGTCTTCCAGTGATATGAAGCTGAAGAGATTCTTTTTGGGATCATCATCCTCAAGTCTTAAAGTTGATGTAGAACTTGAGGAAGATTCATTTAAAGAATAAATGGAATTACCATTTCACTTTTTACTTGCCTTGTATTCATAATCTTATACAAAAAGGTTTAGTTCCTCATACATAGTCCAAGCATATGTCAGATTACTTCGAGAAGCTATGGAACAACACAGGCAGGGAAGCACAATCAAGAGGACTAGATTCTATATAATCTCAACATGATGATGATTACTTAGTTGTTACCAATCATTTGGTATATGATAGTTTCTTCTAACACACCCCCAACTCTTATGAGAATGTGTATTTAGAAATCTCAGATGATCCAGATGATCTCCAAATAAAAGAGGCACCGCCAGAGTTTGAAGAGGAGATTCATTCAACAATATACAAGCTTAAAGACATCAACCTCGATAAAGAAAATCCATGCTTACATTTTAATTTGAATGAATGAAGAAACCAATGACTTAGTTAGGCTATTGATGAGTTTAAAGACCGCATGGAGTTATGAAGAGATGCCCAATTATCTCCAATGTAGTCCACAAGCTAGCAATAGACCTAAACCCTAAGCAAGCTCCTAGATGCATGCGATTAGAACAAATAGTCATTTCAAGTCAAGAAACTGATCGATGCTGGTTTCATCAGGGAAGAAAAATATCCTATCTTGTTAGCTAGTGTCATCCCAGTTAAAATGAAGAATGGCCAAATTGTCATATACATTAATTTTAGAGACTTAAACAAGGCATGTCCTAAGGATGAGTTTCCTCTTCCAATACCAGAATTAATGGTGGACATCGCCTCATGTCATGAGTCTTTTCTTTCATGGATGGGCCATCTGGCTTTAACCAAATCAAGATCTCTCATGAAGATGAAAGAAACACTATTTTTGAACCCCGATCAAAAATCTTCGTTATAGGGTCATGCCTTTCAACCTTAAAATGCGTGCTACATACCAATGGGCCATGACTCGATCTTCAAAACTCATCCATGTTGAGTGCCACATTGATGATCTAGTAGTTAAGAGTAGAAAAGGAAGACCATCTCTTTGACTTGAGAGCAGTTTTCAAATGGTTAAGATAATATAACCTCAAAATGAATCCCTTGAAGTGTGCATTTGGAGTAGCTTCAGAGAAATTCCTTGGGTTTGTTGTTAGACACCGAGAAATAAAAATATACCCAAAAAAGATTAAAGCTATCTTAGAAATTCCACCTCCTAAGAGTTTAACTCAACTCAGATCCTTCCAAGGATGGTTAGCGTATCTAAGATGCTTTATCTCCAACCTATCAGGGAGATGCAAACCATTTTCAGCACTTATCAAAAAGGATGCCAAGTTCAAGTGAGATTACAAGTGTCAGCATGCCTTCGAAGACATCAAGCAATATTTGGTGAAGCCACTAGTTCTAGCAGCCCCTATCTCGGGCAGACCACTCATCCTTTACACTACTGCATTGGACGCTCTCTCGATGCTCTGTTGGCTCAAGCCAATGATGAAGGGATGGAAAGCGCTCTCTACTACCTTAATCATCATCTAATTCCTTCTGAAGCAAACTACCCACCTATTGAGGAACATTTTTTAGCTTTGATCTTTACTTCCCAAAAGCTAATGCTGCTTTCATAAGGTGAACTTGATTTCCGAATAAATGTAGTACCTCATGACATGGCCAATGCTATCCGGATGTTTGGCTCATGGTCCTACTCTCACGCTTTGATATCATTCATACTCATGCTTTAAAAGGACGCCAGTGATTTCTCAACAACACACCCACTTCTTATTGATTTTTTGCTTAGTGACGATCTCCCCGATGAACAAATCATGAACTTAGGGGAGGCCGATAACCACCGATGGGAGATGTATTTTGTTGGTGCATCTTCTTTTCTTAAAGGTGAAGCACCATGATATATTCTCCCAAGAAAGGTAGGGTAGAATAATTCTTCTATTTCCAAATCGTGATGTGATGAGATTCTCAAACTATCTTTCCAACCCCTGCACCAACAATGAAGTTGAGTATGAGGCTTTGATTGCCAGTCTAGAGTTAGCCATCACTATCACTGCCAAGAGCATCAACATCTTTGGGGATTCTCGGGTCATCAACGGATTGTTGCCAAGTCCTCTTCCCAAGCCGCCTTTACTACATGAGTATACCATGAAGCAATTGGCCCATTTTAAAGTCACCATCTACAAGGTTCCCGAGCAGAGAGTAAGATGCTTTGGCCAAACTTGCCAAAGAGTTGGCAAGTCGAAGATGAGTCCATTTCAATAAGGGTCCAAAATAGACAAGTCCTATCCCTTATTGATGTTGAACTCATCGAGACTTTCCCTTGAAGGGGAGGTTGTTGCCAAAAAATGGACAAGGAGGATTGGAGGCAACCATTCATAGATTACTTGAACACCGCAAACTACCTCAAGAAAAGTCACATCAGAAATAGAGAGCTCTCCTACGCTCTTGATGGCACCTATACAATCCTTTAATCAAATGTGGTTACATTATTTAGACAAACATGAAGCCCGCATTGTAACCGAGGTACATTCGTTTATGTGAGCACATCAATCGGTCCAAGATGAAGATGAAGATCAATCAGACTTGGATACCGGCCTTCATGATGATTCTGGATGGATGTAGCTTGGAGATTCCATCAAGACATGCAGGTGTCCTCCACCAACCACCCAACATTCTACACCCTACATTGGCTTCATGGCCATTTGAGTGTTGGGGTACTGACATTATGGGTCCGATCGATCCTCCTTCTTCCAAGGTCATTCATCTTAGCCGCCACACTCTTTTCCAAGTGGTGGAAGTCATCCCTTAGAGAGGTCACCAAAGACGTGCTTCAATTTTTAGAACCATTGTATATAGGTTTGAGTGCCTCGATGAATTATATTCGATAATGGTACTATTTAAAAAGCATGAAGATCAATAGCTTTGCCAGAAGACATAATATATATTAGAGATACTCCACCATCTACTACCATAGAGCAAATGGCTTAGCATAAGCATTCAACAAAACTCTCATCTAGATACTTGAAGAAGACTTGATGACAACAAACGAGCAATTGGTTGAGTTTTATGGGCCTACATACATACCAACCCCAACTCGCCTACCCCATTTTCCTTAGTGTATCAAAGCCGCTCTTCTTTAGAAGTTCAACTCTCATCACTAAGGATATCATTGGGTAAAAAGATCACTATAGAGCAGAATGCAAAGTTATGGTTAGAAGAGCTCGAAGGTTTGGAGTAAAGTTGCCTACGAACATGCTAGAACCTTGAGTTGTACAAGGAAAAAATGATTCATGCTCACAACAAGCTCGTCCACCCTAGGTATTTTTGAATAGGAGAATTTGTGTTAGTCCTAAGGAGACCAATTGTTGCCCTTGAAAGATGGGAGGCAAGTTTGAACCCACTTGGGAAGGCCCCTATGTCATAGAGAAGGCCTACCAAGGAGGATCTTATCAGCTTATTGATTATAAAGGGGAACACCCGATGCTTCCAATTAATGGGCTCTATCTAAAGAAATATTACCCATGAAATAAATCATGTTTGAAAATAATCATTAATAAAAAGAACAAAAATCTAATTCCATTCATCAAATCTTCTCTTCTTTCGAAGTATTATTTTCTTATCTTGCGAATTCATTGTGACGTGTTTAGGGTAGGTGTAAGAGTCCCCTGGCATCCTATCCCTCTTTCATAATACAGACACAGTCTCCTGATGTTATTAGAATAGGTGTAAGAGAACCTGAGAGGCATCCTATTTTGATTAACACAACTAAGTTAGGTGTGAGAGAACCCAAGTGGCATCCTTTCTTAGTGGAAATCTTTTTTTTCATCCATGGCACCATTTCATAAACCCAGTGTGTTTATGGTAAAAGAGTCCCCAGGTGTCATATTCCTTTTAACACATGCACAAAATATAAACACAAATCTTTTATCTTGATCTATTTTGATGTGGGAGCAAGCCCCTGTGGCACTCACTCATTAGCTCTAGGTCGGTCTATGCTACCGCTAGTATGTCACCCTGGTCATTTGTTGGAAGGATGTGAGTCTCCCACTTTCTTCCTAACTTGATCATTGCAAACCAATGAGCACTTGTTAGTATGGTAGGCTTCACCGCCAATAAACTACCTCATGTTGACTTCGCTTAAGAAGATGTGAGTCCCTATGCTTTCTTCTTGAACTAGCCATCATGCTCTAACTAGGTCGAGTATATTTAAGGTTTTAGGATAAGTCCCCTAGAGGCTCCTTTCCTCTTGACTACGTTTGAGTTGATGTAAGTCCCCCAGTGGCATTCACTCAGTAGTCACCCTAGGTCGGATAGTACCTATTGAGCCAAAGATAGATTATCCCAACAATCCACTTAGGAGGAGGATGAGTCCCCAGCTTTCTTCCTATTAATTATTGCAAAGATGCACCTTAGGTTGGTTGATGTTCGCTATGCTGACAATGACTCACCTAGTGGTTACACCACTCTTGGCAGATATGAGTCATTATACTTTCTCCTTGAGTTGGACACCAAATACCTATTGGACATATGACTAGCCATGTCATTTTCTCTAGGGTTTTGGATTAAGCCCTTAGCCCCATCCATGTGCACTCTATTTGGATATCCTTTATGACCCCATTTAGACACTACGTTACTTGGATTGGACATCCCCTTTCCTAGTAGCCACCCCTTGGTTGGAGAATTTGTTCTGGATGTAGATTCTTGGTTCAAGAATCTGAGATAAGTCTAGTCGATATAAGCTCCTTCTTTGTTTGATCCCTCACAAACTAAAGTCCACGATAAAACTAAAACAAACAAACAAAATATTCACTTGTGGATTAGAATTCAAGCCCCAAAGGGCCCTTTTCCCAAGCGGCATCCTATCTTGGGTAGAGTAACTCCCTATAGGAATTGCTGACTACGAGTTGAGATCCCCTCGACTCACTCCATAGTCACCCTTAGGTCGTGTTCAATCTATTTTTCCATAAGCAGGTTACCCCGGCAATCATTTTGCTTTCGAAGATGTATGACTATGATGTATTCTTTCTAGCATGATTGTCGCAAAACTATGGACGGCGTTAGGTTGGGTTCGATTTGTTGCCCAAAGCAACCAATCACCATAGTGGTCTTCTCTAGTAGAAGATGTGAGTACCCAAGCTTTCTTCTCTTCAATTGATCATTGCAAATCGAAAGGCACTCCTTTGGTTGGATAGTTCTCCCCTCGACCAGGAAGTTATTCCCTTTGGTTTAGCGAATTTGAGATAGGTTTAGGCTGATGTGAACTCCTTCTCAGTGTGATCCATCTCAAACTAATGGAATCCATCAAAATAAATCTAAAAATGAAATTAATCTTGACTATCCTTGAGCTGATTTAAGTTCCCCAGTGACATTCACTCAATAGTCAGCCTTAGGTTAGGTTCAATTTATTGCCTAAAGTAGCTGATCGCCCTAGTGGTTTCTTATTTCTAGAAGATATGAGTCCCCGTGCTTTCTTCTTAAGACTTGGGCATTGCATACCGAAAGGCAGTCCTTGTGTTGGACAATCCTGCCTTATGGTTGGTAGACTACTCCCTTTGAATTGATAAATCTGAGTTAGGTCTAGCCTCCATGGCTTCTGAAGTTCATAAAACTGATGGGACCCATCAAAATAACTAAAAAATGAAATTATCCTTGACTATCTTTGAGCTGATTTAAGTCCCCTTAAGGCATTCACTCAATAGTTAACCCTTGGTTGGGTTCAATCTGTTGCTTTGCCAATGGATCACCCACCCAATTGGTCTTTTTGGAGGATGTAAGTCTACTATGCTTTCTTCCTAGTACAACTATTGCACACCGGAAGACATCCCCTTTGGTTGGCTAGTCCTACTATGTGTTTAGTAGACTACCCCTTTGGATTGGTAAATTTGAGTCAGGTCTAGGCCTCCGTGGCTCTTACTTAGTACAATCCATCACAAACAAATAGGGTCCATTTCAAAATCCAAAATAAAAAAGTCTGGAACAACAAACAAAAATAATCAATCAATCCAAATCAAATTTTTTCTCCTCCTTAGTGAGATGCAAATTTTCTAACTTCGCAGCAAACTTAGAATTCTAATCCCTTAGTGGATTTCATAGCCTTTCCTCCCCTGTGGATGACTTGAACTTGCCTTTCCAGTGGAGAGTTCACTTGTTTATCCCCAGTGGAGTCAAAACAAACACAATTAAACAAATAATAAATTGAAACAAATTCAACCTTCTTCCCCAGTGAAACTTAATTAAACAAATTGAATTTCTCCCCAGTAAGATTCAACTCAAATCAAACCTCTCATCCCCTTGTGGATGACTTGAACATGCTTCTCAAGTGGAAGGTTTACATACTCTATCCTTAGTGGATTCCTCCTTCCCTCTCTTATGTCCTTGACATAAGTAGAACATTACCTTGGATTATTCCATACACCTAGATTAGTAGATTGTCTCATTAGTGCTTGTGATCTTGGTGGTGTTGATCATTTTGATCAACACCAATACGCAATGTTTTTTTCGGTCACACCACACCTATTGGGTGCCCTTTGTTGACCTCATTTTTAGAATGAGCTCTCAACCTCCATCTTAGATAGGATTCTCTTAGACTTTGAAAGTTCCTTAGTCTTAAGACATCTAATTAGGTGGATCACCTAATCCTAGAGACTTAGAAGAGTTAGTCATAGGAATAGTCATGCCTTGGGGTGTTAGGAACATTTTCCCCACTATAACTTGAAATCTCACTTCCTTCTTTCAAGTCAAACTTCAAACTCATATCAATTCCAAATCAAACCTTGAATCAATTCAATGGATTTTCTTAAATCATGAATCAATTCCAAACGATTGAAACTCATGATTGAATTCCAAATTCAAAAATCTTTCCTAAATCACTTTGATTTCTATCTTATGGACTTAGCTTAAATCAAATCAAAATCAATTCAAATTCAAGAAATTTTCTCATAACCCATTTATATTCACAAATATAAATGAATTATAAATTCAAATACCCAAAACCAAATTCAAAACTCAAACTCAAATTCAATCAAAATCCAACCTAAGCCTTTTAAGTCAAAATCTTAAACTTAGCCAAATCAAACTCAAAATCAAGCCAAAACCTTAATTTTTCTTCATGATTTAATCAATTTTTCAATCATGAATCCAAATATAAACATAAACTTTAATTCTCAAACCAAAACTAAAATCAAAAATCAAACCCAAGTCAAACTCATGTTCACCCTTTGAACTTCAAATTATCAAATGAATCAAAACTCATTTGACTTCAAATCACTTGCAAATGGATTTATATTTCAATCACAAGTTCATAATGTGAGTTCAACCAAACTTGAATCAAGTTTGAGCAAACTAAACCCAATTGGCTCACCTGACCCAAAGTGGCCAATTTAACCTACATGAATCAAAATCTAATTCAATTCAAATCAAAGTGAATTAAGCTAATTCAAACTTCATGTCATGTTTGTTGATCATCATAGGTTTAATCAATTGTCATGAATTGGATCAAACTAAGTCAATATATCATTGACCAAGTCAACCCTTTAACTCATATGAACCCAAACTAGCCAAATTGTAATCTATACCAAATTGATTTCACCAATAGCTCAAGTTCACTCTAAATTATTATTGAACTTGACTAAAGCCTCAATTAAATCTAATTTGACCAATTGGCCAACTAAACCTAACCTAGCCAAATTGACCATGAACCCAACTTGACTTGAAAAGTCAAATCAACTTGAAATTAAACCAAACCAAAATTAAATGAAACCAAAGACTACAATATATTCTAAATGATCAACCAAATCTAAACCAAGCCATGATTTAAGCTAGGTTGGTCAATTGGGTCAAATCGGTCAACTTAGCCCAAATTGACCTAAAGGATCAAATTGGCCCAAATCAAAATAAATCCAAATTAAACCAAACTAATTGAAACCAATTGAACCAATATACTATAAATAGTCATTTGAACTTGACCCAACTCTTGGTTTGACCCAATTTGACCAATTGATCAACCTAACCCATTTTGACTTCATTTGACCCAAATGGGTCAAATTAACCCAAATTAAACCAAATGAACTTCAAATGACATGAAATTTGGTCCAACTTATTTTTGACTCATTTCAAATCTACCTAAATCAAATTCAATGCCAAATGACCACTTTGCCCTTATTTCAAGGGCATCCCATTAGAAAAGACACTTTCCCAAGTGGTCATTCCTCTTCCATGGCCACTTGACACTCATCCATTGGTCCACATAGACACCAAGGACATTGATTTTCTGATCCAAGAAGTGGTTGGAGAGCCATGACTCATGGGGAGGTGAAATCACCTCACCTCTCCCATTGGAACACTTGGCATGAAGGACACTCACCTCCCCTTGGCTAGGACATCCACTTGTCCTTCATGGCAGCCACTTTCCATTCCTTAGCCAATCATAGGGAACCACAAAGGAACCCCAAGCCAAATGACATGAGTTTGGAGCCAAAATTTTAAACAAAAGGTTCATTTTCATTCACTTTTGATTAAAAGGCTTTAGAGGCTGAAGAAAATTCTCATTCCTCTCATTCTCCCTCTCCTAGAGCTCCCAAAGCCATTGGCAATCACCACCAGTTCATTTTGTAGAGAAATACTTCAAAACTAAGTGAATTTTGGAGAGGAAACAACGATCACCGGATGAAACTTTATTTCGACGTGAAGGCAAGGATCGAAGCTCAGTCCAAGGCTTCTTCCTCACTCAACAGTGCACTTAAGTCACCACTACCGCCAAAAATCATCCCGATGAAAACCATAAAAAATGGTAGCCGGCCTTAGGATCCTCATTTTTTGATAGTTTTTTGTGCAATTTTTAGGAATCTACCCTAGATAATTCCATTTTTTTACTTTAAATTATCCCAATTAAAAAATAGAATTTTTTTGGTACGAATCCATGCGAAAATGAGTCCATTTTAATAAGTTTTCACTTAGAATCCTACATTTTTCCCCAAAACCCCTCTTTGCTCACCATAGGCGGTCCGTCGATCCCGCCGTTCACGGGATCAGACAGCTAGGATCGTGCGATCCGGACCTTCGGATCACTTGATGCAATTTGGACTGTCCGATCATGCGGTTTGCTTGATCGGACGGCTTAAATCACACACATCGCGATCAGCCTCGATCGATCTCACGTCGATACGATCGCGATTCGATCTAACCGGGTCTCTCTCAAGGTGTTGAATCTTTCCATCGGGCTATGCGATCGCACCCAATCATATGGCCATTTGTACGTTAACATTTGTCGCTTGGCGTCTAGCAGGAAAATTCAATTTTTTGATTTAAAAAATTAATTTGAATCACCTAAAACTTCAAAAATTCATAGAAATAAAATACTTAACCAAAAATTGTGAACAAGAGCTCGTTGGATTTGTCTTTCTAGGAGAAATCTGACAAACCTAAAATTCCAAAATTTCACTAAATATTTTGAGCTTAATTTGAGTTTTAGTATAAATCAAATTTTATTAATTAAACTAAAAATACATGTTAGATTAAATTGAAATTTTTAGAAATTAAAATTGATGTTAAGATACACCTACCATATAAATTTCAAGTCAAAATGACCTTTAGATTAAAAGATATTAAATTTTGAGTGTCAAATGATTTATTTTAATAAAATAAATTAGCATAATTCATAAAAATAACTTAAATCAATTAAAACTTCCTAAATTCATAACTAATTGTAAAAAAATACAAAATATAATTAATTGTAAAAATCAAAATATACAAAATTAGGTTCTTTTTAAAGATAATTCAGAGGCAAATCTCATAAAATTATTTTAAATTGAATTAAAATAGTATATTTTCTTTAATTAAGGTTTATTTAAAAATTAATAACCATAATTACTCCCTAATGACTTCATTAATTAATTCCAAACTTCTCAAGCATGTTTAGTGGGATAACTTCTATCTTCCATATTTTTATTGGAATTTATTAATGAGTTAATCAGGGAAATTAATTAATGAACTCCTAATCACTCTCTTAATATAATTAAGGCTAATTAAGCATTTGAACAATGGTTTAATTCCTTGATTAAGATAATTAAAGGGTGTTTAAGTGATTAGGAGGTTTATGGAATAATTTTAGGATATTTTCCTTAATCTATTCCCTAAACCTCCTTTCTTCCTTAAATCCAAATCTAATTAAGGGTTAATCCACTAATGATCTACTTAATTAATCAAATCAAATTCTCAAAACCAAAATTAATCTAGAAACTTAATCAATCCTTCTTGGGTAGATGCTTAGGTTTTCAATAACCAATGTAACTTAAGGAAATCATACCTAACCCATATGTGTGGGAAGGGTTATGAAAGTACTTAAATTAAACCATTTAGCTTAATTAATCATTAATTATGAGCTAATTGCATTAGGTACCTTTCTTTCCTAAAATGCATTGATGATTTAAATTCCTTGTGGTTTTATGTAATATATTGGCTCATAATTATTTGATTAATATGTTAAAGTGGTATAGGTAAGGGGTAATTAATGAACTTAATCTACACCTTAACCTAACCAAAGCATAAAATTAATCTAATCACCTAAAAATTAAACTAAACTAATACACACATGTGGGAATGTGTAAGGACCAGCAAACCATCTCACACTTTCCTAATTCAAATCAAACTCGGAGCAAAATGAAAGTCTCTTTAAACAACTTTTGATTCTCTTTAAATGATCTTACTTCAAAATATTGTCTTTAAGAATTAATTAGAGTGAATTAAATTACATGCTTATATCACTTTATTTCTTTCCTAGCATGCTAAATGTGTATGTAATATGAGTTTCATACATTCATGCTTTCCTAAAATCAAATTGAAAATGAAATATTTTCTTTATGTGATATTGCATGTTATGGCAAAAGTAAAAAATATGAGTGGCTATTATCACTATTAAATTCAAAATTATTTTTAAAATCTATAAATCAAATGCCTAAAATTAAAAGTGTGCTACTTATAATTATTTATAAGCTTGCATGTGTACATAAATACAAAGATGTGCATAGTATACTATTGACCACATTTTTAGAATGAGCTCTCAAACCCTCCATCTTAGGCATAGGACTTCTCTTAGACTTTAAGAGTTTCTTAGTCTTAAGACACATCTAGTGATTAGGTGGACACTCAACCTAGCCCTAGAGACTTAGAAGAGCTAGCCATAGGGATAGGTCATGCCTTAGGAGTGTTAGGAAAATTTGCCTACCCTTAGCTTGAACCATTCCTCACCTTCCTTCCTTCAAGTCAAACTCCAAATCAATCTTATTTGATTTTCTCCAAACTCAAATCAACTCCATATAATTGAAATCCATGAATGAAATTCCTAAGTCCAAATCCTTCTTAAATCCTTAAATTATTCTTAAGGACTTAACCAAAATCATGATCTAAACCAATTCAAATCCTTGAGAATTTCTCATAATTCATTTATATTCTCAATTTTATTCACATATATAAATGAAATATAAATTCAAACCAATCAAACTAAACTCAAAATTCAAAATCAATTCATGAAATTTCCTAAGTCCCTTAATTTCCCTCTTAAGGACTTAGTCTAAATCATGATCAAACCAATTCAAACTCATGGGATTTTCTCATAACTCATTTATATTTTCACTTCTATTCTCATATATAAATGAAATTTAAATATAAATCAATCAAACCAAATTCAAAAATTCAAGCTCCAAACTCCAAAATTTTCTAAGTCCTTTAAAATTTCCTTATAATGGACATAACCAAAATCATGATCAAATCAATTCAAATTCATGGGATTTTCTTATAACTCATTTATATTCTCATTTATATTCATATATATAAATAAAATATAAATATAAATCAGTCAAACCAAATTCAAAAATTCAAGCTCCAAACTCCAAAAATTTCTAAGTCCTTTAAAATTCCCTTTTAATGGACTTAGCCTAAATCATGATCAAATCAATTCAAATTCTTGTGATTTTGTCAGAACTCATTTATAGTCACATATATAAATGAAATATAAATATAAATCATTCAAACCAAATTCAAAAATTCAAGCTCCAAACTCTAAAATTTTTCTAACTCCTTTAAATCCCTTTTAATGGACTTTGCCTAAATCATGATCAAATCACTTCAAATCCTTGAAATTTTCTCATGACCCATCTATATTCTCATTTATATTCACATATATAAATGAAATATAAATTCAAACAATCAAAACTAATTCCAAAATCAAACTCAAATTCACTCAAAATCCAACCTAAGCCTTTCAAGTCAAAATCTTGAACTTAGCCAAATCAACTTCAAATCAAGCCAAACTCTTGATTTTTCTTCATGATTCAATCAACCCTACAATCATGAATCCAAATATAAATACAAACTTCAATCACCAAACCAAAATCCAATTCAAAAATCAAACCCCAAATCCATTCATATTCTTCATTTGAATATGAAATTATCAAATGAATCAAAATCCATTTGACTTCAAACCACTTGCAAATGGATTTATATTTCAATCATAAGTCCATATACAAGTTCAATCGAACTCAAATCAAGCTTTGACCAAGCCATTTGACTTAGGCTCACTTGACCCAAGTGACCTAAAGTACCCTTATGAGCCAAATTCTATTCCAAATTGGATTGAATCAAACTCTATGCATCTCATCATGATCAACAATCATCATGGGATGATCAATCAATCAAATTGGGTCAAACCAAGTCAAACCTAAAGGTTGACCAAGTCAACACTTAGCCCAAAATGAAACCTAACATAGCCAAAATCCACCATAGGCCAAATTGATTGAAACCATTGATCTAAGTTCATTCATGACCTATGTTTGAACTTGACCAAGTCAATATTTGAGCTTAACCTAGCTCAATTGGCCACTTGACCCAGGTTGACCCAACTTGACCTAAAGGGTCAAAATGTGTCAAAACTTGATCAAAGCTAAATTGATTGAAACCAATGGGTCAAGTTCATTCCAAATCACTTGTTGAACAAAGCCTCAATTGGCCAACTAGACCTAACCTAGCCCAATTGACCTTGAACCTAACTTGACTAAAGGGTCATGTTGAGCCAAATTCAAACTTAACCAAATTGATTGGAAATAAAATTCCAAACCACTCCATGACTAACCAAACCTAAACCTACCCTTGACCTAGCAAAAGGTCAAATGGGTCAAATTAGTCAACTTGGCCCATTTGACCTAAATGAAGTCATATGAGCCAAATTCTACCAAATTGAATCAATCAAACCACCAAAATATTTCAAATGGTCATATGAACTTGACCCAACCCTTGGTTTGACCCAATTTGACCAATTTAAGTTGACCCATTTTGACCTAAATGGGTCAACATGAGCCAAACCTTATCAAATGAATTCCAAATCCAATGAAACTTGTCAAACCTATTTTCTCCACATAACATATCCAAATTCAAAATTATGACCATTCACGCCCAGGCCATAGAACAAATTTTGGTCAAATCATTGGTAATTTGGTCAAGTACTCTTCATATCAACTTGATACCTTCCTCTCAAGTGAACCCAATGAAGAGTGGTGCACCTAATGGGTTTGGTTCAACAAATGGACCCAGCGACCACCTAGCTCATGGCTTCAAAATCTTCCCCACTTGATTTGAAGCACATGGGAGGTTACCAATCCACTCAAGACCTCAATGATGTGTCAACTCCAACAGATCAAACAACCCTCTCCATATGGTCAATTGGATCAAAATGGAAACTCAGCATCATCCGATTGCCATGGGGAGATATACTCCCCTAATTCATTTGAATTCATCATCCTCATATTGATTGAGACTAGAGAGTGAAGAGCCAAGAGTATTCTAAGCTTTAGAGGGATTTGAATCTTGCCTTTCTTGATTTTCAAAGAAAATGGGAGCTCATCTCAATTCCCAACTCTCTTTCATTCTACTTAATTCCTTTTGCATCCCTGGGGATCAAGTCGAGTGCACCCAACTCTTATTCAAGTTCCCAAAGCAGAGGTTAAATTGGATCAAAGTAGTAGAGCAAGTGGTGTTGGTCCATAGAGATCTACTCAACCTCGAGGCTAAACTTTCACAGCTTTCACTAGGCAAACTACCTCATTGATCGAGCATGATCACCTCTCAACAAGGTATGGAATTTTTTTTGGCCACTTAGCTTGGGAGATTTTGGTCCTTTGTGAAAGAAATTGTCATGGCATGTGAATTCCACCATTGGATAGGCTTGTCATTAGCTTAGATGGGTAAAGTTTTACTCAATCCCTCAATCAGCTTGGATCTTCCCTTAGATCATGGGCGGTCTCCATTGATCCTCGAACTGGTGATCTTGGTCATCCATCCTGCATTTGGATGATGATGGAGATTAAGCGCATTTTATAAATGATTTATCCTTTTAAAACCATGGGATGATTCTTGGTCATTGATCCTTGATGAATGGTGGGATCAACTACATCTTACCATCATGATGATGTGATGTTTAACTAACCTCACTGCGGCGATGTAAGCATTAACCGCCACCATGGGTCAGTGGAGGATTAGTTGGGGATTTAATTAATTTAATTAATCTCTAACCTTCAAAATTCATATCTCCCTCAATAAAATTAAAAAAAATATGAGTAAATTTCTAGAAACATAATTCAATCTAAAATATTTTAAAAATTAGTTTTTGAATTATACTTTTCTGATTTTGGGTTTTAATGGAAATTTTATTTTATTAGTATCTCTTAATTAATTTCCTAATTAATCTAACTTCTTGGGTATGTTTTGGGGATGATTTACCTTCCCTAATTTTCTTGGGATTTATTAGGAAATTGGGAGAATTTCAATGCATTTCCTAATTACTCCATTAATGTAAGGATAATTTAATTTGGATTAGTGTTTAATCCATTATTAAGTTGATTAAGGTTAGATCCAGTGAATAGGAGGCTTAGGAAATATTTTGGGGTATTTCCTAAGCATTCCTAAACCCCTTTCTTAATCCTCTCTTAATTAAGATTAATTCATTAATTATTCTCTTAATTAATTTCTAAAATTCAAAAACTTTAGAACTTAATTAATCTACTTTGGGTAGATGCTTGAGTTCAAGAGCCTAAGTTCAATTAAGAAATCAAAACCCAACTCACATGTGTGAGGGGTGTTTTGAAATTACTTAAGTTAAACCCCTTAGCTTAGTTAATCATGAGCTGCATTAGGCCTTTTCTTCCTAGGTGCATTGCAAATTTAAATTCCTTGTGAGTTTTTATGTGTCATTAGCTCATAATTACTTGGTTAACTATGCTAAGGTGGTGTGTAAGGGTTAATTAACATTTAATTCATACCTTAACCTAATCAAAATTTAAAATGAATCTAATCTAAAATCTAAAAATATATGTGGAGTGGGTTAGGAACATCAAACTCAACTTACATTTTCAAAATTAAATCAAACTTAAGATCAAATAAGATTATCTTTAGGATTTAATTAAAGTGAATGTGTTTACATGGTTTCATTGCTTTAGTTCTTTCCCCAACATGTTAAATATGTGAGTCATGTGACTTCATGCATTCATATTTTTCAAAATACAAATTCAAAATGAAATTATTTACTTTATGTCAAATTTGCATGTGTTGGCTAAAGTAGAAATATGAGTGGCTATTATCACTATTAATTTCAAATTATTTTCAAAATAATATGAATCAATTATCAAACCTGAAAGTGAGCTACTTATATTTTAATTATAAGTTTGCATGTGATGAAAATATAAGGATAGGTTTTCCTTCTCTTTTATTTTAGTATAGTTTTGAATAAGGTTAGTGATGTATGGTTCATTTGAAAGAACCTAACACATTCTATATATATTCATTCCTTATGCTATCACTTAAAAGGGTTACCTATGCTTGCACATATAAACTGCATAAACAAAATAAATTAATTAATACAAATTTTTGCATTCTTTCTTTTCCATTCATTTTTTTTTGTACATATGTATGTATTTAAGGAAAGTGGTATATTAGTATGGACAACATTGTGAGGCTTTAAGTAGCCCTAAGTAGGTCTTGTACCTTACCTCAGTTAGTGTTATACTCACTTATGCCTTTCTTACTTTCATGTGTGCATGTGAAAATTGGATAAGAACCCTTTTCTAAATGAAAATCATGCATCATAAACTTCAAATTTCCTTAAATGAATTACTTAGCATGCATCATAAAGTGTATGTTAAAATTCTCATTTGTATGTATAGATATGCTTAGGACTCATTCATATGCATGTTATACATGTTAGGAAAAGAAGTAATGTATATTTTGAATTTGGTTCATTTTATTTAATCTTAAAATGCCTTTCTTTTTGAATAGGTTTGTTTAGAGTTCATCTAAACTTAGAATTAATTAAAATACTTAATCAAAACATTCACTAAATAAAACTAAAAATGTGAATCTACTTTAGAAATTACTTAGGTTAGGGAAGGAAAGAGAAGTTCTCTTCTCTTTCCCTCTCTTTATAACTTAGTAATTAATATAGATTCACTTGAACCTAATCAAAAAGATGAAATAAAATCAACCCAAAATAATTAAATCACTTAAATCATCCTCTAAGTTGAACATGCTTCACACTTAGAAAATTCTAACAAAGCCATAGCTAAGCATACCACACAAACCTCCAAAACACACATTAGGCTAAGTCACCACTTCTAGCTTTAGGTTAGGAGGTGCATGGTTTGATGCTTGTTTAGTTTTGTGATATATATTTTAGACTGGATGTTATGATGAATGTGCATAGAATGAATGGTAGGGCGTTCTTAGTCTAACCATTATTTTTTAGTGGGATTGTGCTTAAGGTTGTAATAAATAAAAATATAAATACTTTTGCTTGCGGTGCTTATACCCTAAGCATAATCCAATAGGCGGTGGACTTAGTCACCCATGTGTGGGGTGATAAGTCCAATATACATGCTTGGGATTTGTGTGGTTTGTTTAGCTAATCTATTTTGCGTGTTAGTTAGATTTCCATTCTTTTCCTTTTCATGTAAATTTGCAAATAGGATTTTGGAATGATTATTATGGGGATTAGGATGAGCATTGGTCATAAGATCCTATCTTATGTACCATGTGAAGCCTTTGAGTATCCACCTTCCAACCATCAAAAGAAGGAACCAAAGAAGAAGAAGAAAAGAAGAAAGAAGAAAAAAGAAGAATGAAGAATGAAGCTTGAAGACCCCATAACAATGAATTCCTTGCTTAATTGTAATTTAATTCATTTATAATTGGGTTGTATAAGGGTGAGCGGTTACCCAATTTTTTTTTTGGGTTTGTGCGGGTGGACCATATGGCCTCTTATTCTTTTTGATTAGCTTTATAAATTGATTGATGATTTATTTAGCTTGTGCATTAAGTGGCATCATTTTCTAGTTTCTTTCTTACTTGTATGCACGGATGTGGATTAGGCTCTTAGAGAAAATAAATCTTTTACCAAATCTAATAACTCAAAACTAAAAATAAAGAATTCATAACCTTACCTAAAGCTTAGGTTTAAAATCAAGATAAAAGAATTAGCAACCCCTTAGCTGGATGAGTATTTCTTTTATAACATCAACAAATGCAGCTTATTTCACTCTTGATTGAAGGGCTTCCACCTTTGTCAGAGAAACTTGGATTGACCTTTGAGAGCCATGGTGGAAACACACCTCCTTCCTTCATGCTGATTTTGGCTAATGTCTTTATTTCTCATGCATTAGGCATATGAATCCTATTAACCCAAGTCAAAATAATTGTCCAAAATAATAAAGAATAAAATGAATTTTAAATTGCATTAGAGTTAGGTCATTTGGAGATTTTCCTTACATGATCCAGTCTCTTTAGGGAGTGAGTTTAAGGACTTAGTCTCTTTCTAAATAAATAACAGCATAGCTATCTTGCATAAAGCATAAGACTTGCCTACATGTATTTAAAATTATAGGAGGAGTTAGTTGGACCCTCGGTAGTTGTAAGTCAAGTCTGATTTGTTTTCTCTTATTAGGTAAACCAATACCCATTTTTTAGATTTAGGTTATGCTTTCAGCCAAAGCTCTAGATTTAGGTTTAGGTTGCTTCTCCCCTTTGTGGGCCATAAGTTTAATTCCTCATATCTTTGGCATTTCATAATCTTGTGTTATGGAATCATAAGTCTAAATTTCTAATGAAAAATACTCAAATAAATTAAATCAATTTCAAAATTGTAAAGCCCAACCATAGGATAGTTTGAGATCTCACTAGGTTTCCTAGCATCATGGGCATCTCCTACTTATCTTTCTTTTTAAGATAATAACTCCCTCTCTTTGATCAATCCCATTTGATCTTCAAAATGAACTAATCGATTGATAGTCCTTTCTATTGAAATCTTTGAAGACAATGATCATTTACCTTGTCGAGTATTCTAAGGGATCCCATCCTTTAGGATGTAATTAACTATAGGGACTTGCCCCTGTAGGGAACTTAATGAACCCAATTTAAAATAAATCCTATTTTACTTTTTTATATAAAGTGGGGGAAGAATCTCTAGTACATATGCAAACCTATCATCCTTAGGAGTTCTTATTAATGTGATTAGGTCCATTGAAGGGTAATGACTTATATCTCTCGAGATAGTACACTATTCCTTGATGATGTACCCGATCACCTGAATAATCATATTTGCATATCTGCATAGTCCCAATCAAGAGGCATAATATTTCTATTTTCATTTATCCTCTTCAAAAAGAGGATAGATGAAGGCGAGATATATTTTCTCCACATATAATTTTCCTTTTTTTTTCTTTTAACATAGTTTTAAATAAGATTTGACAAAGTATATAATTCATTTGAAAAGAATATAACACTTGTCTAACTCCATTCCTATTCATTCCTATGCTATTACTTAAAGAAGGACATCTTTACACTTACACATATAAATTGCATAACCAAATCAAACAAACAAATACAAACTTTTGTATCTTTCTTTTCCATTCATTTCTTTTGTACATATGCTTGTATTTAAGGAAAGTGGTATATTAGTCTGGACAACCCCGAGGTTGCAGATTTTAAGTAGCCCTAAGTAGGTCTTGTACCTTACATCCCTGATTAACAATGGTGTCTTACTCACTTATGTCTTTCATACATACATGTGTGCATGTGAAAAGTGGATAAGAAAATCTCTTTTCTACTTAATGAAAATCATGCATCATAAAGCATTCAAATTTTCTTAAGTAACTCACTTAGCATTCATATAGCTAAACATTTTGTATATGTACCATATATGCATGTTATACACATGTGAGAAATAAATAAAATATTGTGTGTTTTATGATAGTAATTCACTTTACTTAATCTTAAAATACCTTTCTTTTTGAATAGGTTTGTTTAGAGAAAAATCTAAACTTAGGCTTTATTAAAATACATAATAAAATATTCACTAATCAAAAATCATTAATGAGTCTATCTTAAAAATCACTTAAGGTAGGGAGGAAAGAGAAGTTCTCTTCTCTTTTCCTCTCTTTACAACCTTTAGTAATTAAGTAAGTTTATTCAAACCAAATAATATCAGCAAATAAAATTTACCCATATCAACTAAGCAACTTAAATGAGACCACCCTTCTAAGTTGAACCTTTTCACACTTAAAAAATCCTAACCTTAAAGTCTAGCTAAGCATACCACATAAACCTTAAAGCAAGCACCACTTTAGTCCTATGTTAGGGCGGTGCATAGTTTGATATTTGCTTTTATTTTATGATGTCGTGTTTTAGTCTGGATGTTGCGGTGTATGTGCATAGAATGAATGGTAGGATGATTTAGTCTAATCATTATCTTATATAGGGGATTATGCTTAAGGGATGCTGTAATAAAAATATAACTGCTTTTGCTATGCAGGTTACTTTTACCCTTAAGCATAATTCAACATAGACCAGGTGGACTTGGTTACCCATGTGTGGCATGCTAAGTCCAACTTATTAATATGCATGCTTGGGATTTGTATGGTTTGTTTAGCTAATATCTATTTTGTAGGTGTTAGTTAGATTTACTTTTTCTTCTCATGTATTTTTATAATTAGAATTTTGGAATGATTATTATGGGGATTAGGGTGAGCATTGATTATAAGGCCATGCCTTATATACCATGTGAAGCTTTTGGAGCATCCACCTTCCAACTATCCAAAAGAAGGAATCAAAGAAGAATGAAGAAATGAAGCTTGAAGACCCCATAACAAAGAATTCCTTAATTATACTTAATTCATTTGTAATCTAGGTTGTATAAGGGTGGAGCTTACACAATTTATTTTCGAAGTTTGTCGGTGGTGCACCACAAATGACCTTTTATTCTTTTATTAGCTTTATAAAATATTTGATATTTTGTTTAGCTTGTGCATTTGAAAATGACATGTTCTAGTTTCTTTCTTGCTTTGATGTATGGTGGATGATGATTAGACACTTAGAAAAAATAAATCTTCTACCAAATTAATCAACTCAAAATTAAAAATAATAACTCATAACCTCACTTAAAGCCTAAGTTAAAAATCAAGATAAAAGAACTAGCAACCCCTTAGCTGGATGAGTATTTCTTTTACAACATCATGCATAATAGCATCTTATTTCACTCTTGATTGGAGGGCTTCCACCTTCACCAGAGAAACTTAGCTTGACCTTTGAGAGCCATGGTAGAAACACAACTCCTCCCTTCTCGCTAATTTTGGCCAATAATTTTACTTCTCATGCATTAAGCATATGAATCTTATAAGCATGAGTCAAATGATTGTCTAAAAAATGAAAATTACATGTAATATGATTTGCATTAGATTTAGGTCATTTGAAGCATGCCCTTACATAAACTAGTCTCTTTAGGGAGTGAGTTTACAGACTTAGTCTCTTTCTAAATAAATAACAACCTTGTTATCTTGCATAAGCATAAGACTTGTATAAATATATTTAAAATCGTAGGAGGAGTTAGTTGGTGGCCACCCTCTAGTGGTTGTAAGTCCAAGCAGTCGGGTGGTTTATCCTCTTTTGTGGAGGAAAACCAAATACCTATTTTTCACCTTAGATTTAGGTCATGCCTTCGCCCTCGCCGAAGCTCCCTAGATTTAGGTTCTGAGGTTGTTATTTCTCTTCGGAACTGTGAGCATAAATCCTCATCTCTTAGGCATTTCCATGACCATGCATCATGGAATTATAAGCCCTAAACTTCTAATAAAAATTCAACTCAAACAAATAATTCCTCTCAATTTCAAAAATGTAAAGCCCAACCATAGGATAGTTTGGGATATTTACTAGGCTTCCTAGTATCCTAAACATCCCTACTCACCTCCATTTGGCTTCGATAAGAACTCCCTCCTCTTGATCGATCCCACTTGATTTGCCAAAAATAAACTAATCGATTGATAGTCATACCTATTAAAATCTTTGGAGACAATGATCATTTACCTTAATCGAGAGTATTCTTAAGGAATCCTCTTTCTTAGGATGTAATTAACTATGGGGGCTTGCTCATGGGAACTTAAATGAACCTAGTTTAAAAAGCCTACTTTTTTTTAAAGTAGAGATGAATCTCTAGTACATATGCAGACCCATAGTCCTTAGGAGTCCTTATTGAGGTGATTAGGTCCATTGTAGAGTGGTGGCTTCTATCTTTTGAGATAGTACATCTCTCCTCAATGTAATACCCGATCACCCTAATAAGAACATTTGCAGATCTACGTGGTATCCCGACCAAAAGGCATATATTTCTGTTTTCATTTATCCTCTTCGAAAGGATAGATGAAGGCGGAAATATTTTCATCATAGTGCATCTCACCTCCGATTTACGAGCTATTACATCAAAAGTTCGTATAATTTGGATTTTGAGCTCGACTCGACTGATGTATCAGGGTCAAGCTTCAATATATATATATATATATATATATATATATGTGTGTGTGTGTGTGTGTGTATGTATGTATGTATGTATATGTATGTATGTATGTATATATGCATACATATGTATTTATTATGCCTACCCAAAGTCAATCTTAGCCCTATACATGGCTAAGATTGACTATTAAAATATTTATGTTTTAAATTACCTTCTTGCAATCTAAATCTACCACTAGTGTCGTCCTGATTGCAAGTTATTCATTTATAGATGATCTTTTCTCTGTTTTTTTTTTACCCTTGTCCAGTGTATTTGGATTTATTTGCTTAATATATCCATAGCCATATCATTTACTACTGGAGCTATAATAATTGATTAGCTGAGCAATTAGAGTTAATTCAGGCCGGTTGACTCAAGGGCATCATATTCATTTCCACCAAGACACTGCATATATTAATAAGAAGGTAGTTACGTAGAAAATTAGGAGTGAATGATTGATGCTTCTTATATATCTATTTTGGACACGAAATTATCAATATATATATATATATATATATATATATATATATATATATATATAATATATATATATATATATATATATATATATATATATATATATAATCATATATATACAGCATTAAAATTTGAAAATGATTGATTACTCCATATAGCTAAGAATGCAAGCTGAACCGAGGCTGTCGAGATAATACTTATTGTCTTCTGTTTTGTTGTAGACGCAGTTATTTTTCAATCGATAAATCATATAGCTTAACACATTTGGTCACGTCTGTATATAATATTGACATTGAGAAAGGTTTTATTTTAATTTTTAATAAAAAAGATTTTTCAATGACATTATGGGATTCAGCTCACAGTACAATAAAAAAATAAGAAAGTAAAAAAGTCAAATAATAAATAAAGAGCAGATGATAACAATTAATACCAGCCGGAAGAAAGATCAGATATGAAGCCGATGGGAACTATAAGCAAGGAGACATAAATTTCCAACCTATTAATAATTGATTTGATAAATTGCTTGACTTGTAATCTGATATTACAACATTTATAATATTTTAAATCATATAATACCATCATGCTATTAGAATTATGAGAGATATGTGCAGAATATATAATGCATATATTATATGTGATGCTCAATACACGATATTATATATACAATAATAATAGATATATACAATATCTATATATACAGAACATGTACTGTTATATATCATTGTGTATTGATTGAACGTTATATGTATTATTATCTTCCTTATGTAATAATTTTTAGAATTATAATAATTTAAATTGCAGCAAATATTACAGAATAGAACTTTTCTCTTATAATATTTATTGTGGTTAAATTTTGTTGAAATCTTTATCGTCAGTTGTTCTCGTTATATCGGCCCAAACAACTTGCAAACTACATACAAAAATAAATGAAATATATATAGCAGAAACTCATGTGAAAGGGATTCAAAATAGGCGTATTTCCACAAAAAGAGAAGCAGAATGCATTATAATTTTTTTTTTTCAAAAAAACACACAAATAGAACCACTGACTATAATCTGTTTCTCATTTGTAGGGGACACTACTCTCTAAAAATCTACCTGAAGCTCATGTATAGTGAAGAGATTTTGTTTAACATATTTTTCTTATTTCTTCCATGGTGATTTTAATTAGGTTTGAACTAACCAAAATTATCCATTAGTAAATCATCTATTCTATTAGAACGAATTATCACTAATCTAATTTTGTTTTCTCAGTATGAGCAGGATCTGCAACCTGTAAACTGAAGCTAGCTGGAAGAAAGGTGTTTTATTTTTTATTTTATTTTTTTATTTTTATTTTTATTTTTTATTTTTTATGGTGAGTGCTTTTTTTTGGATGCTTTTAGGGAAATAATGGAGGAAAGTTCCGATATGAAACCGATGGGAAGTATAAGCTAGAAACAAATATTCAGCTAAATAACAAATCCATCAACATATCATTTAATATAATAGCCAGTCGTTATAGCTGAAAGTCATCCCGATATATGTATATATATTCCTTTATTTGTTCTGTAAAAGGAGCAATTATTTCCTGGTGTTTTCTTCCCTTCATAGTAAATTAAATCATGAGATACGCAGCTCGTGTCTCCCATTTTCTACTACTAATAGTCTTTGTAGTCTATGGTGAGGCCACCAGTTTTGCTTCTACTCGAGATTCATGGCTAAAGATGATGAGTAAAAGGTTCACTACTCTCTTGCTTTACCTGTCGAATGTTCTCTTTTAAATTCCGTGCGTTCTTAATATCTTTTTTTTTTTCATTAATATATATACTCAAAATTGTAAATATATATGAGGAGAATATTAGAGGCTTTGGAGCTTAAGATCTCCACAGAAATTGTATATTTTATATTAAGAAGTTAATTATTTATATATTATCTACTCATGTTAAACAGAATCATATAATCAGCTTTCCTGCAGCTAATGCTCACTGAATAAAAAAATGATTGAGCTTGGGTGACAATTATATTAACAATTTGGTGAACGCCAATACTCAACACAAATTGAAGAATTCCAACAAAAAATTATAAAGCCTTCTCATTAACAATCTTCATTCATGTGTTGACTTTAAATGTTTTCATCCTGATAGAGTTGAAGGAGGACAGTCTGTTTAAAGCATATTTCTCAGTTTAACTTTGAGAGTCAGCCGATAAAGTTATTTGATGAGCAGAATTTATGATGAACTAATAATTTAATTTGTTATAGCTCCCTCAGATGTATCTGATTCAAAGTAAAGACCAGTTACTGTGCTCATTTAATAATCTCCCAAAATTTTTAAAAAGAGTACTTGTTGTTTACTAAATTACTTTCATTTGCTTGTAAGGTCAAATGTCATGAGTCCGTTCCTCTTGGAAGAGGCCACCATCTCTGACATTCAAGTGGCCTTCAATGATGGTTGACTCACCTCCTACCAGCTAATCAAGCACTACTAGGTCCAAATAAAATCTTTAAACCCCCACCTCAATGCTGTCGTAGAGGTCAACCAAGATGCCCTTAAAGATGCACTCAAGGCCAACCTTCAACGCAGTGCCAGCAACCATCTCAACCCCCTCCATGGCATCCCTACCCTTGTTAAAGATAACATAAACACCCATGACAAGCTCAACACCACATTAGGCTCTTTCGCCTCCTCGGCCCATCGCTCACGATGCTAGTGTGTCATCTCCCGTGAAGCCGGGTGCCATCATTCTAGCAAAGCAAGCATGAGTGAGTGGGATCATTTTGATCACGTAAGGCACCCCAAGGCTGGAGTGCGCAAGGGGGACAAGGTCGAAATCCTTACACCAAGTTGGTAGGCCCATGTGGGACAAGTAGGGTCACCAGAGTCGCAAATCTAGCTACTTTTACCGAACAGATTTGGATGGTGCCATCATCTGCCCGGTAGTGTTAAACTTGGTAGTAGGCATAAAGTATACGGTGAGCCTAACGATTTTGGGATGGTTCCCATTCCCGGCTACAAACCATATGATTGAACGATGGCGTATGCAAAGGGCACTTTGGATGTGGTCGTGGGATTTGATCGACTAGATGCGTAGGCAACAAAGGCTTCAGAGAAATTTATTCCAAATGGAGGATTCCGAAAGCACTTAAAAGAGGATGGGTTAAAGGGGAAGAGATTGGGAATTTTGCATCACCTCTTCTATGATTCCTACCCAAAAGGATCTTTGGAGTCCAATACATTTGCAGCTCATTTTCAAATAATGAGGTGATTAAATCTCTTCCAAATAGCAATAGATTATCAAAATTATCCTCTTTTCCATGCATTTTATTCCATTTATCAAGTTTGAAACAAATAGCTAAAAGAAGTGATTTGATATTTTTTTATATTGAAATGAGAGATTAGGAATAAATCCATTATGCATGCATATAAATAAATAAAAATACTATTGAGAGCATAAATTTCTAGGACTCATTTGTTAATAGTGCATGTCATATTTGATCAATTAAGTTATTCGATAAAGATAATTACAAATAAAAATTTATATTTTATAAGTTTTGCAAAATTTGGGATAATTTAAAATTGAATAAAAAAAGCATGTGCTATTAACTAAAATAGTCAAACATTTAATAAATAGATTTGAAAATATAAATAATTTTAAATACAAAATTTAAGTTAATTATCTTCTTAGCATCACAACAAACAAATGGGATAGGTATATCCGAGAAGAGTGCGATAAATAGAATGACCCAACTCTCTGAGGGAATTAAGGATCTAATGAAAGAGAAAAATTTAAATGCTTTGGTGATCCCACACTACCAAGGATTATATGCTTTTTCAATTGGTGCCTTTCCAATAATTAACATACCAGCAGGATACAATGGATTTGGTGTACCTTTTGGTATTTCTTTTAGTGGATTATCAGATTCAGATGCTACATTGATTGAGATAGTATATGCCTTTGAGCAAGCTATCCAAGTCAGAAAACCATCGCCTCCACAGTTAGTTTGATAAAGAAAATAATGTTGAGTTGTAGGCACCATAACAATCATGGTAATGTATCAATTCTATTAAATAAGGAATATGAATTAAAATTATTTTAATTTTTTATGATAAAGTTAATTTTTCTTTGATATATAGTTAAGTTGTAAGTTGAGCAAGACCCAATAATAATAATAATAATAATAATAATAATAATAATAATAATAATAATAATAATAATAATTTAATAATAATAATATATATTATTATTATTAAGATTTGAATAATTACACTCATCCCTTTATTGAGAATAAAATATGAAGCATCAATTTAAATATCTTACAATAATCCTACCATAAATCAACGGAAGCTATTAGTAATTTTCTATTTTTAATTTATTTTACACTCATCCCTTTATTATGCATATGTTGATATCATCGTATGAAATTTTTATCAAGTATTTATTATTTTTTTAGGTATATGTCATGATTTAAGGAAATTTATCAAAATTTTGATAAAATTATATCTCAATATGATGTGTTATAACACTACAATTGACTTATTATGTTTAATACAGAAAAAATATCATATCATATGATATGATTAATCAGAACATCTAAATTATATAACATATTATTTATGATAGATATCTATTATAATGTTAAACTTAATAATATGAGTTGTATTGACTATACTACTATAGCATTATACATTATATAATAGATGACATTAATATAATATACTTGGATTATGATTTTTATTTTATAAATGATACTTGAAATGGGGCAATAGTATAGAGATTTACTTATGTGATGCATATTTATTATTTTTATGATATAATAGTTGTTAAAATAAATATTACTTGTGCAATGAATGTAGTTGTAAGTATCATATGGTCTACTAAATTATTTACTCACTCCAAATACATTTATATATTTTTAGAAAAAATATAAGTCCCTAATAATATAAGATGTAGTTCTTACTAATAAATGTGCCTTTGTTGTTTTATATGTTATTTCATTATCATGAATTTAATGTATTTTGTTAAAGTTATTAGAATAAATATTTCTAATATATAAATGAAATGAAATGATAATTTTATTTACATTAATAATTTAGTAACTCTACATAATACAAATAAGATTATATAAAAAAATTTCATTCAAAGTGATTTTAGACAAACCCTCTTTATATACTCAACCCAAAATGATAAATTATGATATAATGATTATTTCTAGTTGAGTTGTAATATTAAATATTAGTGCAATAATTTTAGAGTAATTAATTAAATAAGGAGCCTTATGATTGATTTTGATATAAGTATCAAAAATTAAAATTTTTAAGATTATTTTTTTCTTCTATTCATGCATACATGAGCATCATTTTAAGTTATTTTTTTTATAATTATTCAACTTTGAGAGTGTTATGGTCCTGATAATATGAATTCAAATGACAAATATGCACCATTTTAGTCTATGATTGCCAATATAAAGTATAATAAGAGCATCTATGACATCAAATTCTATGGTGCAATTCTAGTTCAATTGATTGATGCATAGAATTAAGATACTATAAATGATGTGACAAAGAAGAATAGACATCAAAAAAATAATTTATAAACTAAAGGATTTAGAGAGAAACAATCATTAATATAGATGTATATGCTCTAGTTTAATTAATCATCATAAACTTCTCACTTATGATTAATAAGAAACATTGACTTTAATTTAAGATGGTCAAAAAAACTAGAATCATCATTAAAATTTTAAAATTGCATCATTATATTATAATATAGTATTCAAATTTGTAATCTCTATTGCCAAGCATCTGAAATAAAAAACATATATGTATAATCTTTATAATTTTTCATAGATTTTTAATAAAATTTAAGCAAAAGAACATGATTTTAAAATCTAGGTGGCATTCTTACTTGAGTAGCTTGCTGAAAGCATAAGCTATCTTATAGAATCTATACCACACAATCCAAAAAGAAATGTCGAAAAGGTGTTCCAGTTATCACACCCTACAGTATAACGATGGGAAAGCATCGCATTAGGGAAAACCATGACGTTAAATTTTTCTGCTTTAGTAGATCCTTCATTCCTCTAGAGAGTCTTTTCATATTCTCTTCTATCACACTAATCCCATTTGTTTGTTCTGATGCTAAGAAGATTGTTTGTCCATATTCATCCATCCTTTCCTACGTAAATAGAGAATGAACACAATTAATTCATGGGTGCTCCATCATGCAATAAGTATATGATGATTGCATTGTGATTAAGGGGTTGTTTGGTTGGCTGAAAAAAGAATGCATTGTAAAATGATTATTTTACAGTTGTTTGGTTGAGAGTTTTACAAATTCATGACTTTATTTTTTTTCTGTTTGGTTAAAAAAATGTAATGTAATGTATTTTGAAGGTTTGATGCCACGATGTGGCCACGGGCGTACTGGGCGGGCAGCCTGAGCACAATTCAAGCAGCGGTATAATGATCCGCAAGATTTATTGTATTTGGAATTCGCCCAAATCGGGCGAATCCCAAATACACTAAAAATGATCTATGTAATGTATTTGGAATACATTACAGTACCTTGGAAATTTACTTTACTTCAAGTCAAACACCAAAAAGTTAAAATCCCAACATTTATTTTATTTTGCAATCCAAATTCTTCTAACCAAACAGCCCCTAAATGATCAGTTGCTAATTACCTCAATGGAGTGCTAATCATTAAAGGCTATGATATCTGCTAGAGATCGTCCGGAAGACGAAATAAGACTTTTAGAATAATCATTCAATGAAAGCTTGAACTCAGCCAAGAATGTGGTTAGTTCACCACTTGCTGTTTGATTTTGCATGATTATTGTATTTTTCATTTTGAGAATATCTACTAAGATAGTTCCTTTTAATCTGGAACATAAATTAAAACCTTGATAAAGAACAAAAAATGCCACTAAATACCGTTCTATATATACATATTAAAATAGCAGGTACATATTTAATACTATTAATAAAATCACATAAACTTTAAAGCTGTACTGAAATCTATTAATATTTGCAGTCAACTCTATTTACCCACCTTTCAACCAGTTCATTTAATAACTATCATTGATAGAGAAGATTAATTTCTATGCATGATATTACATTTCATTTTATTTATTTATTATTTTTTATATTTTATTGCCACTATTTGAACTACTTGTAATATTTAAAAGAAATAAAATTCAGCTTAGCGTTCCTCAAAAATCATAATCATATTTTAGTAATATAGGACTAATTTTTGGATCTCTTATTTCGACAAAAAAATATATCAAATTATTTTTTAGGACCCTATTTTCAGAATTTGTGTGCTAAAAGTGAATCACCTTATGATTTCAAAGTGAGCTGCAAATGCATTAGCCTCAATGGATCCCTCAGGATGTACATCAAAGAAAGATGATGCAGGATGCCCACTCTCTTCCTTTCATCCCATCTTCCTTCAAAGACTTTCGGAATCGACCTTTTGGAATAAACCTTGTCACTGCCTTGGTCGTCTGTGCATCCAATGAATTGAATCCCAAGATCACATCCAGTACCACCGCCACATCCGCCATCATTCGGGCCATTGGTCCTATAGTTTGTAGCCTTGGTGATATGGGCACCATCCTCGATCGGCTGGTGAGTCCCACCATGGGCTTGATGCCCACCACCGAGTTCTTCGCTGTAAGGCAGGTGATGGAACCATCCAAATCCGTTCCCAATGAAACAACCGCTAGATTTGACGGCCACCAGGGCGCACCCACCGCTAGTTTTGCAATGGGTTGTTTGCCATAGTGTAAGAATTTCAACCTTGACCCCCTCATGGACTCCACCCATGGGGAGGTTTTATTGACCGGAAGTGATCCCACTCGCTCATGCTAGCCTTGCCAAGAATGATGGCACTAGCACTTCGGAGGCATCGGATGATGCCCGCATCTCGAGGTACGATGGAGCCGAGAAGGTCAAAAGAGCCTGAGGTTGTGTTGAGCTTGTCATGGGTGTTTATGTTATCCTTAACGAGGATAGGGATGTCGTGGAGGGAGCTGTGATGGCCATTAGCTTGTCTTTGTAGGTCGGCTTTGGCTGCATGGTTGAGTGCCTAAGGGTTGACCTCTATGATGGCATTGAGGTGGTAGTTGAGAGTGTTTATTCGGTCCAAGTAGTGCTCTACGAGCTGACAAGAGGTAATCCGACCATCGTTGAAGGCCTCTTGGATGCCGGAGATGGTGGCCTCTTCGAATTGGAAGCAATCGTGGACCAGCTGACTGTTAGCCATGAGGGAGATAATTTAGAAGCCAAATAAATTTGCATTATTACTTAATTATTATTAGTTAATCATCAATTTTTATTCATCTATGAACAAGTTTATTCTACGTGAGAGGCTAACACTACTTAAAAGAATACATATGAGGATTAAAATTATCATAAATTAATTTTATTTGAGTTAATATAATTTTGTTTATGAAAGATAGCAAAAAAATTATCCATACTTATATTGATTTATATGCTCTTGAATTTAACATATTCAAACAAGCAAGACATAAAAACTATGTATACTTCTACGTCAAAGAATTCAAATCAATTTTTTAGGTTTTTTTTTTTTGAGAAGATAAGTCTTAGTGATAATTAAGTTAGAAATTAGTAATTAATGTCTACTTCAAATCTGAATCTCTAAAAACTTTCTACTAACTCTATCATAAGTCTTACACAATTATTGATATTTTTCAAATAAGTTTTATGTAATTTTTTTAAATATATCATCAACAAATAGAATATTAAATATCTTTAGTTACTGATTGCAAATAAAATTGATACCTACCGAGCATTGAGCAAAAAATGGTTGCGGAGGCTAAGACTAGAAGATAGAGAAGTAAGGGGAGCCATGGAAGTCAGCTGCTTAGGGCTGAGAATGGTGTGACGGAGACAGTGGGTCTTTAGGTTTAAGGTTGTTTAGCTTAGTTTTAAGGTTTAGCTTTAGGGTATTTAGGATTTTTAGGTTTAGGTTAAGTTTTTTTAAAATTAGGTAAACCTGTATGTTTATGTTTTTTTTTTAGTTTATTTAGCCATTTATTTATTTATTTTAGTTTATTTTATTTTATTTATTTAGGTTTATTTTTAATTTTATTTAGTTTATCTTATTTATTTTAGCTTTATTTATTATAGTTTATTATTTTGGTTTAGGTTTAGGTTTATGTTTATTTTTTAGTTTAGTTTTATTTTTATTATATTTTTTAGGTTTAGGTTTTATTTTTTATTTTAGGTTTAGGTTTAGGTTTTTATTTTATTATTTAGGTTTAGATTTTTTGTTTTTATTTTAAGTTTATTTTTAGGTTTTATTTTTTAGTTTAGGTTTAGGTTTATTTTTAGTTTATTTTATTTTATTTAGTTTATTTTAGGTTTTATTCATTTTAGTTTAATTTATTTTGGTTTAGGTTTAGGTTTATTTTATTTTATTTATTATAAGTTTAGGTTTTCTTTAGTTTAAGGTTTTTGTTTCCTTTTATATTTATTTTTATTTCTTATTTTTAGGTTTATATTTTAGGTTTAGGTTTTTATTTAACTTTTATTTTATTTTATTTTAGGTCTATTTTATTTTTATTTTTCACTTAGTTTTCATTTTATTTTTTTTTTGGTTTTTTATTTATTTTATTTTATGGTTTTATTTAGTTTAGGTTTAGGTTTTTAGCTTTTTAGGTCTTGGGTTTTTGAGGTTTTAGGCTTTTATTTAGTTTTATTTTTAGGTTTTAATTTTTGTTTAGGTTTAGGTTTATTTTTAGTTTATTTTATTTTATTTAGTTTATTTTAGTTTAGTTTTAATTTAGGTTTATTTATTTTAGTTTAGTTTATTTATTATTTTAGGTTTAGGTTTATTTTGTTTTATTTATTTTATTTATATTTTGGGATTAGTTTTCTTTTGGTTTGGTTTTGGTTTTATTTTTTTTATTTTTGGTTTATTTTTTTTTTTTTATTTAGTTTTATTTTATTTAGGTTTTATTTTAGTTTTTTATTTTTAGTTTAGATTTATTTTATTTATTTTAGGTCACATTTATTTTAGTTCAAGTTTTATTTTATTTTATTTTATTTAGGTTTATATTTTTATTTACTTTATTTTTAGGTTTTATTTACTTTTAGTTTTTAGGTCAGATTTAGGATGGGTTTAGGTTTATGTTTAGGGAGCATTTAGAGTTATTTAGTGAGAGGGAGTTTAGTGTTTAGGAGTTTAGTGGATTTGGTGGGTAGTTTAAAGAGGGTTTATGGTTTAGGGTCATGATTTTTTAGGGTAAATTAGGGAGTGGGTAGTGGAGTAGAGTTAGGAGTGGTAGAGTTTAGTGGTTTAGGGTTTAGATTAGTGGGTTTAGAGTTTTAAAGTAGTTTAGGTTAGTGAGTTTAGTGGTTAGCTATTTAAGGTTTTATGTTTAGGGTTTAAGTTTAGGATTTAGGGTTTAGGGTTGGGTTTAGGGTTTAGGGTTCTTTTTTTAAGAAAAATTAGGTAAACCCATAGGTTTAGGTTTTATTTAGTTTATTTATTTTATTTTTATTTTTTTATTTTGATTTAGGTTTATTTTTTATTTTTATTTAGTTTATTTTTTTATTTTAATTTTATTTATTTTAGTTTAGGTTTTTCGATTTAGTATATTTTTTAGGTTTAGGTTTAGGTTTATGATTATTTTTTAGTTTTGTTTTATTTTTAATATATTTTTTAGGTTTGAGTTTTATTTTTTATTTTTAGGTTTAGGTTTAGGTTTTTATTTTATTTTTCTAGGTTTATTTTTAGATTTAATTTTTAAGTTTAGGTTTAAGATTATTTTTAGTTTATTTTATTTTATTGGTTTAGGGTTGAGGTTTACTTTATTTTATGTTTAGTATTAGGTTCTATTTATTTTAGTTTAGTTTATTTTAGTTTTGGTTTAGGTTTATTTCATTTTATTTATTTTAAGTTTAGTTTTTTTTTTTTTTTAGTTTAAGGTTTGGATTTTAATTTTTATTAATTTTTAGATTTTATTTTATGTTTGTATTTTAGGTTTAGGTTTTTGTTTAGTTTTAATTTTATTTTTATTTAAAGTTTTATTTCTATGTTATTTAGGTTTTTTATCTTTATGTTTATTTTATTTTATTTAGTTTAGTTTAGGTTTTTATTTATTTTATTTTAGTTTAATTTTTACTTTTTATTTTATTTTATTTTTAGTTATATGTTTAGGTTTAGGTTTATGTTTAGGCTTTTATTTTATTTTATTATTTTATTTTATTTAGATTTAGATTTTTTTATTTATTTTATCTTTAGGTTTTATTTTATTTATGCTTAGGCTTTTAGGGTTTAGGGATTAGGGTTTATGGCTTAATTTTTAGGGTTTTGGGTTCAGGGTTCAGTGTTTAGGGTTGTAGGTTTTAGGGTTTAGGGTTTAAAGTTTAGGGTTTAGAGTTGTAGGATTTAGGATTTAGGGTTAGGGTTTTTTATAATTTAATTTTTTATTTTTTATTTTTAGGGTTTAGGGTTTAAGGTTTATGCTTTAGGTTTTTGTTCAGGGTTTAGGGTTTTTATCTATTTTTAAATAGAAATTAAATTTAGATTCACCGTTTCTTCTTTTCGATTTCATCAACCAAGTAACACACCAAGTTTTCTATAACATAAGCGATGACATAAATAAAAAATGAACATGCATAGAGCAAATTAAAAACCCTAGATAACTAGAACCATCTCTATTATAAAGACATTTCCATAAGCAACAGATCAGATCGGCCGTCTCCAGTTCCCATCAGAACCACCCCAACCTCTTGAGTATCGGGATCCACCATCATATCCTCGATCTCTCCCTCCACCACCACCACGACTGTAACCTCCGGCGTTCCTCCCGCCTCCATAACCACCACTGCTCCGACCACCACCTCCATATGCACCAGCACCTCCAGATCCCCCACCACCACTACGATAACTATCGCCTCTTTTCGCTTCTCTCCACTAGATCTAGATTGCCTAGTTGATGTGATGTTCCTCAAAGTTCGCATTCTTAGGGTTCGGTTTAGGTTTAGGCTTAGCTTTAAGGTATATTGTTAAATTTATTTAGTTACTTTAGATTGGTTTTGGTTTGTTTAGATTTAGGGTTTAGAGTCAGTTAGATTTGGGTTTAGGATTTGTGGTTAATTAGGGTTTAGGTTTTAGGGTTTTTAGGGTTTTGGGGTTTAGGTTTAGGGTTTATGATTTTGGTTTAAGTGGTTTTGGTTGGGTTTAGGTTTAGTGGAGTTTTGTGGCTCAGTGGTTGGTTTAGGTAAAAGTTTAGGGTTCATTTAAGTTCAGGGCCAAGGTTTAGATTTAAGACTGGTTTAGTTTGGGGTTTAGGCCTTTAGGGTAAGGGTTTTAGGGTAGGGTTGGTGGTTTGGGTTTAAGGTTTGGTTTAGGGTTAGAGTTTGTTTAGGGTTAAGAGTTTAGGGTTCGGGGTTTGGGTTTTTTTATTTAAATTAAGTCAACTAGTAGATTTAGGTTTATTTAGTTTATTTTTTAATGTAGTTTATTTTATTTTTTTATTTTGATTCAATTTATTTTTATTTTTATTTAGTTTAGTTTATTTACTTTAGGTATATTTATTTTAGTTTATTTTTTTAGGTTTAGGCTTAGGTTTTGGTTTAAGTTTATTTTTTAGTTTTGTTTTATTTTTATTTTATTTTTTAGGTTTAGGTTTTATTTTTTATTTATAGGTTTAGGTTCAGTTTTTTATTTTATTTTTTTAGGTTTAGGTTTTAGGTTTTTATTTTAGGTTTATTTTTAGGTTTTATTTTTTAGTTTATGTTTAGGTTTATTTTTAGTTTATTTTATTTTATTTAGTTTATGTTTAGGTTTTATTTTTTTTTAGTTTAGTTTATTTTAGTTTAGGTTTAAGTTTATTGTATTTTTGTTTTAGGTTTAGTTTTTTTTTAGTTTAGGGTTTAGGTTTTATTTTTTTTATTTATTTCTAGGTTTATTATTGAGGTTTAGGTTTTTATTTAGATTTTATTTTATTTTAATTAAGTAAACAAGTACATTTAGGTTTATTTAGTTTATTTTTTATTTATTTTAGTTTATTTTATTATTATTTTAATTTAGTTTTATTTTTAGTTTTATTTAGTCTAGTTTATTAATTTTAGTTGTATTTATTTCTGTTTAGATTTTTTATTTTAGTTTATTTTTTATGTTTAGGTTTAGGTTTAAATTTATTTTTAGTTGAGTTT
Source organism: Cymbidium sinense (assembly GCA_021442155.1). NCBI lineage: Eukaryota > Viridiplantae > Streptophyta > Magnoliopsida > Asparagales > Orchidaceae > Cymbidium > Cymbidium sinense. The sequence goes on along the minus strand of CM038232.1, from coordinate 17,727,781 downwards.
TATTATTATTTTATTTTTTAGGTTTAGGTTTTATTTTTTATTTTTAGGTTTAGGTTTTTATTTTAATTTTTTAGGTTTATGTTTTAGAATTTTATTTTATGTTTACTTTTAGGTTTTATTTTTTACTTTAGGTTTAGGTTTAATTTTAGTTTATTTTATTTTATTTAGTTTAGCTTTAGGTTTAGTTTATTTTAAGATTAGGTTTAGGTTTTATTTATTTTAATTTAGTTTATTTTAGTTTAGGCTTAAGTTTATTTCATTTTGTTTATTATATTTCTATTTTAGGTTTAGTTTTTTTTTTTTAGTTTAGGGTTTAGGTTTTATTTTGTATATATTTATAGGTTTTATTTTAAGGTTAATTTTTTTATTTTAGGTTTTATTATTTTAATTTTATTTTATTTTATTTTATTTTATTTTATTTTATTTTTAGTTTTATTTTATTTAGGTTTTTTATTCTTAGGTTTATTTTATTATTTAGTTTAGTTTAGTTTTATTTATTTTATTTTAGTTTATTTTATTAGTTTATTTTATTTTATTTTGGTTTAGAGTTTGAGGTTTCAATTTATTTTATTATTTTATTTTATTTATGTTTAGGTGTTTATTTATTTATTTTGGTTTTATTTAGTTTAGGTTTTAGGGTTTAGGGATTAGGGATTAGGGTTTAGGTTTTAGGGTTTAGGGTTTAGGGTTTAGAGGTTTTAGGGTTTTAGGGTTTTGGGGTTTATGGTTTAGGTTTAAGGTTTAGGGTTAGGGTTTAGGGTTTAGGGTTTAGGGTTTAGGATTCAGGGTTAGCTTAGGATTTAGGCTTAGGGTTTAGATTTAGTTGACCAATTGAAGATGATTGTAGGCTTTGGTTTGAATTATTTTGGATTTGGTTTTATTTGGGCCAACTTGAACCTTTAGGTTAATTTGGGCAAAGTTGGTCAATTGGATTCAATTGGGTCCAAGCATGGCTTTGGTCAAGTTCAATAATCAATTTGGAATGAACTTGAGCCATTAGTTGCAATCAATTTTATTTATATTTTAATTTAACCAAATTTAGTGTTTTAGGTCAAGAGAACTAATTGGGTTTGGTTTAACTCAATTAAGGTCAAGTCATATTCAAATATTGATTTTGATTTAGTATGAATCATTGGTTTCAAGTGATTTGGTTTAGGTTGCAACTTGGCTAGTTTGGGTTCATATGGGTTAAGGGGTTGACTTGGTCAAATGACCAAGTTGACTTGGTTTGTCCCAATTTGTGACAATTGATCAACCTAGGGTGATTAACAATCATGATGGGAGATTTTGATGGACTTTGTTCTATCCAGTTTAGGTAGGATTAGAACTTGGCTCAAATAGGTCAAATTGGCCACTTTAGGTCAAGTGGATCAATTGTTAATTGGCTTAATTTTGGGATGAGTTTGATTTAGTTGAGTTTATATGGGATTGATATATAAATTCAATAGCAATTGGATTGCGTTCAAATGGGTTTTGGTTCATTTGAACATTTAAAGTCAAAAGGGTTAAGTTAGGTTTGACTTGGGTTGATTTTGGTTTGGCTTGATGATTGTATATTTCATTTATATTTGTGAATATGATTGAAGGTAAGATTGATTCATGAGAAAATCAATTGAATTTGGGTTTTGGAATGAAGGAATTTTGCTAAGTCCATGGAGTTGGGTCATGTGGCTTAGGTTTGGATTTTGATTTCGTTTGATTTAGTTTTGATGATTTAAATGCATATTTCAATTAAATTTGTGAAGATGATTGAAAATATATTGATTTGTGAGAAAATCAATTGAGTTTGACTTGATTTGGATTAAGATTTGGCTAAGTCCATGAGATAAGTCATATGTCTTAGGAAGGGTTTTGATTTTATTTGATTAAGTTTGATTTAGTTTTGATCATTTGAATATAGATTTGATTTATATTTAGAAAGATGATTGAAGATATAAATTGATTAGGAGAAAATCAATTGATCTTGTATTGATTTGGATTAAGATTTGGCTAAGTTCATGGGATAGGTTGTAAGGCTTAGGAAGAGTTTCAAGTTTGGATATTATCCTGGGCTTCATTCATTTGGTTTTAGAATTTGGGCTTGGATTTGGATATGAATTTGATGTTTCAATTAAACTTGAAGTTTGGTTTGAGAAGGTGAACATGGATTGGATTTAAGTTGTAGGGTAGGTGGATTATCCTAACTGCTAAGCATAACCTAATCCTATGGTTAACCCTTCTAAGTCTTTAGGCTTAGGTTAAGTGTTTACCTAATTGTTAGAAGTGTCTTATGACTGGAAGTTTTAGTGTCTAGAAGACTCCTAAGTCTAAGATGGGAAGATTGAATTGCATCTAAAAGTGAGGCTAATAGGCCTTAGGTTCTATAGTGTTCGCCCTTGGAGATAGATTATTGGAAGACCGAAGCCAAGTATCACAAATACAGACTCGGATACATCTTTCAAAGCTTTGCTTGGGAGACCATGGATACATGAGAACAACATAGTTTCAACCTCTCTAAATCAGTGTATGAAGTTTGTGAGAGGTGGGATCATCTACTGTGTCAAAGGAGATCTCCCTCAAAATAAACAAGTCTATTCTAACGAACTTGGCCAATGTTTAAAAATAAAAAAAAAAAAAAAAAGAAAAGAAAAATAAAGAGGTAAATAAAAAGGAAAAGAAAATAAAAGGGAGCAAAATAGACTTGGAGGAGGAAGTGGAGCATGACATTCGATTCCACCCACAGTTCATCACTCCATTCAAACATATGGGTAGGATGACCTAACCTCCACCAGACAGGAAGAGGCCACTTCAGAGGTAGTCTCAGGGGTGGAAACCTCATTATTGGCCACCCAGTAGAAAATATATCCCAACTACTAGGAGTATACCTGTTATCCATATAGACTTAGAATCTAGTTCATAGGATGAGTCTTATATGGTTAGCACACCAACCAATTTTTTTCAATAGCAGATTTTCTTGGACGTGACACTTGAGCCAGATAACATTGAAGACCGGGCTCTAAAGCAAATTAAAACTATATCAAATTCTATATGTGAAATAGATAGGCATCAGTTGGGAATGTTAGCTTTAACCCCACTTGCCTCTCAAAAAGTTGAGGGTTTGGTATTTATGGAAGCCCCTAAGTCATCCACTGGTGTGAAGACTCATAAGTTCTTTCTAGGAGCATCATCCTCAAGTCAAGAAGTTGATGTAGAACTTGAGGATGATTCATATAAAGAATTAATAGAATTAGCTTTTGATTGGTGTTTGCCTTGTGTTCATAATTTAGCAAAGAAAGGGTTAATCCCACATACTTTGTCAAAGCATAGGTCAGACTACTTCAAAAGAATATGGAAGAACAAATGCAAAAGCTCTCAATCAAGACACTAGGGTATAGTCTAGGGATGATGATGATTATGCTAGTCATCACCAATCATTTGGAATATGATAGGTTCTTTTCAAATCACATTAACTCATTTGGAAAAAAATACCCTACCTGGTTTGCCAGCATCATCCCAGTTAAGAAATAGAATGGCCAATTTCACATATGGGTCGATTTTAAGGATTTAAATAAGGCATGCCCAAAAGATGAAGTTCCACTACCAATCCTGGAGTTGCTGGTGGACATTACCTCATCTCATTTAGTCTTCTCCTTCATGGATGGCTCATCTGGGTATAACCAAATAAAGATGGCCCCTAAAGATGAAAGAAACACTACTTTCAGAACCCCGATCAGAATCTATTGCCATAAAATCATGCCTTTCAGCCTTAGAAATGTTGGTGCTACATACCAATGGGCTATGACTCGAATCTTCGATGAACTCATTCATCATAAAATTGAGTGCTATGTTGATGATCTTGTGCACAAAAGTAGATAAAAGGAAGACCATCTCTTTGACTTGAGAGTAGTTTTCAAATAGTTAAAACAATTTAACTTCAAAATGAACCCCCTGCAGTATGCATTCAAAATAGCTTCAGGAAAATTTTTTGGGTTTGTTGTTTGACACAAGGGAATCGAAATCGATCTAGAGAAGATCAAGGTGATATTAAAAATGCCTCCCCCTAAAAATTTGACTCAACTCAAATCATTCTAAGGGTAGTTGGCGTATCTAACAAGCTTTATATCAAACCTATCGAGAAGATATCATCCATTCTCAGCACTTGTTAAAAATGATGCCAAGTTTAAGTAGGATAATAAATGTGAGCATGCCTTCAAAGACATCAAGCATTACCTGATGACACCGCTAGTTTTAGCAGCCCCTATTCTGGTCAAGCTGCTCAAACTTTACACTATTGCATTAGAAGACTCCTTTTGTGCTTTATTGGCCCAAGCCAATGATGAAGGGAAGGAATACGCACTCTACTACCTCAACTATCATCTAATCCCTACTGAGGAAAATTATCCACATTTTAAGAAGCATTGCCTAGCTTTAATCTTTGTATCCCAAAAGCTACACCACTACATACTTTCATATAAGGTGAACTTAATCTCTAGGATCAATCAACTACAGTATCTCATGATACAGCTGATGCTATCCGATGGTTGAAATAATGGTCCAGGATCCTCTCACAGTTTGACATTACCTTTATACCCCTCCATGTGGTGAAAGTACAAGAGTTAGCAGATTTCTTAGCAGCACAACCACTTCCTGTTGACTCTCTGCTTAGTGATGATCTCCTCGATGTACAAATCATGAACTATGGAGATACTAGCATTCACTGCTAGGAATGTACTTTGATGGTGCATCTTCCTCTCAAAGAGGAGAAGAACCATAATCTACTATTCCAAGAAAGGCAGGGGTAGGAATAATTCTCTAAATTCCAGACCACGATGTGATGAGATTCTAATATAATCTATCAAATCTTTGAACCAACAATGAAGTTGAATATGAGGCTCTAATTTCTAGTCTAGAGTTAGTCGTTACTCTAATCATCTAGAACATCAACACCTTTGAGGATTCTTAACTAGTTATCAACCAAATCATTGGGTCCTATAAGGTTATAAAGCCTAAGCTCCATCACTACCACAAGTACATCATAGAGTTGTTGGCCCAAATCCTAGAGGTTTCAATTTATAAGATTCCTCGAGGAGAGAACGTCATAATGTATGCTTTATCCAAGCTTGCCAAGGAGTTGGCATGTCCAAAGGATCAGTCTATATTAATAAAGGTCTAAAATAGATAAGTCTTATCCCTTATTCATATTGAACTCATCAAAAAGTACTATCTTGAAAGGGAGGTTACCTTTGCCAAGAAGGAAGAGGAGTTATATTAAAGGCAACCATTGATGGATTACCTAAATAAAGGTAAACTACCTAAAGAGAAGTCCCAAGCCTATCATATGAAGCAAACATCACTTTCTTGCACTCTTGTGGATGGTGTCTTGTACTGGCAGTCTTTTGATCATATGTGATTAAGTTATTTAGACAAGCACGAAGCCTGTGAGATCATGATGGAGGTATACTCAGGATTATGGTGAGCCAACCAAGCTAGTCCAAAGATGAAAGCCAAGATCAAGAGACTAGGATATCACTGGTCGTCGATGATCAAAGATTGCATGGATATGGCTAGGCGATGCCACCAATATCAAATACACAGTGTGGTCTTACACCAACCACCCAACATTCTACATCTTACATTTATCCTCATGGCCATTCAAGTGTTGGGGTACCAACATAGTGGGTCTGATTGATTCTCCATCTTCAAAGGGTCATCCGTTCATCTTAGCTGCTACTGACTACTTTTCTAAATGGGTGAAGGCGATTCTACATAGGGAGGTCACAACTAACCATGTGCTCTAGTTTTTTAAGAACCATATCGTATATAGGTTTAGAGTACCTCGATGAATTATATTAAATAATGGTACTCATTCAAGAGCAACGAGATCAACAACTTTGCCCAGAATCATAGCATAGATTGAGGATATTCTACCATCAACTACTCGAGGGCAAACTTCTTAGTAGAAACCATTAGAAAAACTCTAATCAAAATACTAAAGAAGACACTCGACAATAATAAGCGATAGTAGCATGAGAAGTTAGTTGAAGCCTTATGGGCCTACCACACCACATATAGAACTCCAACTCAGTCTACTCCTTTCTCCTTAGTATATGGATCTGAAGCCATGCTACCCTTATAAATCCAATTGCCATCACTAAGGATAGCTGTGGGTAGCAAGATCAAAACAGAGTAGAACACCAAGTTGCAGTTAGAAGAGCTCGAAGGTTTGGAGGAGAGACGCTTGCGATCATGCCAAAAGCTCGAGTTGTATAAAGCTAAAATGATTCAAGCTCACATCAAGTTGGTCTGTCATTGAGGTTTTCAAGTAGGAGAGCTTATTTTAGTTTTGAGAAGATCAATTTTTGCTAATTGTAAGATGGGAGGAAAGTTTGAACCCATTTGAGAAGGCTCTTTTTCCATAGAGAAAACCTACCAAGGAGGATCTTATTAGCTTATTAATCATAATGGAGAGTGCACAATTATTCCAATCAATGGGCTCTACTTAAAAAATATTATAAATCATGTTTGAAAATAGTTATCATCAATGAAATTTACATTTCAAATTCAACCTCTTCCATGTTTAAAGTATTCTTGTTTGCGAATCTGCCATGATGTGTTTACAGTTGGTGTAAATAACCCAAGTTGTGTCCTATCCTTCATTAACACAAGATAAACACAAACTACACACAAACATAACAAATAAATACATACTTTTTTCTCGGGCTACTCTGAGTTGAGATACCACCCTCAGTGGCACTCACTTAGTAGCTGCTCTAGGTCAGGCTAACGTGCTACTCTATTAGTGTGTCACCCCAGCAGTCTTATTACTTTGGAGGATGTAAGTCTACTACACTTTCCTTCCTTACTTGGCCACTGCACACCGATGAGCACCTTATTAGTTTGGTAGGCCTTACTCTGTGGCTAGTAAGCTACCTCATGTTGGCTTCATTTAAGAGGATGAGTATGCTACACTTTCTTCTTGGATTAGCCTTCATGCATTGACTGGGTAGAGTATATTTGAAATTTAGGATAAGTTCCCTAGCGGCTCCTTCCCTCTTGACTGCTTCAAGTATAGGTCCAGTCCTTCCTCGGGGCTCCTCCCTTAGTAGTGGCTCTAGATGAGATAGCATCTATTCTTTCGATGATAGACTATTTCAAAGATTAGTTCTGCTTGGAAAGTTGTAAGCCTACATGCTTTCTTTCCAGATTGATCGTCGCACACCGACGGGCACTTTAGGTTGGTCAATTCTCACTTTAATGATGGATACACCACTCATGCTGACAGATACACCTTAGGTTAGTTGGTTCACGCACCTTAGGATACACCACTCATGACAGACATAAGTCTTCTATGTTTTCTCCTTGAGTTGGCCACCGTACACCTATAGGCTTTCTTTTCCAGGGCTCAGGATAATGTTCCTAGCAGCACCTCCCCTGTAGGCACTATATTTGGATCACATCCTTTGTGACCCCATTTAGACACTACCCAGGATTCTATCAGATTTGATAGTTTCCCTTTCCTAGTAATCACCCCTGTGGTTGGAGAATCTGTCCTATGGATGTGTAGATTCTTCCTTGGTCTAATAAGTCTGAGATAGGTCAAGGCCGACAAAACCCATTCTTAGTGTGGTCCCATGCACATTAATAGTGTCCACGCAAACATATAAAAAATATATATACTCACTTGTGGATTATGAGGACACCCCTAGCAGTACCTTCTCCCAAGCAGGTATTTTATCTTTAGGGCAATGTCAGCAAAACTCCCCATAAGAATCGTCTGACTACTCTTGAGTTGATATAAGTCTCCAGCGGCATTCACTCAGTAGTCTCCCCTAAGTCGAGTTCAATTTATTGTGCTACCAATAGGTCACCCCAGCGATTGTTCCTTGCTTAGAAGATGTAAGTCTGCTACGCCTTCTTCCTATCACAATCATTGCACACCAAAATGCAACCCCTTAGGTTGGCTACCCCATGGCCTGTATACTATGCCTTTGGATTTTTAAATCTGAGGTAGGACAAGTCTGATATAGCCGCTTCTTAGTGGGTCCATTGCATAACGACATGGTCCATAAATCAAATCTATCAAATTTTACCAAGCTCACATCCCTAGCAAATATGCTCTCAATTCAAAAACAAACTAAACCAAACAAACCATATCAAATCACATAAAATTAAGATAAAATTAATCTTGACTACTTTTGAGTTAACATATGTCCCTGACATTCACTCAAGCCTATGTCGTTGATGCATCCAACAGGTCACCCCAATGATTTTATGTAAGTCTACTATGCCTTTCTCCTATAGCGCACAAAGGAAACCCCTTAGGTTGGCTAGCTCTACCCCCCAGTCGGTAGACTATCCTATTGGATTTGTAAACCTGAGGTAGGTCAAGGTTGATATAGCCCCTTCTCCATGGGTCCATCGCACATCGATAGGGTCCATACATCAACTTAGATTAAATTAATCCCAATCTGATTTTCCCTAGTGAAGTTAAATCACACCTTCTCCTTAGTGGATCCCCAAATCATATATAAATAAGTTAAGAAAATAAAACTAATTCAAAACTAACCTCTCTAGTGGAGCCAAATTAAACCAACTCCCTCAGTAGATTCTAGATCAAAGAAATCCAACCAAACTCTTATACTCAGTGGATACATCCCCAAATAAATCTATGAAATCAAACTCAAATCCCAATCCCCAATGGATAGCCTGAACATGCTTCTCTAGTGGAAGGTTCATGTACCCGATCCCCAATAGACTCAAGCCCATATCTCTAGTAGATATGCCTCCACAATAATTAAAAATAAACAAATCAAATTCGATTCGATCTTAATTACAGGTGGATTATAGATTCTTATCCCCAACAAATCTTCTTTGCACAAATCATATAATCAAATCAAATTCAAACCTTATCCCCAACAAATTTTCTTCTTTTATTCCCTCGACATAGACCCCTCACATGTCATGTTCAATGAATGTGTGATCCCCTAGCGGATCTTCCTCCATGTCCTCACATGGAATTCTCATCAAATCTTATTTCTTCTCTTATGCACACCTTTAATACTTCAACCAAAAGCCTAATAATGTATTCATTCAAATTATATCATCTTAACATTGTAATCAACATTTTATGATTTGTGATGGTGTAAGCTCAAACTAACAATACAATATCATGCTAAACATATTATAATGATAATTAACACACTATATTATATTATAAAATATAATGTTATATTATAATTTGCTATAATATAATATATTATCTAACTTTACACCTCATTAGAATCACTTAAAAGGAACAAATAACAAAACTTTCTCAAAATATGAATAATTTTCATTTTGGATGTAAAATTGTTAATTTTCTATTAGAAATGCTGCAAAATAGCATAATTTTGGTGTTGCTTCTTGGAGTGTGCTATGAATTTGGCCAAATTCTTTCACCTCAACCTTCAAATTAGCATTTTTGTGAGTTTTGACCAAACGTATTATAACAAAAGTAAATCATACTAAAATGTACAATAACATTTAGTAACACACCACCACATTCATATATATATATATATATATATATATATATATATATATATATACATATATATATGTAAAGTTATATTGTTATGTACATTATAGTTTAATATGCTTTGATATAATATATTATCTTACATTACACCTTAAAATGAATCACTTTAAGCAAAATATTTATCAAATTTGGTTGAAAAATGAACATTTAATTTGGATGCAAAATTTCATTCTTTTGATCAAATGACACACCATAGCACACCCCCAATGATGTTCCCTAAAGATTACATTAGATTTGGCCAACTCCAATCATCTCAGCCTATAAATCAGTAATTTTATGAATTATACTAGTACAAACTATACTACATCATACTATAGCAAACTAAAATATGCTAAACAACAAGTAGTAATACAAAATAGTATGCTATAATGCATGATGCTACACTATATTATGGCATCTTATATTATAATACACTATTACATATTATATTATATTATATGGCATATCACATCAGAAGGAATTGCTTAAGATAAATAATCATAAAATTAGTCTAAATAATAAAAAACTATATATTTTAGTCATATCACTTACATATTTTAAATTGAAATAATATATTATGATGCCATGCTCTACCAATTATGAATTTGTTCAAATTCCACCATTTTAAAGTCTAAATCAACATTTTTATAAATAATGTTGTAGGCTCAACTGCATGATAAAATACTAAAAGAATTTAAAATACGTAGAATAATATATTATGATATATGATGCTATACTATGCTACATATTTATGATACATGATTATAGGCTCAACATATTATTTATTTTGAACATAAAATCTTACTTTTTAGACTACAAGTGGTGTAGCACACCTTTGGTACTACAACCTAATTCCCACTTCAAATTTAACAAATTTCATCATCTGATTTATTAAATTAATATTTTTATGATTTATATTAATTTAGACTATAGGGCACAATACCATAATATACTAAAACATTTCAAAACACATTATAAGATCCAAAAACACATCACTACATGCTTAAAGATATGATTCTACATTGTACTATAATATACGATATTATAATATGATTTAGGTTTAGGGTTTAGGGTATTCAAATCTCTAATAGTCAAGGGAAAGTCTCTTGAAGACATTTTCTTTAGCTACCATAACTATGTTAGGATTAGGTTATTATTTAGATCTACTCCTAATGACATCGTTATTCAAGATTTAGGGTTTAGGGTTAGGTTTTAAGGTTAGTTTAAGGTTTAGGATTTAGGGTTAGTTTAGGGTTAGTTTAGGGTTTAAGGTTTAGGGTTTAGGGTTATAGGTTTTAGGGTTTAGGGTTTATGGTTTTAGGGTTTAAAGTTTAGGATTAAGGGTTTAGGGTTTTATTGTTTAGGGTTTTGGGTTTAGACTTTAGGGTTTAGGGTTTAGGATTTAGGGTTTAGTGTATAGGGTTTTGGTTTTAGGTTTAGGGTTTAGGGTTTAGGATTTAAGGTTTTTTTTAATAGAGAATAAACTCAGATTCAACATTTATTCTTTTCAATTTCATCAACCAAGTAGCACCCCATGTTTTCTATGACACAAGTGATGACATAAATAAAAATTGAGCACCCATAGAGGAAATCAAAAACCCTAGATAAGTAGAACCATCTATACTGTAAAGACACAATTCCATAAGTAGCATATTGGATTGATTGTTCTTCAATTTCTCTCATTCCCATCAGAACCACCATCGCCTATCGAGTAGCGGGATCAGCCATCATATCCCCGATCTATCCCTCCGCCACCACCACGGCTGTAACCTCCGTTGCTTCTCCCGCCTCCATAACCACCACTACTCCGATCACAACCTCCATATCCACCAGCACCTCTATATCCCCCACCACCTCTACGGTAACACCTCGCTTAGCCCCTCCACTAGATCTAGAATAAGCCTAGTTGACGGTGATGTTCCTGTCGTCAAAGTTCTGCCCATTCTTAGGGTTTAGATTTAGTTTAGGGTTTATGGTTTAGGGTTAGTTTAGGGTTTAGTGTTTATGGTTTAGGGTTTGGGGTTTAAGGTTTAGAGTTGTAGGTTTTAGAGTTTAGGGTTTAGGGTTTTAAGGTTTAGAGTTTTTTTTTTAAAAAATTAAGTAATAAGGTAGGTTTAGGTTTATCTAGTTTATTTTTTGTTTATTTGAGTTTATATTATTTTTAATTTTATTTAGGCTTATTTAGTTTAAGGTTTTTATTTTAGTTTATATTTTAGGTTTAGGTTTATTTTTTAGTTGAGTTTTATTTTTATTTTGTTTTTTAGGTTTAGGTTTTATTTTTTATTTTTAGGTTTAGGTTTAGGTTTTTATTTTATTTTTTTAGGTTTAGGTTTTACGTTTTTATTTTAGGTTTATTTTTAGGTTTTATTTTTTAGTATAGGTTTAGGTTTATTTTTAGTTTATTTTATTTTACTTAGTTTAGGTTTAGGTTTAGGTTAAGTTTATATTTGGTTTAGGTTTAGGTCTTTTTTATTTTAGTTTAATTTATTTTAATTCAGGTTTAGGTTTATTTTATTTTTATTATAGGTTTTTTTAGGGTTTAGGTTTTATTTTTTATTTAATTTTTTAGTTTTATTTTATGTTTATTTTTAAGGTTTAGGTTTTTATTTAGTTTTTATTTTATATTATTTAGGTTTTTATACTTAGGTTTATTTTATTTTTTAGTTTAGTTTAGGTTTTTATTTATTTTATTTTAGTTTATTTTATTTTTTATTTTAATTAGGTTTAGGTTTATTTATTCATTTTATTTTTAGGTTTTATTTAGTTTAGGTTTAGGTTTTTAGGTTTTTAGGGATTAGAGTTTAGGGTTTAGGGTTTAGGGTTTATTATTTAGGCTTTAGGGTTTAGTGTTTTTTGGGTGTAAGGTTTAGGGTTTATGATTTAAGGTTTGGGGTTAGCTTAAGGTTTAGGGTTATTTTTAGGTTTAGGATTTAGGGTTTAGGGTTTAAGGTATAGGGTTTATTTTTTTGTTTATTTTTAGGTATATTTTTTAGGTTTAGGTTTTTATTTAGTTTTTTATTTTATTTTATTTTTATTTTAATTTATATATTTTATTTTATTTAAGGTTCTTATTTTTAGGCTTATTGTATTTTTTAGCAGTTTATTTATTTTATTTTATTTTAGTTTTAGTTTTTATTTTATTTTATTTTACATTTAGGTTTAGGTTTAGTTTAGGTTTTAGTTTAAGTTTTATTTTTATTTTATTTTATTTTTTTATTTTTTTTATTTTTTTTTAGTTAGTTTAGGTTTTAGGTTTTAGGTTTAGGGTTTAGGTTTAGGGTTTAGGTTTGGGGTTTAGTGTTTAGGGTTTAGGGTTGTAGGTTTTAGGGTTTAAGGTTTAGGTTTAGGGTTTAGGGTTTAGGGTTTTAGGGTTTAGGGTTTAGGGTTTAGGATTTAAGGTTTAGGATTTAGGATTGTAGGTTTTGGGTTTTGGGTTTAGGGTTTAGGGTTTAGGGTTAGGGTTTTTTTATATTTTATATATTTTTTTAAATTAAGTAAACTCATAGGTTTAAGTTTATTTAGTTTATTTTTTATTTATTTTAGTTTATTTTATTTTTAATTTTTATTTAGGTTTATTTTTATTATTATTTTATTTGGTTTATTTATTTTTGATTTATTTATTTTAGTTTATGTTTTTTGTTTAGCTTACTTACTTGGTTTAGGTTTAGGTTTATTTTTTTAGTTTAGTTCTATTTTTATTTAATTTTTAAGGTTTAGGTTTTATTATTTTATTTTTAGGTTTAGGTTTAGTTTTTTATTTTATTTTTTTAGGTTTAAGTTTTAGGTTTATTTTTAGGTTTTATTTTTTAGTTTAGGTTTAGGTTTATTTTTAGTATATTTTATTTTATTTATGGTTTAGGTTTAGGTTTAGGTTTAGTTTATTTTAAGTTTACGTTTAGGTTTTATTTACTTTTTAGTTTATTTTATTTTAGTTTAGGTTTAGGTTTAATTTATTTTTATTTTAGGTTTAGATTTTTTTTTTTAGTTTAGGGTTTAGGTTTTATTTATTATTTATTTCTAGGTTTTATTTTTAAGTTTATTTTTTAGGTTTAGGTTTTTATTTAGTTTTTATTTTAGGTTTATTTTATTTTTATTTTATGTTTAGTTTTTGTTTTATTTAGATTTTTTATTTTTTTTAGTTTAGTTTAGGTTTTTATTTATTTTATTTTACTTTAGTTTTTATTTTTTATTTTATTTTTTTTAGGTTTAGGTTGAGGTTTAGGTTTAGGTTAAGGTTTAGGTTTAGATTTTTAGCTTTTTAGTGTTTAGGGTTTAAGGTTTGGGATTTATGGTTTAGGGTTTAGGTTTTGGGGTATATGGTTTAGGGTTTATAGTTTAGGGTTTAGGGTTTAAGCTTTAGGTTTTAGGGTTTAGGGTTTTAGGGTTTAGAGTTTAGGGTTTAGGGTTTAGGGTTTAGGGTTTAGGGTTTAGAGTTTAGGTTTTATGTCTAGGGTTTAAGTTTTAGTTTAGGGTTTAGGGTTTTTGCTTTTTTTCTAACAAAGAATAAATTAAGATTCAACATTTCTTCTTTCGATTTCATCAACTAAGTATTTTCTAAGACACAAGTGATGACATAGGTAAAAAATGAGCAAGCTTAGAGCAAATTAGAAATCATAGATAAGTAGAACTGTCTCTATTATAAAGAGTTCCATATCGCATTGATCGGTGTTCTTGATTCTCTAGTTCCCCTCAGAACCACCCGGTCTCTCGTGTAGTGTGATCCACCATCATATCCTAAATCTCTCCCTCCACCACCATGATGGCTGTAACCTCTGTCCCTCCTCACGCCTCCATAACCACCACCACTCTGACCACCACCTCCATATCCACCACCACCTCCAGATCCGCCACCACCATTATGATAATCACCGCCTGCCCCTTCGCCTCCATCGCGTGATGTAGACTGAGCCTGGTTGATAGTGATGTTCTTGCTGCCAAGGTGCTGCCCATTCTTAAGGTTTAGATTTATTAGGTTTTATTGTTTATGTTTATTTTTTAATTAATTTAGTTACTTTAGGTTTAGTTTTAGGGTTTGGGGTTTAGGGTTAGGGTTTAGGGTTTAGGGTTTAGGTTTAGGGTTTAGGGTTATAGTTTAGGATTTTAGGGTTTAGAGTTTAGGGTTAGGGTTTTTTATGGTTTAGGGTTTAGGGTTTAGGGTTTAGGGTTTAGACTTATAAGTTTAAGATTGTAGGTTTAGGGTTTAGGGTTTAAGGTTAGTTTTAGGGTTTAGGGTTTAGGATTTAAGGTTTATGGTTCAGGGTTTTTTTTTTAAATTAAGTAAACCGGTAGGTTTAGGTTACTTAGTTTATTTTAGTTTATTTTATTTTTTATTCTTATTTCAGTTTATTTTTTTTATTTTATTTAATTTATTTATTTAAGTTTATTGATTTAGTTTAAATTTTTTATTTTAGTTTATTTTTTAGGTTTAGGTTTATGCTTATTTTATAGTTTAGTTTTATTTTTATTTTATTTTTTAGGTTTAGGTTATATTTCTTATTTTTTTGGTTTATGTTTAGGATTTTATTTTATTTTTTTAGGTTTAGGTTTAGGTTTTAATTTTTTTATTTTAGGTTTTATTTTTTTTTTTAGTTAAGGTTTTGGTTTATTTTTAGTTTAATTTATTTTATTTAGGGTTTAGCTTTAGGATTAGGTTTTACTTTACTTTTTTCTTTTATGTAATTATTTTATTTTAATTTTTTTAGGTTTTTTAGGTTTCATTTAATTTAGGTTTAGGTTTTTAGCTTTTTAGGGTTTAGGGTTTAAGGTTTAGGGTTTAGGGTTTAAAGTTTAGGGTTTGGGGTTTAGGGTTTAGGCTTTAGGGTTTAGGGTTTAGGGTTTAGGGTTTAGGATTTAGGGTTTAAGGTTTAGGGTTTTAGGGTTTAGGGTTTAGGGTTTAGGGTTTAGGGTTTAGTGTTTAGGGTTTTTAGGGTTTGCTGTTTAGGGTTTATAGTTTAGGTTTTAGGTCTAGGATTCAGGTTTTAGTTTAGGGTTTATGATTTTTTTTAATAGAAACAAATTCAGATTCAACATTTCTTCTTTTCAACTTTATCAACTAAGTAACACACCAAGTTTTCTAAGACACAAGCGACGACACATATCAAAATGATCATAAGCAAATCAAAACCCTAGATAACTAGAACCATCTCTAATGTAAAGACACAGTTCCATAAGAAGAAGATGGGATCGGTCATTCTTCAGTTTCTCTAATTCCCATCAAAATAACCTCGATCTCTTGAGTAGCAGGATCCACCATCGTATCCTCAATTTCTCTCTCCACCACCACCATGGCTGTAACCTACATCATTCATGCTGCTTCCATAACCACCAATACTCCATCCACCACCTTCATATCCACCAGCACCTCTAGATCCCCAACCACCACTGTGATGACCACCGTCTCTGCCTTCGCCTCCATCGATAGATCTAGACTCGAGCCTATCAAGGTTCTGCCCATTCTTAGGGTTTAGGTTTAGGTTTAGTTTTATTAGGTTTTAGGGTTTAAGTTTATTTTTTAATAAATTTAGTTACTTTAGGTTTAGGTTTATGTTTAGGGTTTAAGGTTTAGGGATTAGGGTTAGGGTTTAGGGTTTAGGTTTAAGGTTTAAGGTTTAGGTGTAGGGTTTAAGGTTTAGGGTTTTTAGGTTTATGTTTTTAGGTTTAGGGTTTAAGATTAGGGTTTAGGGTTTAGGTTTTAGTGTTTAGGGTTTAGGTTTTAGGTATAGTGTTTAGGTTTTAGTTACGGGTTTAGCTTTTTTGGTTCTTTTTAACAGAGAACAAATTCAGATCCAACATTTCTTCTTTTTAATTTCATCAATCAAGTAACACACTAAGTTTTCTAAGACACAAGCAATGGCATAGATCAAAAATGAGCATTCATAGAGCAAATCAAAAACCCTGGATAACTAACTACTATAAAGACATAGTTCCATATGTAGTAGATGATCGATTCTTCGCCCAGGTCCCATCGAACCACCCAGCCTCTCAGTAGCGAGATCCACCATCATATCCTGATCTATCCCTCCGCCACCACCACTACTGTAACCTCCATCGCTCCTCCCGCCTCCATAACCACCACTGCTCCGACCACCACCTCCATATCCACCATCACCTCCAGATCTCCCACCACCACTATGATAACGCCGCCTCCACCTTTGCCTTCACCGCCAGATCTAGACTGAGCTTGGTTGACGGTGATGTTCCTACTGTCAAAGTTCTGCCCATTCTTTGGGTTTAGGTTTAAGTTTAGATTTATTAGGTTTTAGGGTTTATGTTTACTTTTAAAATTATTTAGTTACTTTAGGGTTTTGGTTTTTATTTTAGGTTTACTTTTAGGTTTAGGTTTATTTCTACTTTATTTTATTTTATTTACTTTAGGGTTTAGGTTTAGTTTATTTTAGGTTTAGGTTTAGGTTTTATTTATTTTAGTTTAATTTATTTTCATTTAAGTTTAAGTTTATTTTATTTCATTTATTTTAAGTTTTTTTTTAGTTTAGGGTTTAGGTTTTATTTTTATTTATTTTAGATTTATTTTTAGGTTTATTTTATTTGGTTTTTTTATTTTAGGTTTAGTTTATTTTTATTTTATGTTTAGTTTTATTTATTTTTAAGTTTTTATTTTTTAGGTTTATTTTTTTTAGTTTAGTTTAGGTTTTATTTATTTTATTTTATTTTAGTTTTATTTTATTTTATTTTATTTTTATTTTAGGTTTAGTTTAGGTTTAGGTTTAGGTTTGAGTTTAGGTTTGATTTTATTTAGGTTTGGCTTTTTTTTTTTTTTATTTATTTTATTTAGTTTAGGAGGTTTAGTTCTAGGTTTAGGGTTTAGGGTTTAGGGTTTAGGGTTTAGGCTTTAGAGTTTAGCGTTTGGGGTTTAGGGTTTAGGGTTGTAAATTTTAGGGATTAGGGTTTAGGGTTTAGGGTTGCAGGTTTACGATTTAGGTTTTTTTATTTGTTTTTAAATTTTTTTATTTTTTGATTTTTTTTTAAATTAAGTATAGTGGTAGGTTTAGATTTATTTAGTTTATTTACTTAATTTTTTATTTATTTCAGTTTATTTTATTTTTTATTTTTACTTAGGTTTATTTTAATTTTTATTTATTTTAATTTATTTATTTTAGTTTATTTTTTTAGGTATAGGTTTAGGTTTAGATTAATTTTTTAGTTTAGTTTTATTTTTCTTTTATTTTTTAGGTTTAGGAATTTTATTTTATTTTAGGTTTAGGTTTTTATTTTATTTTTTTAGGTTGAGGTTTCAAGTTTTTATTTTAGGTTATTTTTAAGTATTATTTTTTAGTTTAGATTTATGTTTATTTTTATTTTACTTTATTTTATTTTATTTATTTTTGGTTTAGATTTAGGTTTTATTTTATTTTTTATTTAGCTTATCGTTGTTTAGGTTTAAGTTTATTTAATTTTTATTTTAAGATTTTTTTTTTAGTTTATGGTTTAGGTTTTGTTTTTTATTTATTTTTAGGTTTTTTTTAGCTTTAGGTTTTTATTTAGTTTTATTTTATTTTATTTTAAGTTTATTTATATTTTAGGTTTAGTTTTATTTTATTTAGGTTTTTATTTTAGTTTAGTTTAGGTTTTATTTATTTTATTTTAGTATAGTTTTATTTTTTTATTTTCTTTTTAAGTTTAGTTTTGGTTTTAGTTTATGTTTATATTTTATTTTTTCATTTTATTTTGGTTTTTTTAGTTTATTTTAGGTTTATTTAGTTTAGGTTTAGGTTTTAGCTTTTGGTTTAGGGTTTAGGGTTTTTTTAGGTTTTATTATAGATTTATTTTAGGTTTTATGTTTAGTTTAGGTTTAGTTTGTTTTTAGTTTATTTTATTTTATTTAGTTTAGAGTTTATGTTTAGTTTATTTTAGGTTTAGGTTATGTTTAAGTTTGATTTATTTTAGTTTAGTTTATTTTAGTTTGGGTAGGTTTATTTTGTTTATTTTATTTTATTTTAGGTTTAGTTTTATTTTTAGTGGGTGGGTTCTATTTTTTATTTTATTTTAGGTTTAATTTTATGTTTATTTAGGTTTAAATTTTATTCATTTTATTTTATTTTATTTTAGGTTTTTTTTTATTTTATTTTATTACGTTTAGTTTTATTTTATTTAGGTTTTATTCTTAGGTTTATTTTATTTTTAATTTAGTTTAGGTTTTATTTATTTCATTTATTTTATTTTTATTATTTTATTTTATTTTATTTTAGGTTTAGGTTTGGGTTTTAGATTGTTATTTTATTTTATCTTTTTATTTAGGTTTAGGTTTATTTATTTAATTTTAGGTTT
The DNA here is from genome assembly GCA_021442155.1 of Cymbidium sinense. Classification (NCBI taxonomy): domain Eukaryota; kingdom Viridiplantae; phylum Streptophyta; class Magnoliopsida; order Asparagales; family Orchidaceae; genus Cymbidium; species Cymbidium sinense. The sequence continues at coordinate 17,708,961 of CM038232.1, read as the reverse complement.
TATTTAGTTTTAGGTTTTTAGGTTTGGGTTTAGTGGTTTAGGGTTTAGGGTTTAGGGTTTAGTTTGTTTAGGTTTAGGGTTTTTAGCTTTAGGGTTTAGAGAGTTTAGGGTTTTGTGGGTTTGGGTTTATGGTAGGTTTGTATTTTTGGCTTTAGGTTTATGGTTTTAGGGTTTGGGGCTCAGTTTAGGATTAGTTTTATTTTTTTTTTATTTTTTTATTTTTATTTTTTTATTTTATTATTTTTATTTATTATTTTATTTTTTATTTTATTATTATTTATTTTTTTTTATTTTTATTTTAGGGTTTAGTTTTGGGTTTTATTTTATTTTGGGTTTAGTTTTTTTATTTATTTTATTTATTTTTATATTTTATTTATTTAGTTTTTTATTAGTTTTTTATTTTACTTTAATTTTATTTATTTTAGTTTATTTTTATTTTAGTTTAGTTTTATTTTATTTTATTTTATTTTAGTACATGTTTAGGTTTTATTTAATTTTATTTTTGGTTTAAGTTTTAGGTTTTTTTTTTTATTTAGGTTTAGGTTTTTATTAGTTTATTTTATATAATTTAGGGTTTGGTTTAGTTTATTTTAGGTTTAGGTTTAGGTTTTATTTATTTTAGTTTAGTTTATTTTAGATTATTTTTATGTTTATTTTATTTTGTTTATTTTAGGTTTAAGTTTTTTTTTAGTTTATGGTTTATGTTCTATTTTTATTTATTTTTAGGTTTTACTTTTACGTTTATTTTTTAGGTTTAGGTTTTTATTTAGTTTTTTTTATTTAGGGTTTTGTGCCACCATCCTTCAAGATCTTTAAGGGCAATAGGAGCCCACGATAACACATTGCACACTTTAGAGCCAACTTTTGCAACATCGGTGACAGTAATGCGCTCCTCTTCCGCCTTTTTGTTAGCAGTCTGTTAGGTGTTGCATTTGATTGGTATGTCAAACTGCCCAACGGTTCGGTGAAGACTTTTGCTGAGTTGGAGCACCTCTTCATCAAGAGGTTTGCTGGAGCTCAGTAGAGGGTGACTGTAGGTGACCTCATTGTAGAGAAACAGAAACTCAATGAGTTCCTTGTTGATTACATTCTCAGGTGGCACAACCTGAGCATGAAATGCAAACCATAGATGTCTGAATAGCATGCCATTGAGATTCTTCTCAAGAATATCCATGGCCCGATCGCCTTCATGCCTAAGGGCTTTACCATCAAAACATTTGAGAAATTAAACAATAAGGCAACTAGCCTATAAGAGGAAGCCAAATAGTTGCCCTTTCCCAACCAATCATCTAGGCCCAAGTCAAAAGGTGTTTGAGAAGAAGCCAGGGACAATTGTGTCAGTGGACAGAGGGAAGCAACCAACTAGAGTTTAGTATGAGAGACTACGAGCTTAGCAGCCTCCTTTGCCACCTCCTCTTCCACCACCTCAGCCATCATATCGGCCACCGCATCCGCCACAACGACTAGTTCTAGCACCTCAATAGCCTACCCAATAGCGGTATTCATATCCATTACCAGTAGCTACTTTCCACTTACTCTTATCGATAGATTGAATAAGCCATATTCATTCAAGAGGGAGGTAGTTAGGAAAATCTTTAAGAATCTCTTAAAGAAACTGACTTTCAGTTGAGCCTAAGAGGCCTGGAGAGGAAGCAAGAGTGATGATCGAGCTATTGCCTACCACCACATGTTAGGCCATGTCTTAGAGGATTGTATCACTTTTAAGGACTAGATTGAGCGTAGCTATAATTTGAGAGCCATAGTTATCTCTAAGAAATACTTATTAGAACAACCATCCAATTCTATTAGAGTAATCCTTGGGGATACTTGCGATCCTCTTAAGACCAAAGAAGGTTAGTATATCTCCTATCCCGAACCTCTAAGAAGATTATTTCTAAGATCAAGAAGCTTTCCTTGTAGGTGCTTGAAGTAGCTCAAACCTCCAACACCAAGGAAGGTTTGCTAGTTACAAAGGATAACTCGAGGAAGGTGATAGCCCAAGATAGAACTCACCATACTGCCCAGATAGTCCAATAGCTGCCACCGTCCGGTCCAGATCTCTCTCCACCGTAGCTACAACCTCTTCTAGCTCCTTCTAATGGTAGAAGAGTTGTATCTGCGGATAAGGGCACTAAATCCCTTACTCTACTTACTTTATTTGATTTTTATCATGTATCTCCACCCAAAAGGAAATTAATGAAGAAAGTTGATTCTACTTATATATTATTTACTTTTGATGCTCTTGATTTTATTCCTATTGAAAGCTCTCTGACTCTAAATAAAAATAATAGCTCTAGTAGTTTTGATCCTTTCCTTTTTGATTCAGAGTCAGACTATCCTTCTCTGAATCAATCAGGTTCACCTCTTGAGATTGACTTGGAGACAACTAAATCTAAGGATCTAATATGAGAAGCTATAGGTATGCCTGATGAGAAGGTAGAACTTTCCACAAGCTCATCATTCAAAGAAGTCACTGAAGTCAACCTAGCAAAGGGTAAAGTTCTACCTCCTAGGGTAGCACCTCGATAAAGGTAAGCAAGTTATTGGTTTCAATGAGTAGAGCCCTCAAGATGCTCCACCCATAGATATGCTTATGGAGGATCAAGCCGAGTTAATTATATTGTCCTAGCTCACCTTAGAAAGTTTCTAAGTTAAGCATATATATGCCCTTATCTTATCCAGAGATGAGGGAATCTCTAATCAAGGCCTTACTTGATAGAGATATGCTTAGCTACCGACGCTACTAAAGGGGAGGCATGTCACTCGAAGGACATCTTAGGAGTTACATTCTATGATGAAGACTTACTCTTAGGGCTGACTGAGCACAACCACATCTTTACATTATAGTGGATGTTGGTACATATAGGCTATCTAGACTTCTGGTTGTCCCAGGTGTATCAATCAACATTATGAGTCTATGAACCCTTGCCTACTTGAGTATCGACATCTCCAAACTCCAAAAAAAGGATGATGTTGAGAGGATTCAATGAACAAGGTGAGAGGACCTTGTGGTGTTTATTTTTGGATTTATGGGACAACATGCAAGTCATAGGGTTACTTTGAGGTGATTGGGTAAAACATTGAGGTATGATGTACTATCTCGAAAGATAAAGACATCACCCTATAATGGACCTAATCACATAACAGACTAAGGCATGATGGGTCAATGAATTTACCAGAGATTTTATCCTACTTTACATGGATGAATACAACAGGGTTTATATTAAACCAGGTTCTTAAGTTTCCTATGGAGGCAAGCCTCCATAATTAATTACATCTTAGGAAATGAAATTTCTTAAGAATACTCTTGATTAAAGTAGACAACTATCATCTCCAAATATTTCAAGGTTAGACTATCAAAGGATTGGTTTTGGAAAATCAATTGAAAGTTCAAAGAGAAGGCTTATTTTTGGAATCCAAATGAAATAAGTAGGAAATTCTCATGATACTAGGAAGCCTAGTGAGCTTTCCAATCTATCCTATGGTTGGGCTTTATCATTTTAAAGTTGAGGAGATTTATATGTTTTGAGTTGAAATTTACTTAGATTACTAATGCTTATAATGCAGCAACACAAGGTTGTAGGAATACCTAAGAGGTGAGGATTTATGCTCATAGCCCAAAAAAAATAGCTACCTTGGATCCTAAATATAGGGAGCTTTAGTACGAGCTAAAACACGACCTAAATCTAAGCGATAGGTAGACATAAGGGTTTACCTTAACAAGAGTAAATAAATTATCTGACTTCTAGACTTATAATTGCCTAGAGTGGCCGCCAGCTTACTCCACATATGATTTTAAAATAATGTAGTCTGATCTTGTGAATTACAAGATAGCTAGGGTAGTTATTTAATTAGAAAGAGACTAAAGTCCTAAACACACTCTCTAAGAGACTAGAGCATGAGTGATATGAGCATATGACTTAATCTATAGATGCAAAATCTTTTCAAATTTTATTTCATTTTAGACACATCATTTTGATAGTGGCTTTAGGATTTCTTATGCCTAAATACATGATGAAATAGGTTATGGATCAAATCAGCTAGAAGAAGGTGTTCTTCACCACAAGGGATGCCCAAGGTCAAGCATTCTTTTATCGCAAGGATAGAGATCCTTCATGTTCAAGAGAAAAGATTATGCATGCATGATGTGAAACATACAACCATATAGCTAAGGGGTTGCTAAATCTTTTAATTATTTATTTATGTCTTAGGCTTTATGATAAGGTTATGAGTTGTTTAAAATTTAGTTCTGAGTGATTAGTTGGGTAGAAAAGTTATTTTTATCTTAAAAGCTTAATTGTATCCAAGCTACACATTAAAGCATCAATCATTTAAGACACTATGAAAAGCATGTCGTCCTAATGCACAATGTAAGAATAACATCAAATAATTATATAAAATATCATAAAAGAATAAAAGGCTGATGCGATCAGGTACCATCGTACAACCTGAAGGAAGAAAAGATGGTTAGCCAAGCTCTACCCTTATACAACTTGGAATATAAAAGAATAATTATAATTGTATTAAATGCTATGGTGTCTTCTTTCTTCATATCACCATTTTTGATTTGGTTCCTTCTTTAATTTGGATGGTGGTTGCTTCAAAGGCATCACAGGGTACCCCAGGATAAAGCCTTCTGGCCATTGCTCATCATAATCCCCCATAGCACTAATCCTAATTCCTATTATAAAAATTACAGTTATGTGAGAAAAGTAAATCTGATTACACCTGCAAAATAGAGATTAGCTAAATATACATATAATCTCAAGTATTTGTATTTATAATTTGGACTTGACACCCTACACATGGTTAACTAAGCCCACCTATCCTAACTTGGATTATGTTTAATGATTTAAGCAACTTGCAAAAAGAGCATTCACATTTTTTTAGGCATGCCTTAAGCATAATCCCCTATAGAAAACATGATTAGGCTAATATTGGCCAATTAGCCAGTCTATGAAGCATACACCCTAACATCCAATTTAAAATAATACATCATAAAATAAAACATACATCATATCATACACCATCCTAAATTAGAGCTAGAAGTGGTGACTTAATTCTAATGTGTGTATTAAGGCTTGTGTGGTAAGTCTTGTTAAGCATTAGTGTTATATTTTCTAAGTGTGGAAGGATTGAATTTAACATGAAAGGTTGATTTCACTTAAAGTAGTTTAATTAATTTGAGAATTTTAATTTGTGTTTTCTTTTGTTTCATTTGATTACACTTAGTAACTAAGTGTTATAAAGAAAGAAAAGAGGATTTACCTCTTTCATCCATAGCTTAAGTCACTTTCTAAAGTATATTAATATGATTTAGTTCTCTTTAGTGAATGGCTTATTAAATGATTTAATTAATCCTCAGTTTTGGTTCACTTTAAATAATCCTATTCAAAATGAAAGGCATCCTAAGATTAATTTAATTAAATTACTACCACATGACATATATTAAATCATTCCTTTCCATCACACGTAACATGCATATGATTTAATCCTAAGTGTATCTATACATGCAACATATTTTAGCACACTTAAACGATGAATGAATGTGTATGTTAAGAATTTATATTTTATTTGATTGAATAGTTTAAACATATTAACTTAAAACTTTATCCAAATTATGATACAAAAAGGACATAAGAATAAAATTAAATAGACATGTGCCATTGTTAAATCAGGGAAGTGAGGTAATCAAATGACCTTCTTGGAGCTAGCATGTATGCTGCTCGGGATGTCCACTATATACCCATTTGTATTCAAACATATGTAAATTCATATACATGAACATAAGAAGTAAGCTCCAAATTAGATGGCTAATTAATTCAACCACTTTGTTAATTATGAATGCTTGCAATTTTAATGAAAAATGGGATTTTCATTCACTAATCACATATACATATACATGTACAAATATATAGGCAAGTACCTATCATTGTTAAACTAGGGAAGTGAGGTAATCAAATAACCTCTTTGGGGCTAACTAAAGCCTTGTATACCCGGGATGTCCAGACTATATACTTGCTTTTCTTGGACACACATGGATGTATACATAAATGAGGGAAAAAAAACCATGCAAAGATTATATATATATTTTTGATTGAATCATTTATATATATGAATTAAAGCTCTATCCAAATTCTAATGTTGAAATACATAAGATTGAAATCAAATGGGTACGTGCTCTTGTTCAACCATGGAAGTGAGGTAATCAAATGCCTCCTTGGGGATAGCTAAAGCCTCGTGTTCCCAAGATGTCCAGACTATATAACCATTATTATTAAATCTTATATAAATTGACACGTGAATAGAGGAAAGAGAACTCAACATTCATACACTTAAGCTATAAGCACATGCTTTTCTTATGTATTTATAATTAGCATCATACCACATATTATTATTAATTTATAAGCTTTTAAAAAATACATTTGGATTTAATAGTGATAATACCCACGCATATATTAAATAAAATCAATACATGCAAGCTTACATAAAAGAAATCCATTTTATTTTACTTGATTTAGAAAGATGGATGCATGAATTCAAATGACATACCAGATTTAACATGACTGGAAAGAGGACAATCAAATATAAGCATGTGATTCATTCAACCAAACTAGTTCTTAAGGACAATCAAATCAAATAAGATTATTTAAAGCAAAGCAAAGATTCTTTATTAATTAAGTTTTGGATTTTATTTGATTTAAAGAGGAGAAGAGAAATCATCACTTGTTGTTTTAAACCCATTTCTGCAATAATAATTTGATTTAATTTAAGAAAATATAATTAAGTTAATTTTATGGGTTAATTAAGTTGAACCATTAATTAGATGAATTAATTACCCTTACCTATGTCACCTTAAAGTAATTAACTAAATAATTATGAGCAAACATGATATGAATGGAAAATAAACTTGTAATGATCCTAGAAAATAAAAAGTGGCTAATGCAATTGGCTTATGATTAATAGTTAATTAGATTAAGAAACTTAATTAATTACTCTTATGGTTTTCCCACATATATGGCCTAACCATAATTTCATTAAACTCATTTAGGTTATTAAACACCAAAAGATCTACCCCCTAATTTAATTAATTAAGGTCTAATGTGATTATGATTTTAATTTGATTAAGTTATTTAATTAACTAGTTAAATCTTAATTAATTTCATTTTTAAAAAGGGTGAAATGAACTTAGGGAAAGGGGTTCCAACCCTATTCCTTAGTTCACTTACTATTGAACAATGATTATTAAACTTAATTAACCAATTTGTTACTATTCATGAGATTAATTAATCATTAATTAATTTAAAAGTATAGTTAAGGTTTAATTAGTCAATTTTTCTAATTAAGTGAGTAATAAGTCCCAAAAAAAAATCAAGGGAGGTAGAGGTCATCCCATTAAATTGTCCCACAAAATTTGGCATTAATTACTTAAGTTATTAAGCTAATAAATTTTACAATTAAACCTTAATTAAACTTTAATTACTATTCAAAATTAGTTAAGATAATTTTAATTAATTCACCAAAATACCTTTAAAATGAGTATTTATTTGCATTTTTTTATTTCTCTATGATTTTATTATTATTTTTAGAAGTTTTAGCCATTAAAAATGATTAATTAAATCTAATTAAGGCTTAATCCTGTTGGCGCCACATGGCACACTGATGCGGTGCGCTTTCCACATGGCATCATAGGATTTCCTACTTAAAACTTATCTAACTTCGTGCCTACGTGGCAGCATTGGATGCACTTTCTCATCCACCATCTGATCTAAGATCAGATGGCTATGATTCATCCCACAGCTTAATAAGATTAAATTAGATCGATCTAATGGATCTAATCATGAGCATCCATTCCGATCAAGTGGAATAGATGGTGCATCTTATGTCACACGAGTGAGGGAGAATGGAGTTCGTTCACCATTGCTCACTTGATCCATGCTTACCCGAGCTCAGATCAACTCCAAAAGGATCCCACACCTTCACAACATCGATCAAAGGGGATCCAACAGTCAAGATCACATGAGATGCAAGTTTTCTAGTAAAAACCTCCAACCCATTTTTTTCTAAGGTTCGCTTTGGAAGCATACCTCCTCAGCTCAATGATCAATGATTGGAAGCTTCATTTAGTGGAGATGAAGCCCTGTTGACCGGCAATTGGATTAATTCTTCAATGTTTGCTCAAAAGGCCATGAATTGATGATTTGGAGCTCGACTTTGATCAAAGTCTCATTTTCAGTGCTCGGGAAGCTTGAAAGATGATTTGTTCTTGCTGAACGAGGCCTAGGGAAGGTTCGTGCAAAGTTAATTTGAGTTTGATTGAGAAATGGGGAAGTGAGGTCAGAAATGGGAGTGTCCTATTTTGGGATGAATGGGAATTGCATTTTTTGATTGAGGAACGAGCTTGGGAGCATAGGGAATGGTTCTATCAGCTCATCTTGTGTAGCTAGAGTTTTGAGGAATGATTTTTGTGTGTGTTTGAGTGGAAATAAGGGGGTTTGTACCCACTTCATCTTGATTAGATGGTAATTTCAAGTTTAGCTTCTAGTGGACATCAGGCCATCTCAGAGAGTCGTGGGTCTCAGCTTGGTTGGTTGAAGGTGCAGAGGTGGTTGCCAAGGAGGAATCATGGGTGTCCTATGGGTTTCAAATGCTCCAATGGGGAGGGTGAGGTGATTTCACCTCCCATGGGTCATGGCCAACCCAACCACCCCTTGGGTTCAAGGCTGTCCTAGGTGCTTAGGTGGACCATTGGGAGAGTACCAAGGAATGAAAATGACCACTTACATGGGTGATTTGTCTCATGTGATGCCCTGACCCAAGGGTAGAATGATTATTTGGCATTGGATTTAATTTGGGCAAATTTGAAATGAGCTAATGGTGGGTTTGCCCAAATTTCAAGTCATTGAGTTGATTTGGTTAGGTTTCAATTGACTCACTCATTTTTAGTCAAGTTTACCAATTGGTCAAATTGGGTCAAACCAAAGGTTGGGTCAAGTTCATATGATCATTTGGGATGTTTTGGTTCAATTGGTTTAGTTTTGGCTTAGATTTGATTTTTTCTCATTTAAATTCAATTGGGTCAAATGAAGTTGACCAATTTGACCAAATTGGCCAAATTAGCTTGGGTGTTGGTTTGGGTTTAGACCAATTAAATATGATTGTAGGCTTTTGTTTCAATTAATTTGGATTTGGTTTTGCTTTAGGCCAACTTGAATCTTTAGGTCAATTTGGGCTAAGTAAGTCAATTGGGTTCAATTGGGTCCAATCATGGCTTTGGTCAAGTTCAACAATCAATTAGGTTTATATTTTGATTTGACCTAATTTGATCTTTTAGGTTAATTTGGATCAACTTCGGTCAAGAGGGCCAACTGGGTTTGGCTTGACTCAATTGAAGGTCAAGTCATATTCAAATATTGATTTTGATTTGGCATGAATTATTGGTTTCAAGGGATTTGGCTTAGGTTACAATTTAGCTAGTTTGGGTTCATATGGGTTAAGAGGTTAACTTGGTCATATGACCAAGTTGACTTTGTTTGACCTAATTTGGGATAATTAATCAACATAGGGTGATCAATAATCATGATGGGAGGTTTTGATGGGTTTGGTTCAATCCAATTTGGGTAGGATTAGAACTTGGCTCAAATAGGTCAAATTGGCCACTTTGGGTCAAGTGGACCAATTGGATTTAGTTGGCCAAATTTTGGGTTGAGTTTGATTTAGTTGAGTTTATATATGGATTTGGGATTGATATATAAATTTAATTGCAATTGACTTGGGTTCAAATGGGTTTTGGTTCATTTGAACATTTCATGTCAAAAGGGTTAAGTTAGGTTTAACTTGGGTAGATTTCAGTTTGGCTTGATGATTGTAGATTTCATTTATATTTATGAATATGATTGATTCATGATAAAATCAATTGAATTTTTGTTTTGGAATGAAGGAATTTGGCTAAGTCCATGGAGTTGGGTCAAGTGGCTTAAGTTTGGATTTTGGTTTGGTTTGATTTAGTTTTGATGATTTAAATGTATATTTTATTTAAATTTGTAGAGATGATTGAAAATATGATTGATTTGTGAGAAAATTAATTGAGTTTGAATTGATTTGGATTAATATTTTGCTAAGTCCATGGGGTAGGCCATATGGCTTAGGAAGGGTTTTGATTTAATTTGATTTAGTTTGATTTAATTTTGATCATTTGAATGTATATTTGATTTATATTTAGGAAGATGATTGAAGATATAAATTGATTTTGGATTGATTTGAATTAATATTTGGCTAAGTCCATGGGATAGGTCATATGGCTTAGGAAGGGTTTCAAGTTTGGATTTGATCAAGCTTCAATCATTTGGTGAATTGGGGCTATTTGGATTTGAATTTGATGTTTAAATTGAACTTGAGGTTTAGTTTGAGAAGGTGAATATGGATTGGATTTGGGTTGTAAGGTAGGTGGATTATCCTAATCCCTAAGGCATAACCTAATCCTATGGTTAACCCTTCAAAGTCTTTAGGCTTAGGTTAAGTGTTTACCTAGTTGTTAGAAGTTTCTTATGACTAGGGAAGTCTTAGTGTCTAGAAGACTCCTAAGTCTAAGATGGGAAGATTGACTTCAAAAGTGAGGTCAAGAGCCCGAGGCTCCATAGTGTTGCCCTTGAATATAGATGATTGGAAATCAAAACCATGTTTCACATTATAGAATACATCTTTCAACACTTTGCTTGGAAAACTATGGATACATGAGAACAACATAGTTCCATCCTCTCTATCGTGTATGAAGTTTGTGAGAGGTGGGATCTATTGTGTCAAAGAGATCTCAAGACATTTATTCCATGAGGTTGGCATATATGAGGATGTATACACATCCCTCAAAATCAACAAGTCTATTCTCAAACTTGGAAAAAAGTTTAAAATAAAAGAAAAAAAGAGAGAGAAAAGGAAAGAGAAAAGAAAAAGAAAAGAAAAGAGAAAAGAAAATAAAAGGGAAATAGACTTGGAGGAGAAGTTGAGCGACATTAAATTCCACCATCTCACTTATTCAAACATATGACACGACCTCCACTGTAGAAGAAGAGGCGCCTGAGGCCCTAGGGGTGAAAACCTCTTTAAAATCAATAGAAGATCCCAACTACTAGAGTACATATCCATATCTATAGACTGAATCTAGTTCAAAGGATGAGCCTTATATGGTTAACAGCTCTTCTCTACAGTAGATTCCCTTGGAGGTGACACTTGAGCTAGATAGCGATGAAGACAAGGCTCCAAAGCAAAGCATAAGTGTATCCAAATCTATATGTGAAACAATTAGGCATTAGTTGAGAACCTTAGCTCTAACCCCACTTTCCTCTCAAAAAGCTAAGGGTTTGGTAGTTAAGGAAGCCCCTAAGTCATCCATAGGTGTAAACACTCAGAGGTTCTTTCTGGGAGCATCATCCTCAAGTCAAGAAGTTAATGTAGAACTTGAGGATGATTCATATAAAGATTTAATAAAATTACCTTTTAATTGGTACTTGTCCTGTGTTCATAATTTAGCAAAGAAAGGGTTAATCTGGTCAAAGCATAGGTTAGAATACTTCAAAAGAATATGGAAGAACAAATGCAAAAGCTCTCCATCAAGATTGGGACTAGGATTCGGTATAGTGGGTCCAGTCGATGATGATAATTACTGCTAAGTCATCACCAATCATTTGGAATCTGATAGGTTCTTTTCAAATCACATTAACTCATATGAGGAGTTGTGCTTAGAAACTTTAGATGATCCAGCTGATTTTGAAGTCAAAGATGTATCGCCAGAGTTTGAAGAAGAGATCAAGTCAACCATCGACGAGTTCAAGGAAATCAACTTAGAATCAAGAAGATCCATGCCACATACATCGCTTCTTATTGAATGAAATTGAAACCAATGACTTAGTTAGGCTATTGATTGAGTTTAAGGATTGCTTTGCATGGAGTTATTCAGAGATGCTTGGATTAGCTCCTAATGTAGCAGTCCATAAATTAGCAATAGAGCCTACTACTAACCCTATTAAGCAAGCTCCTAGATGCATGTGATTAGACATATAACAATAGGTTATTTATGAAGTCAAGAAACTGATCAATGTTAGCTTCATCCTGGAAGAAGATACCTTACATGGTTAGCCAGCATCATCCCAATTAAGAAAAAGAATCGCCAAATTCACATATGCTTCAATTTTAGAGATTTAAATAAGGCATGTCCAAAAGATGAATTTCCACTACCAATCCCAGAACTGATGGTGGACATTGCCTCATCTCATGGAATTTTTTCTTTCATGGATGGCTCATCTAGATATAACCAAATAAAGATGACCCATAAGATGAAAGAAACACTGCTTTTAGAACCCACGATCAAAATCTATTATTATAAGGTCATGCCTTACATCCTTAAAAATGCAGGTGCTACATACCAACGGGCTATGACTCGAATCTTTGACGAACTCATTCATCATCAGGTCGAGTGTTATGTCAATGATCTCAAGATTAAAAGTAGAGAAAAGGAAGACCATATCTTTGACTTGAGAGTAGTTTTGGAACAATTAAGACATTTTAACCTCAAAATAAACCCCATAAAGTGTCATTCAGAGTAGCTTTAGGGAAATTCCTTAGGTTTATTGTCCGACACCATGGAATCAAAATTGATCTGGAGAAGATTAAGGTGATATTAGAAATGTCACCCCCTAATAGTTTAACTCAACTCAGATCATTCCATGAGTGGTTGGCATATCTAAGATGCATTATACCCAACCTATCAGGAAGATGTCAACCATTCTCTGCATTTCTTAGAAAGGATGACAAGTTTAAGTGGGATGGTAAGTGTGAGCATGCATTCAAAGACATCAAGCATTACCTAATGATGCCGCTAGTTCTAGTAGCCCCTATCCCGGGCAAGCCCTTGGTTAGATGACTCCCTTGGTGCTTTGTTGGCCCAAGCCAACGATGAAGGGAAGGAAAGCACACTCTACTACCTCACCTATCATCTAATCCATGTTGAGGCTATTTATCCACTTATTGAGAAGCATTTCCTAGCTTTAATATTTGCATCCCAAAAACTATAGCACTGCATACTTCCTCATAAGGTGAACTTAATCTATAGGATCAATCCACTATGGTATCTCATGATAATCAATCTATCCGACTGCATGTCCATGATCCTCTCATAGTTTGACATTACCTTCTTACCTCTGTGGTGAAAGGGCAAGCAAGATTTATTAGACACACACTTCCTCAGACTCTCCACTTAGTGATGATCTCCCATGAACAAATCATGAACTTAGGGATACTAGCATTCAATACTGGGAGAAGTACTTTGATGGTGAAGCTTCCTTAAAAATAGGAGAAGAACCACAGTCTACTATTCTAGGAAAGGTAGGGGTAGGAATAGATCTCTTAATTATAGACTGCAATGTTTTGAGATACTCATATCATCTATCCAATCTTTGCACCAACAACGAAGCTAAATATGAGGCTCTTATTGCCAGTCTTGAGTTAGTTACTCTAAGCATCCATAACATCAACATCTTTGAGATTCTAAGCTAGTTATCAACCAAATTGTTGAGTCTTATAAGGTTATAAAGCCCAAGCTCCATCACTACCATAAGTACACCATGGACTTATTAACCCAAATCCTAGAGGTTAGAATTTTTAAGAATACTCGAGGAGAGAATGCCATAGTGTATCCTATAGCCATGCCAAGCAAGGGTATGAGGATGAATCAATATCAATAAAGGTCCAAAATAGACAAGTGTTATCCCTTATTGATATTGAACTCATCAAAAAGTACTCTCTTGAAGGGGAGGTTTTCATTTCCAAGAAGGATGAGGAGTTATATTGGAGGCAACCATTATTTGATTACTTAAATAAAGGCAAACTACCATAAGAGAAGTCCCAAACCCATCAGATGAAGTAGAAAGCACTTTCCTATGCTCTTGTGGATGGTGTCTTATACTGACAGTCTTTTAATCATATATGGTTATGTTGTTTAGACAAGCACGAAGCCCGTAAGATCATGACTGAGGTACACTTAAGATTATGTGGAGCCAACGAATCTAGTCTCAATATAAAAACTAAGATCAAGAGTCTAGGATACTACTGGCCATCGATGATCAAAGATTGCATGGATATGGCTAGGCGATGCCACCAATGTCAAATACACAGTTTGATCCTACACCAACCACCCTACATTCTACATCCTACATTGGCCTCATGGCCATTCGAGTGTTGGGGTACCGACATAGTGGGTCTAATTAATCTTACTTCTTCAAAGGGTCATCAGTTTATCTTAGCTGCTTCTAAGTACTTTTCCAAATGGGAAAAGACAATTTTACTCAGAGGGGTCACAACTCAGCATGTGCTCTAGGTTTTTAGGAATCATATCATATATAGGTTCGGAGTGCCTCGATGAGTTATATCTGATAATGGTACTGCATTCAAGAGCACTGAGATCAACAAGTTTGCCTGAAGACACAATAACTTTGCCCACATCAACAACTTTGCCTCGATGAATTATATTCTACCATCAACTACTTGAGGGCAAACAACTTAGCAGAAGCCTTCAACAAAACTCTCATCCAAATATTGAAGAAGACACTCGACAATAATAAGCGACAGTGGTATGAGCACTTAGTTGAAGCCTTGTGGGCCTACTACACCACATATAGAACTCCAACTCAATATACTCTTTTCTCCTTAGTGTATGGGTTCAAAGCCATTATACCATTAGAAGTCTAACTCTCATCACTAATGATAGCTATAGGTAGCAAGATCATAACAGAGTAGAACACCAAGTTGCGGTTAGAAGAACTTGAAGGTTTGGAGGAGAGACGGCTGCGGGCATGCCAAAATCTCAAGTTGTACAAAGCTAAAATAATTCAAGCTCACAATAAGTTGCTCCATCCTAGAGCTTTTTAGGTAGGCAAGCTTATTTTAGTTCTGAGGAGACTGATTATTTCCCTTTGTAAGATGGGAAGCAAGTTTGAACTCACTTGGAAAGGCCCTTTTTCCATAGAGAAGGCCTACTAAAGAGGATCTTATCAGCTTATTAATCATAAGGGAAAATTCCCAATGCTTCCAATCAATAGGCACTACTTTAAGAAATATTATAAATCTTGTTTGAAAATAATTATTATCAATGAAAATTTCATTTTGAATTCAATCTCTTCCACGTTGAAAGTATTTTTGTTTGAGAATCTGCCATGATGTGTTTAGGGTAGATGTAAGGAACCCGAGTAGTATCCTATCCTTCATCAACATAACACAAACACAAACTACACTTAAACATATAAAACAAACCTATATCTTTTATCTCAGGCTACTCTGAGTTGAGATAACGTGCCCAACGACACTCATTCAATAGCTGCTCTAGGTCGAGCTAACATGTTACCTTGATTGTGTGTCACCCAATGGTCTTCTTGCTTTCAAGGATGTAAGTCTGCTAAGCATTCCTTCCTTACATGGCCACTGCACGCTGACATGGAACTTTGTTAGTTTGATAGGCCTTAATGCCTGGCCAGTAAGCTGCCTCATGTTGGCTTTGATTAAGAGGATGTGAGTCTATTATGCTTTCTTCTTGTATTAACCTTCGTGCACTGATTGGTTCGAGTATATTTAAGGTTTAGGATAAGTCCCCTAGTGGCTCCTTCCCTCCTGATTGCTTCAAGAATAAGTCCAGTCCTTCCTTGGGCCTCCCCACTTAGTAGTCTCTCTAGGTCAGTTGTAAGCCTACATGCTTTCTTTCCAGATTGATCATTAGACACCAATGGGCACCTTAGGTTGGTTGGTTCTCACTATGCTCATGGATACATCACTCATGCTGATAGATACACCTTAGGTTGGTTGGTTCTTCTTAGGATACACCACTCATGGTATGTAAGTACACTTTCTCCTTGAGTTGGCCATACACCTATAAGATTTCTTTCTGTTTTAGGATAATGCCCCTAGTAGCACCTCCCCTATGGGCATTATATTTGGATTACATCCTTTCTGTCCCCATTTAGACACTACCCGGGTTACTATTAGATTCAACAGTTCCTCTTTTCTATTAACCACCCCTGTGATTAGAGAATCCATCCTATGGATGTATAGATTCTTATTTGGTCTAGTAAATTGGTGATAGATCAAGGATGATATAGCCCCTTCTTAGTGTGGTCCATCACACACCAACAGGGTCCAATCAAACAAATAAAGAAAATATATATTCACCTGTGGATTAGGAGGATACCCCTAGCGGTACCTTTTCCCAAGCAGGCATCCTATCTTTAGGGTAGTGTCAACAAAGCTCCCTATAAGAATTGTGTGACTACTCTTGAGTTGATATAAGTCCCTAGCGACATTCACTCAATAGTCACGCTAAGTCGGGTTTGATTTATTGTGCTACCAACAGGTCACCCCAGTAGTTGTTCTCTACTTTAGCCTTCTTCCTAGCATTGTCATTATACGCCGAAAAAACCCTTAGATTAGATAGCTCTACCCCATAGCTAGTAGACTATCCATTTGGATTTGTAAATCTGAGATAGGACAAGTTTTCTCAAGGGTCCATCATACACTGACATGGTCTATAAATTAAATCTATGAAATTTGATGGAGTTCACATCCCTAGCAGACATGCCCTCAATTCAAAAGCAAACTAAACCAAACAAACCATATCAAATCACATGAAACTAAAATAAATTAACTCACTACTTTGAGATAACAAAGTAGCGCATTCACTTAGTAGTCTAGGTCAAGTTTGATTTGTTCATCAAAGTGTCACCAGTTGTTCCTTTGAAGATTTAAGTCTACTATGCCTTTTCCTAGCATTGCAACACCGAAAACTCCATAGGTTGGCTAGTTTAGACTATCCCTTTGATTTGTAAACCTTAGGTAAGGCTAATATAGCCCTTTCTCAAGTGGGTCCATTGCACACCAAAAGGTCCATGCTCAGATTAAATTAAACCCAATATGATTTTTCCTAGTGGAGTTAAATCAAACCCTTCTCCCTAGTGGCACCCCAAATCATATAAAAAAAGTCAAACAAATAAAATTCAACCTCCCTAGTGGATCCAAATTAAACCAACTCCCCCAATAGAGTATAAATCAAAAAAATCCAAGCAAACTTTTATTCCCAGTAGATAAATCCCCAAAAAAATCTATGAAATCAAACTCAAATCCCAATCCCCAGTGGATATCCCGAAGCTGCTTCCCTAGTGAAAGGTTAATTAAGATCAAATCAACTTTAATTTGTTTTGTTTTAATTGATGTGGAGGCATATCTACAGAGATATGGGCTTGAGTCCACTGGGGATCGGGTATATGAACCTTCCACTAGGGAAGCGTTCTGCTATCCGGGATTAGAATTTTTGATTTCAAAGATTTTTTGGGTATGTATTCATTGGGGATAAGTGTTTGGATTTCTTTGATTTAGACTCTAATGGAGTTATTTTAATTTGGCTCTACTAGGAGGTTGGTTTTGAATTTGATATTTTGCTTGACTTGTTTATATATGATTTGGGGCTCCACCGGGAGAAGGGTGATTTAACCCACCAAAAAAATAAAATTGGGTTTAATTTAATCTAGGTTGTATGGGACTGCAGCGATGGAGCCACCGAGAAGGAGCTATACCAGCCTTAACCTACCTTAGGTAAAAAATCCAAAGGGATAGTCTACCGACGGTAGAGCTAGCCAACCTAAGGGGTTGCCTTCTTGCAACTAATCTAGAAAAAGGCATAGCATACTTATATCTTTCCAAAGCCAGGAACAATCACTTGGTGTCCTCTTGGATGCAACAAATCAAACCGACCTGTAGCAATTATTGAGTGAATGTCGGGAACTTATGTCAAGTCAAAAGTAGTGGATTAATTTTATCTTAATTTCATGTGATTTGATATGGTTTGTTTGGTTTATTTCAAATTGAGGGCATATCCAAATGTGAGCTCCCAAATTTGATAGATTTAATTTATGGACCATGCGCATGGACCCACTGAGAATGGACTATATCGAATTTGTCCTATCTAAAATTTACAAATCCAACGGGATAGTCTACTGACTGTGGGGTAGGGATAGCCAACCTAAGGGGTTGCCTTTCGGTATGCAATGATTGTGTTAGAAAGAAAGCATAATAGAAATACATCTTCTAAAGCTGGGAACAATTGCTAGGGTGACCTATTGGTAGCATAATAAATTGAACCTGACTTAGGGGCAACTACTGAGTGAATGTCGCTGAGACTTATATCAACTCAAGAGTAGTCAGACAATTCCTATAGGGAGTTTTGCTGACACTACCCTAAAGATACGATACTTGCTTTGGAAAAGGTACCACTAGGGGTGTCCTCCTAATCCACAAGTGAATATATATTTTTGTCATAAGTGGTGTATCCTAAGGTGCGAGACCAACCAACCTAAGGTGTATCCATCAGCATGAGTGGTGTATCCGTCAGCATAGTGAATACCAACCAACCTAAGGTGCCCATCAATGTGCAACGATTGACCTGGAAATAAAGCATGTAGGCTTACAACTTTTCAAGCAGAATTGATCGTCGGGTAGTCTATCATCGGTGGGACAAATTCTATCAACCTAGAGCGACTACTAAGCAAGGAGCCCCGAGGAAGGACTTGACCCAAACTTGAAGTAGTTAGGAGGGAAGGAGCCTCTAGAGGACTTATCCTAAACCTCAAATATACAGGACCCAATTAGTGCGCTAAGGATAATCCAAGAAAAAGTGTAGCAGACTCACATCCTTTTAAATGAAGCCAACATGAGGTAGGTTACCAGCCACAAGGCCTACCAAACTAACAAGGTGCTCATCTATGTGTAGTGGCTAGGTAAAGAAGAAAAGGGTAGCAGACTTACATCCTTTAAAGCAAGAAGACCACTGGGATGACACACACAGGTAGCATGTCACCACACCTAGTGCCACGAGTGAGTGTCACTGGGGGCATTATCTCAACTTATAGTAGCCCACAGGCCTCTCTCCTCCAAACCTTTGAGCTTTTCTAACCACAACTTGGTGTTCTACCCACAGCTATCCTTAGTGATGGGAGTTGGACTTCTAATGGTAAAATAGCTTTAGACCCATATACTAAGGAGATAGGAGTAGACTGAGTTGGTGTTCTATATGTGGTGTTATAGGCCCACAAGGCTTCAACTAACTGCTCATTCCACTATCGCTTGTTGTTATCGAGTATCTTCTTTAGTATTTGGATGAGAGTTTTATTGAAGGCTTCTGCTAAGCCATTTTCCTCGGGTAGTTGATGGTAGAATATCTCCAATCTATGCTATGTATTCGGGCAAAGTTGTTGATCTCAGTGCTCTTGAATGCAATACCATTATCTGATATAATTCATTAAGGAGACTCTAAACCTATATATGACATGGTTTCTAAAAAAATTGGAGCCGAGATATGACCTCTCGCGTAATTGCCCTCATCCATTTGGAAAAGTAAGAGTGCTAAGATGAACTGATGACCCTTAGAAGAAGGAGGATCAATTGGACCCACTATGTCGATACCCCAACACTCGAATGGCAATGATGATGATGTAGGATGTAGAATATTGGATTGTTTGTGTAGAACCACACCATGTATTTGACATTGGTGGCATCTCCTAGCCGTATCCATGTAATCTTTAATCATCGATGACCAGTAGTATCTTAGTCTCTTGATCTTGGCTTTTATCTTCAAACAGGATTGGTTGGCTCCACACAATCATGGTGTTCCTCAATCATGATCTTAAGTGCTTCGTGCTTGCCTAAACAATGTAACCACATGTGATCGAAAGTCTACCAGTACAAGACACCATCCACAAGAGCATAGAAAAGTGCTCTCGGCTTCATCCGATGGCCTTGGGACTTCTCTTGAGGTAGTTTGGCTTTAGTTAGGTAATCCATGAATTGTTTCCTCCAATCTAACTCCTCACCCATCTTGGTAATGGCAACCTCCCCTACAAGAGAGGATTTTTTGATGAGTTCAATATCAATAAGGGATAAGACTTATATATTTTGGACCTTTATTGATATGGACTCATCCTCCAAACATTCCAACTCTTTGGCAAGCTTGGCTAAAGAATATGCTATGATGTTCTCTCCTCGAGGAATCTTATAAATTATAACCTCTGGGATTTGAGCCAACACCTCCATGGTGTACTTGTGATAGTGATGGATCTTGGGCTTTATAACCTTATAAGACCCATCAATTTGGTTGATAATTAGCTGAGAATCCTTAAAGATGTTGATGTTCTGGATGCTTAGATAATGACTAACTCCAGACCGATAATCAAAGCCTCATATTCAGCTTCATTGCTGGTGCAAGGATTGGACATATGATATGAGAATCTTATCATATCATAGTTTGGAGTTAAGAGAACTACTCCTACCCTTGTCTTTCCTAGAATAGTAGATTATGGTTCTTCTCCTATTTGAGAGGAAAAAGCATCATCAAAGTACATCTCCCAGCAGTGAATGCTTGTATCCTAAGTTCATGATTTGTTCATCAAGGAGAGCATCATTGCGAGAGTCGCCTAGAAGTGGGTGTGCTAAAAAAAGCGCTTGTCTTTTCACCGCACGGAGGGGTACAAAGGTATTGTCAAATTGTGAGATGATCATGGATCGTCGTGCCAACCGTCCGGATGGCATTGGTCATGTCATGAGATATTATAATAGATTGATCATAAAGACTAAGTTCACCTTATTAAAAGAATGTAGTGTTGTAGCTTTTGGGATGCAAAGATTAAAGCTCGACAATGCTTTTCAATGGGTGGATAATTAGCCTCAGTAGGGATTAGACGATGGCTAAGGTACTAGAGTGCATTTTCCTTCCCATCATCATTGTCATGGGCCAACAAAGCACCAAAGGAGTCATCTAACATAGCCGTGTAAAATATGAGTGGCTTGCCCGGGATAGGGGTTGCTAGAACCATGGCATCATCAGGTAATGCTTAATCTCTTCGAAGGCATGCTCACACTTATCATCCCACTTGAACTTGACATCCTTTTGGACAAGTACTAAGAATGGTTGACATCTTCCAGATAGGTTGGATATAAAGCATCTAAGATATGCCAACCACCCTTGGAATGATCTAAGTTGAATTAAACTTTTAGGGGGTGGCATTTCTAATATCGCATTGATCATTTCCTGATTGATTTCAATTCCCTGGTGTTGGACAATAAACCCAAGGAATTTCTTTGAAGCTACTCTGAATGAACACTTCAGGGGGTTCATTTTGAGGTTAAATTGTCTTAGGTGTTCAAAAACTACTCTCAAGTCAAAGAGATGGTCTTCCTTTCTCCACTTTTGATCACGAGATCATCGACATAGCACTAGACTTGATAATGAATGAGTTTATCAAAGATTCGAGTTTAAAATAAAATAAAAACCTAAACTAAAACCTAAACCTAAACCTGAAAATAAAATAAAATAAATTAATAAAAATAAAATAAAATAAAATAAATAAAAACCTAAACTAAACTCAAAAATATAATGAACCTAAGAATAAAAAACTTAAATAAAATAAAAACTAAACGTAAAATAAAAATAAAATAAACCTAAAATAAAATAAAATAAAAATAAAAAAAAACCTAAACCTAAAAAATAAACCTTAAAATAATTAAAAAATAAAACCAAAACCCTAAACTAAAAAAAAACTCTAAACCTAAAATAAAAATAAAATAAACAAAATAAAATAAATCTAAACCTAAACTAAAATAAACTAAACTAAAATAAATAAAACCTAAACCTAAACCTAAACTAAATAATATAAAATAAACTAAAAATAAACCTAAACCTAAACTAAAAAATAAAAATAAAAAATAAACCTAAAATAAACCTAAACCTAAGAAAATAAAATAAAAACCTAAACTTAAACCTAAAAAGAAAAATAAAAAATAAAATGTAGACCTAAAAAATAAAATAAAAATAAAACTCAACTAAAAAATAAACGTAAACCTAATCCTAAACCTAAAAAATAAACTAAAATAAAAAACCTAAACTAAAATAAATAAAATTTAAATAAATAAACTAAACTAAATAAAAATAAAAATAAACTAAATAAACCTAAACCTATCAGATTACTTAATTTAAAAGAAAAAAAAAACCTGAACCCTAAACCTTAAACCCTAAAACTAACCCTAAACCTACAACCCTAAACTTACAACCCTAAACCTACAACCCTACACCCTACACCCTTGAAAACCCTAAACCCTAATCCTTAACCCTAAATCGTAAAAGCGTAAACCCTAAAACCCTATACCCTAATCCATAAACCCTACTCCTAAACCCTAAACCCTAAACCCTAACCATAAACCCTAAACCCTAAACCCCAAACCCTAAACCTAAACCTAAAGTAACTAAATAAATTTAAAATAAACCTAAACCCTAAAACCTAAAACTAAACCTAAACCTAAACCCTAAAATGGGTGAACCTTGATGTGAACATCACCGGCCAATCAAGCTCGCCTTGATCGGTGGAGGCGAAGGAGGAGGTAACAATTATCGCAGTGGTGGTGGGGAACTGGAAGCCTGGATATGGAGGTAGTTGGAGCTGGTGGTTATGGAGGTGAGAAGAGGATGGAGGTTACAGGTTGGTGGCGAGAGGGTTCAAGTTATCTAGGGTTTTGATTTGTTCATGATTGCTCACTTTTATCTATGTCATCGCCAGGTTCTTAGAAAACTTAGTGTGTTACTTGCTTGATGAAATTGAAAAGAAGATATGGTGAATCTGAGTTTTTTCTTTGTAAAAAAAAATCATAAACCCTAAACCCTAAACCTAAACCCTAAACCGTAAACCCTAAACCATAAACCCTAAACCTTAAACCCTAAACCTTAAAAACCAAAAATCCAAACACCTAAACCCTAAAACCCTAAACCCTAAAACCTAAACCCTTAACTAACCCTAAACATTAAACCCTAAACACTAAACCCTAAAAAGCTAAAAACCTAAACCTAAACTAAATAAAACCTAAAAAT
Organism: Cymbidium sinense; assembly: GCA_021442155.1. Classification (NCBI taxonomy): domain Eukaryota; kingdom Viridiplantae; phylum Streptophyta; class Magnoliopsida; order Asparagales; family Orchidaceae; genus Cymbidium; species Cymbidium sinense. The sequence goes on along the minus strand of CM038232.1, from coordinate 17,686,019 downwards.
AAAATAAACAAAAAAAAAAACCTAAACCAAATTAAAATATAAAACCTAAACTAAAACCTAAACCTAAAGCTAAAGCTAAAACTAAACCTAAACCTAAAAACAAAAAAAAAACTAAACTAAAATAAAATAAATAAAAACCTAAATTAAACTAAAAAAATAAAAAACAAAAAATTAAGAAAACTAAACCTAAAATAAAAATAAAATAAACCTAAAATAAAATAAAATAAAAACTAAATAAAAACCTAAACCTAAAAAATAAACCTAAAAATAAATAAATAAAATAAAATTTGAACCCTAAACTAAAACAAAAACATAAACCTAAAATAAAAATAAACCTAAACCTAAACCTAAACTAAAATAAATAAAACATAAACCTAAATCTAAACCCTCAATAAAATAAAATAAACTAAAAATAAACCTAAACATAAACTAAAAAATAATACCTAAAAATAAACCTAAAATAAAAACCTAAAACCTAAACCTAAGCCTAAAAAAAAAAAAAATAAAAACTAAACCTAAAATATAAAATATAAATAAAATTGAACCAAAAAAATAAACTTAAACCTAAACCTAAACCTAAAAAATAAACTAAAATAAATAAACTTAAAATAAATAAACTAAACAAAATAAAAATAAAAATAAAAATAAAAATATACTAAAATAAAAAATAAAATAAACTAAAATAAATAAAAAAATAAACTAAATAATGTATATAAACCTAAACCTACCACTTTAATTAATTTAAAAAAATAAAAAATAAACAAATAAAAAAAATAAAAAAAACCCTAAACCCTAAACCTACAACCCTAAACCCTAAACCCTAAACCCTAAAACCATAAACCCTAAATCCTAAACCCTAAAATCCTAAACCCTAAACCCTAAACTTCAACCCCAAACCCTAAACCTAAACCCTAAACCCTAAACCCTAAATTTAAACCTTAAACCCTAAACCCTAAACCCTAAAAACCTAAAAACCTAACCCTAAACTGAATAAAACCTAAAAATAGAATAAATAAAAAATCTAAATCTAAATAAATAATAAATTAAATTAAATTAAAACCTAAACTTAAACCTAAATCTAAAAAAGAAAATAAAATAAAAAAAAAAAAATAAACTAAAATAAAATAAAGAAAAACCTAAACCAAATTAAAAAAATAAAATAAACCTAAGAATAAAAAACAATAACAAAATTAAAACTAAACTTAAAATAAAAATAAAATAAACCTAAAATAAAATAAAAACTAAAACTATTAAAAACCTAAAAATAAAATGTAAAAATAAATAAAAAATTAAACCTAAATCCTAAACTAAAAAAAACTAAAACCTAAAATAAAAATAAAATAAACCTAAACCTAAACTAAAATAAAAAAAAACCTAAACCAAAACCTAAAATAAACTAAACTTAAACCTAAAGCTAAACAATAAATAAAATAAAATAACCTAAAAATTAACCTAAAACTAAACTAAGTAATAAAATCTAAACATAAACCTAAAAAAATCCTGAACCTAAAAAATAAAATAAAAATAAAACTAAACTGAAAAATAAACATAAACATCAACCTAAACCTAAAAAATAAACTAAAATAAAAAACCTAAAGTAAAATAAATAAACTTAAATTAAACAAACTAATCTAAATAAAAATAAAAAAATAAACCTAAATAAGAATAAAAAATAAAATAAACTAAATAAACCTAAACCTACTCGTTTACCTAATTTTTTTTAAAAAAAACTCTAAACCCTAAACCCTAAACCCTAAACCCTAAACCCTAAACACTAAACCCTAAACCCTAAACCCTAAATGTACAACCCAAAGTATTTTACCCTAAACCCTAAACCCTAAAAAACCATAAACCCTAAACCCTAAACCCTAAACCCTAACCCTAAATAACCCTAAACACTAAACCTTAAACTCTAAACCCTAAAACCCTAAACCGTAAACTAATCATAAACCCTAAATCATAAATCCCAAAAATCCTAAACCCTAAACCTAAACTTAATCCTAAACTTAAACCTAAATTCTAATTTTAAACCTGCTAACCCTAAACCCTAAACCCTTAACCCTAAACCCTAAAAATCCTAATCCTAAAAGCCTAAACACCAAATGCTAAACCTTAAACTTTAAACCCTAAAAACCTAAAACCCAAAACCTATTAAAACCCAAAACTCTAAACCCTAAAACCATAAACCCTAAATCCTAAACCCTAAACCCTAAACCCTAAACTAAACTAAAAAAATAAAAAACATAAAAAAAAAACTTAACCTAAAATAAAAATATAATTAACCTAAAAAAATTAAAATTAAATATAAGCCTGAACCTAAAAAATAAACCTAAAAATAAATAAAACCTAAACCCTGAACTAAGAAAAAACTAAACCAAAAATAAAAATAAAATAAACCTAATCCTAAACTAAAATAATCTAAACTAAAATAAATAAAACCTAAACCTAAACCTAAAATAAACTAATCCTAAACCTAAAGCTAAACTCTAAATAAAATATAATAAACTAAAAATAAACTTAGACCTAAACTAAAAAAATGATACCTAAAAATAAACCTAAAATAAAAACCTAAAACCTAAGCCTTAAAAAAATAAAAGAAAAACCTAAACTTAAACCTAAAAATAAAAAAATATAATATAAACCTAAAATATAAAATAAAAATAAAACTAAACTAAAAAATAAACTTAAACCTAAACCTAAATCTAAAAAATAAACTAAAATAAATAAATCTAAAATAAATAAACTAAATAAAATATAAAGAAAAATAAACCTAAATAAAACTAAATAATAAAATAAACTAAAATAAATAATAATTAAACTAAATAAACTAAATAAACCTAAACCTACCACTTTAATTAATTTTAAAAATATAAAAAATATTAAAAAAAACCTAAACCCTAAACTTACAACCCTAAACCCTAAACCCTAAAACCCACAACCCTAAACTCTAAACTCTAAACCCCAAACCCTAAACTTTAAACCCTAAACCCTAAACCCTAAAGACCTAAAAACCTAACTAAAACTAAATTAAACCTAAAAATAGAATAAATAAAAAACCTAAACCTAAATAAAATAATAAATTTAAAAAAATTAAAACCTAAACCAAATTTAAAATAAAATAAAATAAAAAATAAAAATAAACTAAAATAAAACAAAGATAAACCTAAACTAAACTAAAAAATAAAATAAACCTAAGAATAAAAAATAATAATAAAATTAAAACTAAACATAAAATATAAAATAAAATAAACCTAAAATAAAATAAAACTAAATAAAAACCTAAAACTAAAAAAAACCTAGAAATAAAACACAAAAATAAATAAAAAATAAAACCTAAATCCTAAACTAAAAAAAATCAAAACCTAAAATAAAAATAAAATAAACTTAAACCTAAACTAAAATGAACTAATCTAAAATAATTAAAACTTAAACCTAAACCTTAAATAAAATAAAATAAACTAAAATAAATCTAAACATAAACTAAAAAATAAAACCTAAAAATAAACCTAAAATAAGAACTTAAACCCTAAACTTAAAAAGATAAAATAAAAACCTAAACATAAACCTAAAAAAGAAATACCTAAACCTAAAATTAAAAAAAAAAAAAACTAAACTAAAAAATAAACATAAAGATTTAACTAATCCTAAAAAATAAATTAAAATAAAAAACCTAAACTAAAATAAATATACCTAAAAAAACAAAACCAAACTAAATAAAAATAAAATAAACTAAACAAACCTAAACCTACTAGTTTACCTAATTTTTTCTTTTAAAAGCTCTAAACCCTAAACCCTAAACCAACCCTAAACCTTAAACCCTAAATCTGAAACCCTAAATCCTAAACCCTAATCCCTAAAACTAACCCAAAATGCTAAACCCTAAACCTACAACCCAAAACACTTAACCATAAACCTTAAACCCTAAATAACCCTAAACCCTAAACCCTAAAATCTAAACCCTAACCCTAATCCTAAATCATAAACCCTAAACCCTAAACCCTAAACTAGCCCTAAACCCTAAATTCTAAACCCTAAAAACCATAAACCCTAAACCTTAAACTCTAATCCCTAAACCCTAAACCCTAAACCCTAAAAACCTTAAACACAAAAGATAAACACTAAATGCTAAACCCAAAACCCTAAACCATAAAATCCAAAACCCTAATAGCTTGAACCCTAAACCCTAAACCTAAAACCTAAAAAACCTAAACCTAAACTAAATATAACCTAAAAATAAAACAAATTAAAAAACCTAAGCCTAAATAGAATAATAAAACAAAAACCTAAACATAAATTTAAAAATAAAATAAAATGAAAAATAAAAATAAACTAAAATAAAATAAAGGAAAACCTAAACTAAACTAAAAAATAAAATAAACCTAAGAATAAAAAACATTAATAAAATTAAAACTAAATTTAAAATAAAATGAAAAAACTAAATAAAAACCTAGAACTAAAAAATAAACCTCAAAATAACTAAAAAATAAAACCTAAATCCTAAACAAAAAAACCTAAACATAAAAGAAAAATAAAATAAACTTAAACCTAAACTAAAATAAACTTAACTAAAATAAATAAAACCTAAACCTAAACCTAAACCTAAGCCTAAAATAAACTAAACTTAAACCCTAAACTAAATAAAATAAATTAACTAAAAAATAAACCTAAACCTTAACTAAAAAATAAAACTTAAAAATAAACCTAAAATAAAAACCTAAAACATAAGCCTAAAAAAATAAAATAAAAACCTAAACATTAAGCCAAAAATAAGAAAAAAAAACCTAAACCTAAAAAAATAACATAAACCTAAACCTAAACTTTAAAAATAAAATAAAAATAAAAACCAAAACTAAAATAAATAAACATAAAATAAATAAACTAAAACTATAAAATAAACTAAACAATAAAATAAACTAAATAAATAAACTAAACCTTAAATCAAACCCTAAATCCTAAACACCCTAAACCTAAACTAAACCTAAACCTAAACCTAAACCTAAACCTAAACCTAAAACTAATCAAAAATAAATTTAAACCCTAACCCTATCCCTAAACCATAAACCCTAAAACCCTAAACCCTAAACTTGAAACTAACCCCTAAACCCTAAACCCTAATCCCTAATAACCTTTAATGCTAAACTCTAAACTAACCATAAACCTTAAGCTAACCCTAAACCCTAAACCTTAAAGCTTAAACATTAAACACTAAACCTTTAGCTAACCCTTAACCCTAAACCTTAAAGCCTAAACTTTAAACCCTAAACCCTAAACCCTAAACCCTAAACCCTAAACCCTAAAATCCTAAACCTTAAACCCTAAACCCTAAACCCTAAACCCTAAACTTGAAAACCTAAAAACCCAAACCTAAACTAAATAAAACCTAAAATGAAAATAAATAAAAAAACCTAAACCTAAATAAAATAATATAAAATAAAAACCTAAATTAAAATAAAAAATATAAATAAACTAAAATTAAATAAAGAAAAACCTAAACTAAACTAAAAAAATAAAAAAACATAAGAATAAAAAACCTTAATAAAATTAAAACCAAACGTAAAATAAAAATAAAAAAACCTAAAATAAAATAAAATAAAAACTAAATAAAAACCTAAACCTAAAAAAATCCTAAAAATAAAACCTAAGAATAAATAAAAAATAAAACCTAAACCCTAAACTAAAAAAAAAATAAACCTAAAATAAAAATAAAATAAACCTAAACTTAAACTAAAAAATGCTAAACTAAAATAAATAAAACTTAAACCTAAACCTAAAATAAACTAAACCTAAACCTAAACCTATACTAAATAAAATAAAATAAACTAAAAATAATCCTAAACCAAAAAATAAACCTAAAATAAAACTTAAAGCCTAAACCTAAAAAATATAATATAAACCTAAACCTAAACCTAAGAATAAAAAATAAAACCTAAACCTAAAAAATAAATAAAAAATAAAACTCAACTAAAAATAAACCTAAACCTAAACCAAAAACCTAAAAAATAAACTAAATTAAAAAACCAAAACTAAAATAAATAAACCTAAAGTAAATAAACTAAACCCAATAAATATTAAAAATAAACCTAAATAAAATTAAATAATAAAATGAGATAATAAATAAAAAATAAACTAAATAAACCTAAACCTATTGGTTTACTTAATTTAAAAAAATAAATCTCCTAAACCCTAATCCCTAAACCCTTAAACTAACCTTAAACTCTAAACCCTAAACCTACAACTCTAAACCCTAAACCCTAAATGCTAAAAAAACCCTAAACTCGAAACCCTAATCCTAAATCCTGCACCCTAAAACCTAAACCCTAAACCCTAAACACCAACCGTAAACCCTAAACCTAAAGTAACTAAATAAATTTAAAAAAAACCTAAACCCTAAGAATGGGCTGAACATTGATGGCAAGAACATCACTGTCAACCAAGCTCAGACTAAATCTGGTGGTGGAGGTGAAGGCAAAGGTGGGAGTTATCGCTGTGGTGGTGGGGGATCTGGAGGTGCTGGTGGATATAAAGGTTGTGGTCAAAGCATGGTGGAGGCCAGATGGAGGTTAAGGGTGGTCGCAGAGGAAGATATCATGGATATGATGGTGGATCCCACTACTCGAGATGCCGGGATGGTTCTAATTGAAACTAGAGAAATTGAAGAATATCCGAACCAATAAACAAACAAACAAAACCTAAACTTAAACTAAAATAAACTAAACTAAAAAAAAATAAAACCTAAACCTAAAATTAAAATAAACTAAACCTAAACTTAAACCTAAATCCTAAATAAAATAAAATAAACTAAAAATAAACCCTAACTAAACTAAAAAATAAAACCTAAATAAAAGCCTAAAACCTAAACCTAAAAAAATAAAATAAAAACATAAACCTAATCATAAAAATAAAAAAATAAAACCTAGACCTAAATAATAAAATAAAAATAAAACTAATAAAAAATAAACCTAAACCTAAACCTAAATTTAAAAAATAAACTAAAATAAAAAACCTAGACTAAAATAAATAAACTTAAAATAAATAAACTAAACTAAATAAACCTAAATCAAAATAAAAAATAAACTAAACTAAAATAAAGAAAAAAATAAACTAAATAAACCTAAACCTACAAGTTCACTTAATTTTTAAAAAAATCAAAAAAAAAAATCAATGAATAAAAAAACCTAACCCTAAACCCTAAACCCAAAACCCAAAAACTTACAACCCTAAACCTTAAACCCCAAGCCCTAAACATTAAACTCTAAACCCTAAAAACCTAAAAACCTAAACCTAAACTAAATAAAACCTAAAATTAAAATAAATAATAAACCTAAACCTAAATAAAATAATAAAATAAAATAAAATAAAAACCTAACTAAAACCTAAACATGAACCTAAGCCAAAACCTAAACCTAAACTTAAACCTAAACCTAAACCTAAAGTAAAAATAAAATAAAATTAAAATTAAAAACTAAACTAAAATAAAATAAATAAAAACCCAAAATTAACTAAAAAATAAAATAAAATAAAATCAAATGCCTAAATAAAATAAAATTAAATAATAAATAAATAATATACCAAAATATAAATAAAAACTAAAACCTAAACTAAAAAGAGATCTGAACCTAAAATAAAAATAAAAAGAACCTAAACCTAAACTAAAATAAATAAAACCTAAACCTAAACCTAAAATAAACTAAACCTAATCCCTAAACTAAATAAAAAAAATAAAATGAAAGTAAATCTAAACCTAAATTAAAAAATTAAACCTAAAATAAAAACCTAAAACCTAAACCTAAAAAATAAAATAAAAACCTAAACCTAAAACTAAAAATAAAAAATAAAACCTAAACAACAACAAACAACAACAACAACAAGCCTTAATCCCACTAACCTACATGAATCCTCTCCATTGTGTCCTATTATGTGTCAAATTCTCATTTAATTTAGTATACTAAGATCATTTTTATACATCTTAACCAAGTCTTTTAGGTCTACTACCTTTCTTAACATAAGGAAAATCTAATGCATCTACTCTTCTAATCTCATCGGACTGACGCTTTATGTGGCAAACCAAGACTCTCCCTAATCTTATCTACCACTGAGCTACTCCAACTTTTTCCAACATACTCATTTTGCATTCTATCTCTAAGGGGTAAAGCCACTCATCCACTGAGCATCCTCATCTCTAACACTTAACTTAGTCTTATGTTTCTCTTTATTGGCCAAACATTCTGCACCATAAGTCATTGATCTTACCACCATCTTATAAAATTTTCCTTAAGTTTAAGTGGAACTTTTCTATCACATAATAGCCGATGCATTCCTCCACTTCAACCATCCAACTTGAATTCTACTAATAATATCTCCATCTATTTCACCATCATTTTGAACAATGAGCCTAAATATCTAAATCGCCACTCTTATTAATGACTTGATCACCTAAAGTCACAACACTACCACTAAAATTTCTACAACTAAAATTACACTCCATATATCTTTTAGATGCTTAAACTAAAACCTTTAGACTCTAAAGTTGACCTCCATAATTCAAGTTTCGTTGGACTCCTCTCTAGTCTTATCAACAAGAAGAATGTCAAAAAGCATACACTGGTACATCTTCTTGTAAATGCCTCGTAAGAACATCCATAACTAAAGTAAAAAGATAAGGGCTTAATGTTGATCCTTGATGTAATCCAAAGGAAAATAGTTTGTCAATCCTCCTTGTTTGGACACAAGTGACTCTAGTATACATATCCTTAATGACTTGAATATAACCAATATTAACTTCTTCGTTTCTAGAACTCTCCAAAGAACATCTCTTGAGACTTTATCATGTTTTTTCTAAATCAATAAATATCATATGTAGATCCTTTTATTTTCTCTATGCTTCTCATCAAACCTCTTAACAAATGTATAGCATCCATAGTAGATCTACCGGCATGAAACCAAACCGATTGTGAGAAACTTCAGTATCACATCATAACCTATGCTCAATTACTCTCTCCCATAATTTTAATGTATGGCACATTAACTTCCTCTATAATTTGCAATCTTGTGCATCACCTTTATTCTTAAATATAGAACCAACAAACTCTTTCTCCACTCATCTGCATCTTTAGACTTTAAAATAACATTAAAAGATTTGTAAGCCAAGAAATTCCTTGATCTCTAAACATTTCCACACTTCTATTGGAATATTATCCGGTCCTGCTTTTCCACATTTCATTTTCTTTAAAGCTTCACTAACTTCATTACTAATGAATAAAAATGGAATTCTCTATTTTTGTTTAGGGTATTAAGGTTGCTAAAATCAATCGTATTTTCAGATCCTTCATTGAAAAGTTTATTAAAATACCTCATCCACCTATTTTCAATATCTTTTTCTAAGAAAAGCACTTTATTATTTTCATCCTTAATACTCCTCACTTGAACTATGTCTTTACTTCTCCTATCTCTTTGGTTGGCTAACTTATACATACATCTTTCACCTTCTTTAGTATCTAATCTATTGTATAAATCAATAAAAGTTAATTTTTTGCATCATATATTGCTTTCTTAGAATCTCTACAGCCATTTTATATCTTTCCCAATTCTGAAGTTTTACATCTAAACCAAGTTTTATAACAATGCTTTATTTCTTATCTTTTCTTGCACACTGACTCCACCACCAACTATTCTTATTAAAGAAGCTTTTCCTTTTGATTTGCCAAGCACATCTTAGCAACTTGTTTAATAGCACTTGATACTTTTTCCCACATAACATTCCTTATGAACATCCCAAACTTTAATTTCTTGTAGCTTGCTCTTAAAAATATTTTTATTTATGTTCTTTAAGTGTCCCCATCTAATCCTAGGATAATAATTAAGTTTATTTTTTCTCTTACAACCTTTCATCTTAAAATATAAAACTAATAGTCGATGTTGGGTACTTAAAATTTCACTTGGAATGACCTTACAATCTTTTCAATCTAAACGATCTATTTTTCTTATCAAAAAATAATCAATTGTGTTTTACTAGATCCATTTTATAAGTAATAATATGTTCATCTCTTTTCTTAAATAAAGTATTAGTAACTACAAAATCATAAGCTAAGGCAAAATCTAATATAACCTTCTTCATTAGTCAAATCCATAACCACCATGAATACTTTTAAAATCTTTTACCACTCTACCAACATGTCCATTTAAATCTCCCCCAATAAATACTTTTTCTTCAAGAGGTATCTTTTATATTAATCCCTCTAATTTATTCCAAAAATTTTCTTTTGAGCTTACTTCCAAACTTACTTGAGGAGTATATAGACACTTATAACATTGATAATCTTAGTATCAACAATAATCTTTAAAATTATAATTCTATCTCCACATCTATTAATACTTATAACATTATCCTTCAAACTTTTATCTATAATCACACCTACACCATTTCTAGTTCGACTTTTACTCTAATACCAAAGTTTAAAACCTAAACAATCAATCTCCTTAGCCTTCTCCCCAACCCATTTAGTTTCTTGAACACATAAAATATAATTATCTTTCTATGAACCATAATATTTATTAATTCTATTAATTTACCTGTAAGAGTACCTATATTCCAAGATCCTAACCTAATTCTAGTTTCATGGACTAACTTCTTTGCCCGCATCCATCCATAATGTGGGAACCCTTGCTATTTAACACGCACTCCGATCGCTAAACATTATTCATATTAAAGCCATACAACAAACGCCTGGGATGCTAAGATAACACAATGATTTAAAGGATTCATGTCATGATTATTTCAAAATTTTACTGCTACTACCTAAAACCCTCCACTTTTGCATCCTACTTGGGATCGAATGGCTGTTAAAAAAATAAAAAATAAAAAATAAAAAATAAAACCTAAACGTAAAAAATAAAATAAAAATAAGGCAAAACTAAAAAAAAATAAACATAAACCTAAAACTAATCCTAAATAATAAACTTAAATAAAAAAAAAACTAAACTAAAATAAATAAACCTAAAATAAATAAACTAAACTAAATAAAAATAAAAAAATAAACCAAAATAAAAATTAAAAAATAAACTTAATAAACCTAAATCTATCGATTTTCTTAATTTTAAAAAAATCCTAAACTCTAAACACTAAACACTAAGCCCTAAGTCCTGAACCCTAAACCCTAAACCCTAAATCCTAAAACTAACCCTAAACCCTCAACCCTAATCTTACAACCCTAAACCCTACACCCTAAACCATAAACCTTGAAAAACCCTAAATCCTAAACCCTACACCCTAAATTATAAACTAACCCTAAACCTTAAATCATAAACCCTAAACCCTAAACCTAAACCATAAACCCTAAACCCTAACCCTAACCATAAAGCCTAAACCCTAAACCCTAAAACCATAAACCCTAAACCTTAAACTAACTCTAAACCTTAAAAATCCTATATCATAAACCTTAAACTAACCCTAAACTATAAGTTAACACTAAATCCTAAATCTTAAACCCTAAACCCTAAATCCTATACACTAAACCTTAAACCCTCAAAACCCTAAACCCTAAAGCCTAAACACTAAACCCTAAACTAAATCTAAAACCCTAAACCCTAAACCCTAAAATCATAAACCCTAAAACCCTAAAACCCTAAACCCTAAACCCTAAACCATAAACCCTAAACTTTAAAATCTAAAAACCTAAACATAAACTAAATAAAAGCTAAAAATAAAATAAATAAAAAACTTAAATCTAAATAAAATAATAAAATAAAATAAAATAAAAATCTAAACTAAAACATAAACCTAAACCTAAAAAAATAATATATGAAAAATAAAAATAACCTAAAATAAAATATAAAAAAAACCTAAACTAAACTAAAAAATAAAATAAATCTAAGAATAAATAAACCTAAATAAAATAAAAAGATAAATTATATAAACCTAAAATAAAATAAAATAAAAACTAAATAAAACCTTAAACTTAAAAAATAAACCTAAAATAAATAAATAATAAATAATAAATAAAACCTAAACCCTAAACTTAAAAAAACATAAACCTAAAATAAAAATAAAATAAAATAAACCTAAACTTAAACTAAAATAAACTAAACTAAAATAAATAAAACCTAAACCTAAACCTTATGGAGGGGGATCTAGAGGTGCTGGTGGATATGGAGGTGGTGGTCAGAGCAGTGGTGTTTATGGAGATGAGAGAAGTGACTGAGTTTACAGCCATGGTGGTGGTGGAGGGAGAGATTGGGGATATGATGGTGGATCCCGCTACTCGAGAGGCATGGGTGGTTCTGATGGGAACTGGAGAAATTGAAGAACGACTGATCCGATCTGCTGCTTATGGAACTGTGTCCTTAGAGTAGAGAGGGTTTTACTTATCTAGGGATTTATTATTTGCTCTATAAGTGCTTATTTTTTATATATGACATCACTTATGTCTTATAAAACTTGGGGTGCAACTCGATTAATGAAATCAAAAAAGAGGAAATGTTGAATATGAATTTATTCTCTATTAAAAAAAACCTTTGACCCTAAACCCTAAACCCTAAACTAAAACTTAAACCTTAAACCTAAAACCTAAACCCTAACACCTAAACCCTAAAAGCCCTAAACCCTAAACCCTAAACCCTAAAACCATAAACCCTAAATCCTAAACCCTAATACCTAAACCCCAAAATACTAAACCCTAAAACTTACAACCCTAAACCTTAAATTGTAAATCCCAAACCCTAAACTAACCCTAAACCCTAAACCCTAAACTAACCCCAAACCCTAAACCCTAAACTAACCATAAACCCTAAACTAACCCAAAACCCTAAACATTGAATAAAGATGTCATTAGAGTAGATCTAAAGAATGACCTAATCCTATCATAGTTATGGTAGCTAAAGAAAATGTCTTCAAAAGAGTTTCCCTTGACTATTAAAGATTTGAATACTCTAAACACAAACCCTAATTCATATTATAATATCATATATTATAGTATATTGTAGCATCATATATTTGACTATGTAGTGATGTCTATTTGGATGTTATATGATGTGCTGAAATGTTTTAGTATATTATGGTATTGTGCCCTATAGTTTATATTTATATAAATCATAAAAATATTGATTTAATAAATTAGATGATGAAATTTGTTAAATTTGAAGTTGGAATTAGGTTGTAGTACCAAAGGTGTGCTATGCCACTCGTAGTTTAAAAAGTAAGATTTTATGTTCAAAATAAATATTATATGTTGCAGCATAGTATAGCATCATATGTCATAATATATTGTTATACATATTTTAAATTCTTTTAGTATTTTACAATCATCCAGTCGAGCCTACACTAACATTATTTATAAAAATGTTGATTTAAACTTTAAAATGGTGGAATTTGACAAAATTCATAATAGGTAGAGCATGACATCATAATATATTATTTCAATTTAAAATATGTAAGTGATAGGACTAAAATATATAGTTTTTTATTGTCTGGACTAATTTTATGATTTTTTATCTTAAGCAATCCCTTGTGATGTGATATCCAATATAATGTAATATAATATTTTATAGTGTATTATAATATAAGATGCCATAACATAGCATAGCATCATGCATTATAGCATACTATTGTGTATTACTACTTATTGTTTAGCATAATTTAGTTTTTTATGGTATGATGTAGTAGAGTTTATTCTAGTATAATTCATAAAAATACTGATTTATAGGCTGAGATGATGGGATTTGGCCAAAAATAAGGTAAGCTTTAGGGAACATCATTGTGGGTGTGCTATGGTGTCTCATTTAATCAAAAGAATAGAATTTTGCATCCAAAATAAATGTTCATTTTTCAACCAAATTTTATAAATGTTTTGCTTAAAGTGATTCATTTTAAGGTGTAATGTAAGATAATATATTATATGAAAGCATATTAAAATATGATGTACATAACAATATAACTTAACATATATATGAATGTTGTGGTGTGTTACTAAATGTTATTGTAGATTTTAGTATGTTTTACTTTTCTTATAATGCATTGGGTCAAAACTCACAAAACTATTAATTTGAAGGTTGAGATAGAAGAATTTGGACAAATTCAAGGTACACACTAAGAAGCAACACCAAAATTATGCAATTTTGTACAATTTCTAATACAAAAATTACAATTTTACATCCAAAATGAACATTATTCATATTTTGAGAAAATTTGGTTATTTGTTTATTTTAAGTGATGCTAATGAGGTGTAATGTTAGACAATATATTATATTATAGCAAATTATAATATAACATCATATATTATAATATAATATACTATGTTAATTCACACTATAATATGTTTAGCATGATATTGTATAGTTAGTGTGAGCTTGCACCAATACAAATCATAAAATGTTGATTGTAATGTTATGATGATGTAATTTGAAGGAATACATTATTAGGATTTTAGTTGAAGTATTAAAGGTGTGCATAAGAGAAGAAATAAGATTTGATGAGCATTCCATGTCAAGGACATGGAGGGAGGTTTGCTAGGGGATCACACATGCATTGGACATGACATGTGAGGGGTCTATGTTGAGGGCATAGAAGAAGAAAATTTGTTGGGGATAAGGTTTGAATTTGATTTGACTATATGATTTGTGTAAAGAAGATTCATTGGGGATAAGAATCTATAATCCACCATGGATTAAGATTGAATGGACTTTAATTTATTTTGTTTTAATTGATGAAGCATATATCTAGAGATATGGGCTCAAGTCTCGGGGGATCGTATATGAACCTTCCACTAGGGAAGCAGATTTGGGCTATCCACTGGGGATTGGAATTTGAGTTTGATTTCATAGATTTTTTTTGGGGATGTATCCGCTTGGGATAAGAGTTTGGTTGGATTTCTTTGATTTAGACTTTACTTGGGGAGTTGGTTTAATTTGGTTCTGTTAGGGAGGTTGGTTTTGAATTTGATTTATTTGCTTGACTTATAAATATAAGATTTGGGGCTCCACTAGGGAGAAGAGTGTGATTTAACTCCACTAAAGAAAATCAGATTGGGTTTAATTTAATTTGATTTAATGTATGGACCTGTGATGGACCCACTAAGAAGGCTATATCACCTGACCTACCTTAAGTTTATAATCTAAAGGGATAGTCAACTATAGGTAGAGCTAGCCAACCTAAGGGGTTGGCATTATGGAACTATCCTAGAAAGAAGGCACTTACATCTTCTAAAATGAGGAACAACCGTTAGGGTGACCTATTGGATGCACAATAAATCGAACCTGACCTAGGGCGACTATTGAGTGAATGTCGTTGGGGACTTATGTCAACTCAAAAGTAGTCAGGATTAATTTTATCTTAATTTCATGTGATTTAATATGGTTTATTTGGTTTAGTTTGATTGTGAATTGAGGGCATATCCACTAGGGATGTGAGCTCGATCAAATTTAATAGATTTAATTTATGACCCATATCGGTGTGTGATGGACCCACTGAGAAGAGGCTATATCAGACTTGTCCTATCTCAGATTTACAAATCCAAAGCAATAGTCTACTGGCCATGGGGTAGAGCTAACCAACCTGAGGGTTTCCTTTCGGTGTGCAATGGCTGTGTTAGGAAAAAGACATAGTAGACTTACATCTTCTAAAGCAAGGAACAATAGTTGGGGTGACTTGTTGGTAGCACTACTAATCAAACCCAACTTAGGGGCGACTACTAATGAATGCCTCTAGGGACTTATATCAACTCAAGAGTAGTCATGTGATTCGTATTGGGAGTTTTGCTGATAATGCTCTAAAGATAAGATACTTGCTTGGAAAAAGGTACCGTTAGGGGTGTCCTCCTAATCCACAAGTGAATATATATTTTATTTATTTATTTTGTGGACCGTGAGGGACCACACTAAGAAGAGCCTATGTTGTCCTTGACCTATCTTAGATTTGCTGGACCAAGGGAGATTTTGCACATCCACAAGATGAATTCTCCAACAATAGGGGTGGTTACTAGGAAAGGGGAACTGTCTAATCTGATAGTAACTAGGGTAGTGTCTAAATCGGGTCGCAAAGGACATGATCCAAATATAGTGCCCATAAGGGACCTACTACTAGGGCATTATCTTGAGCCCTGAAAAAGAAAACCTATAGGTGTATGGTGGCCAACTCAAGGAGAAAGCATAGTAGACTTACATCTGCCATTAGTGGGGTATCCTAAGGTGCGAGAACCAACCAACATAAGGTGTATCCATCAACATAGTGAGAACCAACCATCCTAAGGTGGTAGACGGTGTGTAATGATCAATCTAGAAAGAAAATGTGTAGGCATACAACTTTCAAGCAGAACTAATCATCGAGATAGTCTGTTGTCGGTGGGACATATGCTATCTATCCTAGAGCAACTACTAAGCAGGGATCCGTGAGGAAGGACTAGACCTAGAGTTGAAGCAGTTAGGAGGAAAGGACCCACTAGGGGACTTACCCTAAATGCATGAAGGCTAATCCAAGAAGAAAGTGTAGTAGACTCACATCCTCTTAAATGAAGCCAACATGAGGTAGCTTACCGGCCACACAGTAAGGCCTACCAAACTAACAAGGCACTTGTTGGTGTGCAGTGGCCAAGTAAGGAAGGAAAGTATAGCAATATTACATCCACCAAAGCAAGAAGAACACTAGGGTGACACACTAGAAGGGTAGCATACCAACTTAGATCACTACGTGTGAGTGCAACTAGGGCATTTCTCAACTGAGTAGCAGACAAAGATATGTACTTATTTTATATGTTTGTGTGTAGTTTTTATTTGTGTTTTATCGATGAAGGATAGAACATTGCTCGAGTTTCTTACACCTACCCTAAACACATCATAGTATATTCATAAACAAGAATACTTTCAACATGGAAGAGATTGAATTCAAAATGGAATTTTTATTGATGATAATTATTTTTAAACATGATTTATAATATTTTTTTAAGTAGAGCTCATTGATTGGAAGCATTGGGTGCTCTCCCTTATAATTAATAAGATGATAAGATCCTCCATGGTAGGCCTTCTCTATGGCAAAAGGGCCTTCCCAAATGGGTTCAAACTTTCCTCCCATCTTACGATCGATAAGAATTGGTCTCCTTAGAACTAAAATAAACTATCTTACTTAAAAAGCTCTAGGATGAACTAACTTGTTGTGAGCTTGAATCATTTTAACTTTGTACAACTCGAGGTTTTGGCATGCCCACGGGCATCTCTCCTCCAAACCTTTGAGCTCTTCTAACCGTAACTTGGTGTTATGCTCTATTGTGATCTTGCTACCCACAACTATCCTTAGTGATGGGAGTTGGACTTCTAATGGTAGAATGGCTTTGGACCCATACACTAAGAAGAAAGGAGTAGACTAAGTTGGAGTTCTATATGTGGTGGTAGGCCTACAAGGCTTCAACTAACTACTCAAGCCACTATCGCTTATTATTGTTGAGTGCCTTCTTTAGTATTTGGATGAGAGTTTTATTGAAGGCTTCTGCTAAGCCAATTGCTCTCGGGTAGTTTATGGTAGAATGTCTCCAATCTATGATATGTCTCAGAGTAAAGTTGTTGATCTCGATGCTCTTGAATGCAGTACCATTATCAGATATAATTCATCAAGGAACT
Source organism: Cymbidium sinense (assembly GCA_021442155.1). NCBI lineage: Eukaryota > Viridiplantae > Streptophyta > Magnoliopsida > Asparagales > Orchidaceae > Cymbidium > Cymbidium sinense. The sequence continues at coordinate 17,668,421 of CM038232.1, read as the reverse complement.
CCGAACCTATATATGATATAGTTTCTAAAAATCTAGAGAACATGCTGAGCTGTGACCTCTCTGAGTGAAATCATCTTTGCCCATTGGAAAAGTAGTTAGTTGTAGCTAAGATGAACTAATGACCCTTGGAAAAAGGATGATCACTCGGACCCACTATGTTGGTACCCCAACACTCGAATGGCCATGAGGCCAATGTAGGATGTATAATGTTAGGTGGTTGGTGTAGGACCACATCATGTATTTGACATCAGTGGCATCGCCTAGTCATATCCATGCAATCTTTGATCATCGATGGCTAGTAGTATCCTAGTCTCTCAATCTTGGCTTTCATCTTTGGACCGGATTGGTTGGCTCCACATAATCTTGAGTATACCACGGTCATGATCTTATGGGCTTCATGCTTATCTAAATAATGTAACCATATATGATCGAAAGACTACCGGAATAAGACACCATCCACAAGAGCATAAGAAAGTGCTCTCTACTTCATCTAATAGGCTTGGGACTTCTCTTGAGGTAGTTTTCTTTTATTTATGTAATCCATGAATGGTTGACTCCAATCTAACTACTCATCCTTCTTGGCAATGAAAACCTCCCCTTCAAGAGAGTACTTTTTGATGAGTTCAATATCAATAAGGGATAAGACTTATCTATTTTAGGCCTTTAATTATTATGGACTCATCCTCCAGACATGCCAACTCCTTGGCAAGCTTGGCTAAAGTATACGCTATGACATTCTTACCTTGAGAAATCTTATAAATGGTAACCTCTGGGATTTGGACTAACAACTCTATGGTGTACGTGTGGAAGTGATGGAGCTTGGGCTTTATAACCTTATAAGACCCAATGATTTGATTGATAATTAGCTAAGAATCCTTGAAGATATTGATGTTTTAGATGCTTAGAGTAACAGGTAACTCTAGACTAAAAATTAGAGCCTCATATTCAAGGATTGCACAGATGATATGAGAATCTCATCATATTGTAGTCCAAAGTTAAAAGAACTATTCCTACCCTTATCTTTCTTGGAATAGTAAATTATGGTTCTTCTCCTCTTTGAGAGGAAGCCACGCCATCGAAGTAGATCTCCCAGAAATGAATGCTAGTATTCCCTAAGTTCATGATTTGTTCATTAGGGAGATCATCACTAAGCGCGGAGTCAACAGGAAGTGGGTGTGTCACTAAAAAATCTGCTAGTGCTTATCCTTTCACCACATAGAGGGGTATGAAGGTAATATCAAAGTGTGAGAGGATCATGGACTGTCATGCCAACCCTCTAGATAACGTCGACCATGTCATGAGATACTGTAGTGGATTGATCCTAGAGATTAAAATCACTTTATGAGGAATCATGTAATGCTATATCTTTTGGGATGCAAAGATTAAATATAGGAAATGCTTCTTAATGGGTGAATAATTAGCCTCAATAGGGATTAGATAATGGCTGAGGTAGTACAGTGCATTTTCCTTCCCTTCATTATTGGCTTGGGCCAACAAAACACCAAAGGAGTCATCTAACGCAGTAGTGTAAAGTATGAATGGCTTGCCTAGGATAGGGCTGCTAGAACCAGCGACATCCTCAAGTAATGCTTGATGTCTTCAAAGGCATGCTCACACTTATCATCCCACTTCAATTTTGCATCCTTTTTGACAAGTGCTGAGAATGGCTGACATCTTCCCAATAGGTTGGATATAAAGCATCTTTGATATGCCAACCGCCTTAGAATGATCTAAATTGAGTTAAACTTTTGGGGTGGAATTTCTAATTTCCTAGATCTCTCTCAATCAATTTTGATTCCTGTGTCAAAACAACAAATCCAAGGAGTTTCCCTAAAGCTACTCCAAATGCACACTTCAGGGGGTTCATTTTAAGGTTAAATTATCTTAATTATTCAAAAACAACTCTCAAGTCAAAGAGATGGTCTTCCTTTTCTCTACTTTTGACCACAAGATCATTGACATAGCACTCAACTTGATGATGAATGAGTTCATCAAAGATTCGAGTCATAGCCCGCTAGAATGTAGTACTGACATTTTTAAAGCTGAAAGGCATGACCTTATAGTAATAGATTCTGATCGAGGTTCTAAAAGTAGTGTTTCTTTTATATTTAAGGGCCATATTTATTTGGTTATATCCAGATAAGCCATCCATGGAAGAGAAGACTACATGAGATGTGGCAATGTCCACCATCAGCTTAGGGATTGGTAGTGGAAATTCATCTTTTGGACATGCCTTATTTAAATCCCTAAAATCCATGCATATGTGAATTTGGTCATTATTTCTTTTCTTAACTAGATGATCGCCTAATCGTAGGGTATTTTTTCTATAGGAAGCTAACATCAATAGTTTTGACTTTAAATGACCTATTATTCTATGTATAATCTCATGTGTCTAGGAGCTTGCTTGATAGGGTTAGCAGTAGGCTCTATTATTAGTTTATGGACCCCTACATCAAGAGCCAATCCAAACATTTCTTCATAAATTAATGCAAAGTAGTCCTTAAACTCAATCATAAGCCTAACTAAGTCATTGGTTTTAATTTCATTCAACAAAGAACTGATGTATGCCAGACGTGGATCTTCTTCAGTTCCTAAGTTGATTTTCTTGAGCTTGTCGATGGTTGACTTGATCACTTCTTTGAACTTTAGTGGTGCATCTTTAACTTCAAAATTATCTGGATCATTTAAAGTTTTTAAGCATAGCTCCTCATATAAGTTAATTTGATTTGAAAAGAACCTAACAGATTCCAAATGATTGGTGATGACTAAGCACTAATCGTTATTATTGACTGGACTCACTGTACTGAATCCTAGCCTCGATCTTGATTGACAGCTTTTGCATTTTATCTTCCAAATTCTTTTAAAGTAGTCTGACCTATGCTTTTACCAAGTATGTTTCTTTGCGAAATTATGAATACAAGCCAAGTACCAATCAAAAGGTAATTCTATTAAATCTTTATATGAATCATCCTCAAGTTTTACATAAATTTCTTGACTTGAGGATGATGCTCCCAAAAAGATCCTCTGAGTCTTCACACCTGTGGATAACTTAGGGGCTTCCTTAACTACCAAACCCTTAGCTTTTTAAGAGTAAAGTGGGATTAGAGCTATGGTTTCCAACTGATGCCTAACTATTTCACATATAGACTTGGATACACTTATAATTTTGCTTGAGCAATCTTCATCACTATCGCTCAAGTGTCACCTCAAGGAATCTACTACCGAGAAGTGGTGGTGTGTTAACCATATAAGACTCATCCTATGAACTAGATTTTAAGTCTATATGGATAGTAGGTGTACTCCTGAAAGATGGGACATATATTCTATTAGGTGGCCAATAAAGAGGTTTTCAACCCCTAGGACTGCCTCTGAACTAGACTCTTCCTCTTCCTGGTGGAGGTCAAGTCATCCTACTCATATGTTCGAATGGAGTAATGAATTGTGGGTGGAATCTAATGTCATGCTCCACTTCCTCCTCCAAGTCTATTTTCGCTCCCTTTTATTTTCTTTTCATTTTCTCTTTTCTTTTCTTTTACTTTTTCTTTTTCTTCTTATTTTTATTTTTTCTTTTTCTTTTATTTTTAAACTATGGCCAAGTTCACGAGAATGGAATTGCTAATTTTGAGGGAGGTAGTAAGTCGCATTCTCATATATGCCGACCTCATGAACTCTAAATGGCTTGAGATCTCCTTTGACACAATAAATGATCCCACCACTCACAAACTTCATACACTGATGTAGAGAGGATGGAACTATATTGTTCTCATGCATCCATGGTCTCCCAAGCAATGCATTGAAAGATGTATTTGAAGTCTATAATGTGAAACTTGGCTTTGGTCTTCCAATCATCTATCCAAGGGAAACACTATGGAGCCTAAGGCCTATTAACCTCACTTTTGGAGTGTGGATTCAATCTTTCCATCTTATACTTAGGAGTCTTCTAGATACTAAGAGTTCCATAGTCATAAGACACTTCTAACAATTAGGTAAACACTTAATCTAAGCCTAAAGACTTAGGGTTATGCCTTAAGGATTAAGATAATCCACTAACACTACAACCCAAATCCAATCCATGTTCACCTTCCCAAACCAAACCTCAAGTTCAATTCAAACATCAAATTCAAATCCAAATCCAACCCAAATTCCAAAACCAAATGATTGAAGCCCATGATCAAATCGAAACTTGAAACCCTTCCTAAGCCATATGACCTATCCCATGGAGTTAGCCAAATCTTAATCCAAATCAATCCAAAATCAATTGATTTTCTCATAATAAATTTATATCTTCAATCATCTTCCTAAATATAAATCAAATCTACATTCAAATGATCAAAACTAAATAATTCTAAATCAAATTAAATCAAAACCCTTATTAAGCCATATGACCTATACCATAGACTTAACCAACTCTTAATCCAAATCAAGTCAAACTCAATTGATTTTCTCATAAATCAATCATATTTTCAATCATCTTCACAAATTTAGATGAAATATACATTTAAATCATCAAAACTAAATCAAACCAAATCAAAATCCAAACCTAAGCCACATGACCCAACTCCATGGACTTAGCCAAATTCATTCATTCCAAAACCCAAATTCAATTTATGTTCTCATGAATCAATCATACTTTCAATCATATTCACAAATATAAATGAAATATACAATCATCATGCCAAACCCAAATCAACTAAAGTCAAACCCAACTTAACCCTTTCGACTTGAAATGTTCAAATGAACCAAAACCCATTTGAACTTAAGCCAAGGTTTAATTATAAAATTATTTAGCTTTATTACTCCTTAATTAATTGAACAATTAATCCCAATTTTTGTGAGTTAATTTAATGGGATGACCTCTACCTCCCATGATTTTCTTGGGATTTATTGCTCACTTAAATAGGAAAAATGACTAATTAAATATTAATTACTCTTCTAAGTTAATTAATGTTTAATTAATCCCATGAACAGTAATAAATTGGTTAATTAAGTTTGTTAATCAATGTTCAATAATAAGTGAACTAAGCAATAGTTGGGACCCCTTTCCTAAGTTCATTTCAGTCTTTTAAAATGAAATTAATTATGATTTAACTAACCAATTAATTAAATCACTTAATCAAATTGAAATCATAATCACATCGACCAATTAAAAATCATGGGGTAGATCTCTAGTGTTTAATAACCTAAAAAGTTTAATGAATTATGGTTAGTCCACAAGTGTGAAAACCATAAGAGTAATATTTAAGTCCCTTAATCTAATTAACTATTAATCATTGCACCTTTATTTCCTAGATCACAAGTTTATTTTCCATGCATATTGTATTGGAACATAATTATTTAGTTAATTACTTTAAAGTGACATAGGTAAGGGTAATTACTTCATCTAATTAAGGGTTAAACTTAATTAACCCATAAAATCAACATAATTATATTATCTTAAATTAAAACAAATCACTAATGTGGGAATAGGTTTAAAACAACAAGTGATGATTTTCTTCTCCTCTTTAAATCAAACCAAATCCAAAAATTAATTAATAAAGAATGTTTGGTTTACTTTAAATAATCTTATTTGATTTGATTGTCCTTAAGAACTAGTTGGGTTGAATTAATCACATGCTTATATTTGATTTCCCTCTTTCCAATCATGTTAAATTTGGTATATCATTTGATTTCATACATCCATCTTTCATAATCAAGTAAAATAAAATGGATTTCTTTTATGTAAACTTGCATGTGTTGATTTAATTTAATATATGCATGGCTATTATCACTATTAAATCCAAATGTATTTTTCAAAAGCTTATAAATGAATAATAATATGTGTTGTGATGCTAATTATAAATACATAAGAAATGCATGTGCTTATAGCCTAAGTGTATGAATGTTAAGTTCTCTTTTCTCTATTCATGTGTTGATTTATATAAGATTGAATCATAATGGTATATAGTCCACATCTCAACAATATGAGGCTTTAGCTAGCCCCAAGGAGGTCATTTGATTACCTCACTTTTGTGGTTTAATAACAGCATGTATCCATTTGATTTCATTCTTATGTATTTCAATAATAGAATTTGGATAGAGCTTTAATTCATATATAAATGATTTAATTAAACAAAATATACAATCTTTGCATGATTTTCTTTCCCTCATTTATGTATACATTCATGTGTGTCCAAGAAAAGCAAGTATATAGTCTGGACATCTGAAAATGCTTTAGTTAGCCCAAGGAGGTCATTTGATTAGCTCACTTCCTTGGTTTAACAATGACATGTACTGTTATATCTTTGTACATGTATATGTATATGTGATTAGTGAATGAAAATCCCATTTTACATTAAAATTTCATGCATTCATAATTGACTAAGTGCTTGAATTAATTAGCCATATGATTTGGGGCTTACTTCCTTTGTTCATGTATATGAATTTACATGTGTTTGAATGCAAATGGGTATATAGTCTAGACATCTCGAGAATATGAGGCTTTAGCTGACTTTCTTGATTTAACAATGGCACATGCCTATTTAATTTCATTTTTATGTCCTTTTCCTATAAGAAATTGGATAAAGTTTTAAATTAATATGTTTAAATAATTTAATCAAATAAAATATAAATTCTAAATATACACATACATTCATCATTTAAGTGTGCTAAAATATGTTGCTTGTATAGGATTAAATCATATGCATGTTATATGTGTTGGAAAGGAATGCTTTAATATATGTTATGTGGTAGTAATTCAATTAAATTAATCTTAAGATGCCTTTCATTTTGAATAGGATTATATAAAGTGAACCTAAACTTAGGATTAATTAAATCAATTTATAAGCCATTCACTAAAAAGAACTAAATCAAATTAATATACTTTAGAAAGTGACTTAAGGTAGGGATGAACAAGGGCAATCCTTTTTTTCCTGTCTTTATAACACTTAGTTGCTAAGTGTAATCAAATGAAAGAAAAGAGAACATAAATTAAAATTTCAAATCAATTAAACTACTTCAAGTGAAATCAACCTTTCAAGTTAAATTGAATCATACACTTAGAAAACACAACACTAATGCCTAACAAGACTTATCATTAAGCTAATACACACATCGAATTAAGTCACCACTTCTAGCTCTAAGTTAATGGTGTATGATGTGATGTATGTTTTATTTTATGATATATTATTTTAGATTGGATGTTAGTATGAATGCTTCATAGATTGGATAAAATAATATTAGCCTAATCATGTTTTCTACTAGAGATTATGCTTAAGGGATGCTTAAAATAAATATGAATGCTCTTTTTATAGGTTGCTTAAATCCTTAAGCATAATCCAAGTTAGGACATGTGGGATTAGTTACCCATGTGTAGGGTGCTAAGTCCAAATTATAAATATAATTGCTTTGGATTATATGTATATTTAGCTTACCTCTATTTTGCAGGTGTAGTTAGATTTACATTTTCCCATAAAAATGTAATTTTTGTAATAGGAATTAGGATTAATGCTATGGAGGATTAGGATGAGTAGTGGCTAGAAGGCTTTGTTATGGGGTGCCCTGTGATACCTTTAAAGTAAGCACCATCCAAATCTAAGAAGGAACCAAATCGAAAATGGAGATATGAAGAAAGAAGACCCCATAGTATTTAATACAGTTATAATTCTACTTTTATATTCTAGGTTGTATAAAGGTAGCTCACCCATCTTTTCTCTCTTTTGTTGTATGAATGCACTCTTTTTATTCTCTTACGATAATTTATAATTGTTTGATGTTATGTTTATATTCTGCATTAGACAACATGCTTTTCATAATTTCTTAAATAATTGATGCTTTAATGTGTGTTTGAGATTAGGCTCTTAGGATAAAAAATAAGTTTTCTACCCAACTAATCACTCATAACTAAATTTTAAACAACTCATCACCTCATCATAAAACCTAAGACATAAATAAGATAATTAAAAGATTTAACGTCTTAGCTATATGGTTGTATGTTTCACATCATGCATGCATATTCTTTCTCCCTTGAACATGAAGGATCTCCATCCTTGCACGATAAAGGAATGCTTGACCTGTGAGGCCATCCCTTATAGTGGAGAACACCTTCTTCTAGTTGATTTGAGCCATAATCTATTTCATCATGCATTTAGGCATAAGAAATCCTAAAGCCTCTGTCAAAATGATGCGTCTAAAATGAAATAAAATTTGAAAATATTTTGCATCTATAGATTAAGTCCAAGAAAAGAAAGAATATATTTTGTACATCCTGAGAATATGAGGCTTTAGTTAGCCCTAAGGAGGTCAATTGATTACCTCACTTCATTGGTTTAACAATGAACATACTTGCCTATATCTTTGTACATGTATATGTATATGTGATTAGAGAATGAAAATCCCATTTTACATTAAAATTGAATGCATTCATAATTGACTAAGTGGTTGAATTAATTAGCCATCTGATTTAGAGCTTACATGCTATTTTCATGTATACAAATTTACATATGTTTGAATGTAAATGGGTATATAGTCTAGACATCCCAAGAATATGACATTTTAGCTAGCTCCAAGGAGGTCATTTGATTACCTCACTTCCCTGGTTTAACAATGACACATGCCTATTTAATTTCATTCTTATGTCCTTTTGTATAAGAATTTGGATTAAGTTTTAAATTAATATGTTTAAATAATTCAATCAAATAAAATATAAATTCTAAGCATACACATACATCATCATTTAAATGTGCCAAAATATGTTGCATGTATAGATACACTTAGATTAAATCATAAGCATGTTACATGTGATGGAAATGAATGATTTAATATTTGTCATGTGGTAGTAATTCAATTAAATTAATCTTAAGATGCCTTTCATTTTAATAGGATTATTTAAAGTGAACCTAAACTTAGGATTAATTAAATCATTTAATAAGCCATTCACTAAAGAGAACTAAATCAAAATAATATACTTTAGAAAGTTACTTAAGGTAGGGATGAAGGAGGGCAATCCTATTTTCCTCTCTTTATAACACTTAGTTCCTAAGTGTAATCAAATGAAATAAAAGAAAACACAAATTAAAATTCTCAAATCAATTAAACTACTTCAAGTGAAATCAACCTTTCATATTAAATTGAAACCTTCTACACTTAGAAAATATAAACACTAATGCCTAACAAGACTTACCACACAAGCCTTAATACACACATTAGAATTAAGTCACCACTTCTAGCTCTAAGTTAGATGGTGTATAATGTGATGTATATTTTATTTTATGATGTATTATTTTAGATTGGATGTTAGGGTGTATGTTTTATAGACTATGATAGGCCAATATTAGCCTAATCATGTTCTCTACAGGGATTATGCTTAAGGGATGCTTAACAATAAATATGAATGCTACTTTTATAGGTTGCTTAAATCCTTAAGCACCATCCAAGTTAGGACAGGTGGGCTTAGTTACCCATGTGTAGAGTGCTAAGTCAAAATTATAAATACAATTGCTTAGGATAATATGTCTATTTAGCTAACCTCTATTTTGTTGGTGTAGTTAGATTTTCTTTTTCCACATAAATGTAATTTTTATAATATGAATTAGGATTAGTCTTATAGAGTATTAGGATGACTAGTATCCAGAAGGCTTTGTCCAACAGTGCCCTGTGATGCCTTTGAAGCAAGCACCATCCAAATCAAAGAAAGAACTAAATCGGAAATAGAGATATGAAGAAACAAGGTCCCCGTAGCATTTAATACAATTATAATTACTCTTTAATATTCTAGGTTATATAAGGGTAGAGCTTGGCTACCCATCTTTTCTTTCTTCGGGTTATACGGCAGTACCTGACTACACCCACCTTTTATTCTTTTAAGATAGTTGTGGTAAAAAATATTTTTCTTTATACATTTCATCTATCCCCCCCCCTTCCCTTTAGAAAGGAGAAGGATAAATGAAATATATATATATATATATATATATATTACACCTTGTTGAGACACCACATAGATCTAGATATTCTTATTAAGGTGATCGGTAGACATTGAGGAGAGGTGTACTATCTCGAGATAGAAGTCACCACCCATGGACTTAATCAGAATAAGGACTCCCAGGACAATGGGTGCATATGTACCAAAGATTTTTCCTACTTTATTTTAAATGGGTTCGTTAAGTTCCCTAAGGGCCCCATCAATTACATCCTAAGGGATGGGATCCCATAGGAATACTCTTGATTAAGGTAAATGATTGTCTCCAAAGATTTCAATAGGACTATCAATCGATTAGTTTATTTTGGAAGATCAAATGGGATTGATCAAAGAGAGGGAGTTATTATCGAAGCCAAAGGAAGATAAGTAGGAGATGCCCACGATGATAGGAAACTTAACAAGCATCTCAAATTATCCTATGGTTGGGCTTTACATTTTTGAAATTGATTTAATTTGTTTGAATTGAATTTTTCATTAGAAATTTAGGGCTTATGATTCCACAACACAAGATTATGAAAATGCCTAAGAGGTGAGTATTTAAGCTTATGGCCCACAAAGAGGAAAAGCAATCTCAGAACCTAAATCTATGGAGTTTTGGCGAGGGATGAAAGTACAACCTAAATCTAAAACAAAAATGGGTATTTTGGTTTGCCTCTATAAGAGAGGACAAACCACCCTACTATTGGGACTTATAACTGCCTAGGGGTGGCCAACTAACTCCTCCTCGATTTTAAATTCATGTAGGCAAGTCATATGCTTTATGCAAGATGGCTATGTTATTGCTTATTAAGAAAGAGACAAAGTCCTTAAACTCACTCCCTAAAGAGACTAGATCATGTGGGTATGCTCCAAATGACCTAAATCTAATGCAATTTAGATTTCATTTTATTTTCATTTTGGACAATTATTTTGACTCTAATAGGATTCATATGCCTAATGCATGAGAAATGAGATTATTGGCCAAAATCGGTGGGAAGGGAGGAGTGTGTTTCCACCATGGCTCTGAAAGATCAAGCCAAGTTTCTCTAATAAAGATGGAATCCCTTTAATCAAGAGTGAAAATAATATGCATTTGTTCATGATGTTATAAAAAGTACTCATCCAACTAAGGGTTGCTAATTCTTTTATCTTGATTTTAGCCTTTAGGTGAGGTTATGAGTTCTTTATTTTTAGTTTTGAGTTGTTAGATTTGGTAGAAGATTTATTTTTCTAAGAGCCTAATCCACATCCAGCCATACATAGGAAGAAACTAGAAAAATGATGCCACTTAATGCACAAGCTAAACAAATCATCAATCAATTTATAAAGCTAATTATAAAAGAATAAGAGGTCATTATGGTCGGGTACCACCTCACAAACCCAAAAATAAATTGGGTAGTTGAGCTTTACCCTTATACAACCCAGATTACAAATGAATTACATACAATTAAGCAAGGAACTCATTGTTATGGGGCTCTTCAAGCTTCATTTCTTCATTCTTCATTTCTTCTTTATTCTCCTTTCCTTCTTTATTATTTGGTTTCTTCTTTTGGGTGGTGGAAAGGTGGATGCTCCAAAGGCTTCACATGGTGCATAAGATGAGATCTTATGACCAATGTTTATCCTAAATAACAATCATTCCAAAATCCTAATTACAAAATTTAGGAAAAGTAAATCTAGCTAACACCAAAATAAAGATTAGCTAAACAAACCAAATCCCAAGCATCTATATTGGACTTATCACCCCACATGGTGACTAAGTCCTATTGGATTATGCTTAGGGGTATAAGCACACTGCAACAAAAATTTATATTTTTATTTATTATAGCATGCTTAAGCACAATCCCTTATAGAAAATAATGGTTAGACTAAGATCATCTTACCATTCATTCTAAGTCCATACATCCTAACATCTAGACTAAAACATATATCACAAAAAAGCAAGCATCAAACCATGAACCACCCTAACTTAAAGCTAGAAGTGGTGACTTAGCCTAATGTGTGTGCTTTGGAAGTTTATGTGGTATGCTTAGCTATGGCTTTAAGTTAGAATTTTCTAAGTGTGAAGCATGTTGAACATAGAGGAAGGTTTCATTTAAGTGATTTAATTATTTTGGGTTGATTTTATTTCATGTTTCGATTAGGTTCAAGTGAATCCTACAATTAATTACTAAGTTATGAGAGGGAAAGAAGAGAACTTCTCTTTCCTTCCTAACAGTAATTTCTAAGGTAGAATTTTTTGATTTTGTTAGTGAATGTTTTAATTAAGTGTTTTAATTAATCCAAGTTTAGATAAACTTTAAATAAACCTATTAAAAAATGCATTTTAAGATTAAGTAAAATGAACTAAATTCACAAAACATACATTACTTCATTTCTTTCCCAACATGTATAACATGCATATGAATATGTCCTAAGCATATCTATACATACAAATGAGAATATTTAACAAATTTTATGATGCATGCTAAGCAATTCATGTAAGAGAATTTGAAGGTTTATGATGCATGATTTTCATTAAGTAGAGAAATGGTTTCTTATCCAACTTTCACATGCATACATGAATGTATGAAAGGTATAAGTGAGTATGACACCATTATTAACTAAAGGTGTAAGGTACAAGATATACTTAGGGCTACTTAAAAAGCTCAGTTTAGGCTAATATACCACTTTCCTTAAATACAAGCATGTGTACAAAAGAAATGAATGAAAAGAAAGAATGCAAAAGTTGGTGTTGGTTATTTTTGTTTATCAATTTATATGTGCAAGCATAGGTATCCTTCTTAAGTGATAGTATAGGAATGAATAGGTATAGAATTAGACAAGTGTTAGGTTCTTTTCAAATGAACCATACACCTTGTCAATCTATTCAAAACTATACTAAAAGAGAAATGAAGGAAAACCTACATTAAGCACATCTTTATATTTACTCACATCTTATAATTAAGATATAAGTAACACACTTTCAGTTTTTTATAATTGATTCATATATTTTGAAAATAATTTGAATTTAATAGCGATAATTGTCACTCATATTTTACTTTAGCCAACACATGCAATTTTGACATAAAGGAAATATTTTCATTTTAAATTTGATTTTGAAAAGCATGGATGCATTAAACCACATGACATACATATTTAACATGTTGGGGAACTAAAGTAATGAAATCATGTAAACACATTCACTTCAATTAAAAAAAGACAATCTTATGAAATAAGAAAGCTTAAATAAATCAAAGTTTATTTAGTATGATTTTGTTTGATTTTGAATTTGATTTAATTTTGAAAATGTCAATTGAGTTTGCTATTCTAACCCATTCCACATGTGTTTGACATTTTGTTTAATTTTTAGATGATTAGATTCATTTTAGATTTTTTATTATGTTAAGGTATGAATTAAACATGTTAATTAACCTACACCACCTTAGCATAGTCAACCAAAAAATTATGAGCCATTGAGATGACATAAAACCTCACAAGGAATTTAAATTTGTAATGCAGTTAAGAAGGAAAGGGCCTAATGCAATTTGGCTCATGATTAATGGTTAATTAAGCTAAGGGGTTTAACTTAAGTAATTTCAGAACACCCCCTCACATATGAGTTGAGTTTTGATTTTCTTAATTGAACTTAGGCTCTTGAACACCTAAGTATCTACCCAAAAGTAATTAAGTTATAGAAGGTTTTAATTTTAAGAAATTAATTAAGAGGGTACTTAATGAATTAGCCCTTAATTAAGAGAGGATTAAGAGAGAAAAGGGGTTTAGGGAATAGCTTGGGAGAAATGTTATTCCCTAAACCTCTATTGAATCAGACCTTAATCAACTTTAATGAGGGATTAAAATACTAATCAAACACTTAATTATCTTTAGTTACATAAAGGGGGTAATTAGGAAATGAATTAGCAATTCCCCAATTAAGCCACCAATAAATCCCAAGAAAATTAGGGGAGGCAGAAGTCATCCCCCAAAATATACTCAAGAAGTTTGAGATTGATCACTGGATTAATTAAGTAGTAATTAATAAATTAAAATTTCCAATAAAACCCAAAATGAGAGAAAGATACAATTCAAAATCCATTAAAACCAATTTTAAATATTCTAGATTGAATTATCTTTCACTGGAAATTTACCTCATATTTTTTGATTTTTCTTTAGAGAGATATAAATTTTTAAAGTTTAGAGGATTGATTAAATTAAATAAACTAATTAATCCCTTAATCCAATTGCACATGCATGACTCGAATGCACTTTCCACATTGTAGTAACTTAAATGTCATGTCATATTGCCCGCGTTGGGCGCTATCATCTTGTATCAGATTCGATCGAGGATCGAAGATTTAATCGAGGTCTTAAAGGATAAAATTAGATATAAAATGTGTGTTTAATCTGGTCCATCCAAAATGCATGGACGTGATCTATCCCCAAAGCTTATGATCCATGGGGACCATCCATGTTCTAGGCTTTGATCTAAGCTCGATTGAGTTTGGATTGGGATGAATCTTTGCACACACCATCTAACCCTAATGGCAATCACATCTAACGGTTGAAATCTCATGCCATTAAAATTTATTTCACAAAGGACCAACACACATTGAGTTTAGTGATCAAAAAAGTCTAACCTCACTGAAGGTGATCACCAACACTCAATTCCCTTAGGAGGTTCGTTTAGTTGAGACATAGCTATGGTGAAAGTTTTAGCTCTTGAGGTTAAGTGGATAGCTCTATGGACCAACCCCTCCTTAGCTTCCTTGTGGCTTTGACGGAATTAGATCTCCCTTTGCCTTTGGAATTTGAGAGAGCTTGGGGGCGGCCCTCTGGTGGAGTGTACAAAGAGAATTTGGTTGAATTGGATTATAGTGGAAGTTTTCAAATCAATGGAGCTCTCTTATTTTCACTTGAGGAAAACTGAGAATGGTAAATTGAAATTCCTTCTAGAGAGCTTAGGATCACTCAAGAATGGTTCCTATGACTCTCTAACGTTTAATTGAATTAGCCTCTGTTGGAATTAGAGTGGATTAGGGGGAGTATATCTCCCTTAGTCGGACGGTCAAGCTCTACTTGCCATTTTGATCCAATTGACCTTAGGCATTGGGTTGTTTGTCTATTAGAAGCTTTCACATGGTCGATTTGGGCTAGGGAGTGGAGTGCTAACCTCCCATGTGCTTCAAATTAAATTAGAACATGATTCCCATATGGACAATTTGAGCCATGTGCTTTTTTGGCAATTTGGGCTGACCTAAACCCATTGGGTTGGGTGCACCACCCTCCATACTTGACCTATTAGGAAAGTATTAAGTAGGTATGAAAGGAATTGACCAAATTCCCCATGGATTTGACCAAAATTTATTCTATGGCCTAGGGAATGGTCATTTGGATGATTTTTAAATTTGGATATGTTGGGTATGTTGAGAAAAATAGGTTTGGGCAAGTTTCATTAGATTTGGAGTTCATTTGGTATGGTTTTGCTCATGTTGACCCATTTAGGTCAAAATGGGTCCAAGTTGGTCAAGTGGGTCAAACTAAGAGTTGGGTCAAGTTCATATGACCATTTGAAATGTTTTGGTGGCTTTGGTTTGGTTCAATTTGGTTTATGTTTGAATTTGGTTCATATGACTTCATTTAGGTCAAATGGGTCAAGTTGACCAATTTGACCTATTTGACCTATTTGAGCTAGGTCATGGGTAGGTTTAGGTTTGGTTAATCATATAAAGTGGATTGGTATCTTTATTTCCAATCAATTTTGGTTAAGTTTGGATTTGGCTCAACATGACCCTTTAGGTCAAGTTGGGTTTAAGGTCAACTGGGTTAGGTTAGGTCTAGTTGGCCAATTGAGGCTTTGGTCAAGTTCAACAAGTTATTTGGAATGAACTTGACCCATTGGTTTCAATTTGGCTTAGATCATTTTGACACATTTTGACCTTTTAGGTCAAGTTGGGTCAACTTGGGTCAAGTGGCATTGGGCTAGGTTAGGCTCAAATACTTGGTCAAGTTCAAACATTGGTCATGAATGAACTTAGATCAATGGTTTCAATCAATTTGGTCTATGGTGGATTTTGGCTATATTAGGTTTCATTTTGTCCAAGTGTTAACTTAGTCAACCCTTAGGTTTGACTTGGTTTGACCCAATTTGGGTGATTGATCATCTCATGATGATTTTTGATCATGATGAAAGGCATAGGTGAGTTTGATTCCATCCAATTTGGTTAGGATTAAAATTTGGCTCATAAGGGTACTTTAGGTCACTTTGGGTCAAGTGAGCCTAATTGGGTCAAATGGCTTGGTCAAAGCTTGAATTGAGTTTGATTGAACTTGTATATGGACTTATGATTGAAATATAAATCCATTTTGCAAGTGGTTTTCAAATGGGTTTTGATTCATTTGATAATTTCATATTCAAAGGAAGAATATGAATGGACTTGGGAGTTTTGATTTAGATTGAGATTTGTATTTATATTTGGATTCATGATTGTATGATTGATTGAATCATGAAGGAAGATCAAGAGTTGGTTAGATTTGAAATTGATTTTGGATAAGTCCTTTAAGAGAATTTAAATGACTTAGGAAATTTTGGAGTAGGGATTTGAATTTTGGATTTAGATTTGATTGATTTATATTTCATTTATATATGTGAATATAAATGAGAATATAAATGAGTTATGAGAAAATCTCATAGGTTTGATTTGATTTGATCATGATTTAGGCTAAGTCTTTAAGAGGAAGTTTAAAGGACTTAGAAAGTTTTGGATTTGATTTTGAGTTTAGTTTGATTGATTTATATTTATATTTCATTTATATATGTGAATATAAATGAGAATATAAATGAGTTGTGAAAATTCCATGAGTTTGAATTGATTTGATCATGATTTTGGATAAGTCCTTTAAGAGAATTTAAAGGACTTAGAGAATTTTGAATTTTGGATTTAGATTTGATTTGATTTATATATTTCATTTATATATGTGAATATAAATGAGTTATGAGAAAATTTCCTGAATTTGGAATGATTTTATCATGATCTAGGCTAAGTCTTTTAAGAGGAAATTAAAGACTTGGATGATCTTTGGAGTTTGAAATTTCATTCATTGGTTTGAATCATGGATCTAATCATGGACTTCAATCATGGATTTCAATCATGGACTTCAATCATGGATTTCAATCAGATATTTCAATCATGTGGCATTGATTTGTGTTTAGAGAAAATCAAATGAGATTGATTTGGAGTTTGACTTAAAGGAAGGAGGGTGAGGAGTGGTTCAAGCTAGGGGTAGGCAAATTTTCTAACACCCCTAAGGCATGACCTATTCCTATGGCTAACTCTTCTAAGTCTCTGGGCTGGGTTGAGTGTCCATCTAATCACTAGATGTGTCTTAAGACTAAGGAACTCTTAAAGTTTATGTCTAAGATGGAAAAGTTGAGAGCTCATTCTAAAAATGAGGTCAACAAAGTGCCCAATAGGTGTGGTGTGATTGACAAGGAACACTGCGTATTGGTGTTGACAAAATGATCAACAACACTGAGAGATCACGAGCATTAATAGAAATAATCTATCCATAACCCAAGGTGTAGAAAGAATCTAGAGCTTAGTGTAATGTGGCTCTACTTATGTCCAAGACATAAGAGAGAGGGAAGAATCCACTAAGGGATAGAGTGTGAACCTTCCACTAGGAAAATAAGTTCAAGTCATCCACAAGGGGATGAGAGGTTTGATTTGGTTTAGGTCTCACTGAGGAGAAATTTCCATTAGGGAAGAGAGTTGAATTTGTTTTAATTTTTAGATTTGGATTTTTGAGATGAACTCTGTTGGTTTGCAATGGACTGCACTAAGTAGGAGCCATGGAGGCCTAAACTTAACTCTGACTTATCAATTCAAAATGGTTGTCTAAACACATATAGCCAAAACTAAAGGATACCTTTGGTGCATTTGTATGTAGGAAGAAAGCGTAGTAGACTTACATCCTCCAAAGTAGAGACTAGTTGTTGGGGTAATCTATTGGAAAAATAATAGATTGAACCCAACCTAGGGTTGTCTATTGAGTGAATATTTTTGGGGGACTTAGATCAACTCAAAGAGAATCAAGATGAATTTTATTTTTAAATTAAATTTATTTTTAAATTTATTTTGATAGATTATGTTGGTTTGCGATGGATCACACTGAGAAGGAGCTTATATCTGCCTAGACCTATCTCAGATTTACTGAACCAAAGGGAGTAGCTTCCCAGTCGATGGGAGAACTATCCGACCAAAGGAGTGCCTTTCAGTTTACAATGATCAATTGAAGGGAAGAAAGCTCAAGGATTCACATCTACCACTATAAAAGACCACTGGGATGATCAGTTGCTTTGGGAAATAAATCGAACGACTAAGGCTACATTTTATAATCATGATAGAAAGAATGCAATGTCATAGTCTTACATCTTCCAAGGAATGACTGGGGTAACCTTTCAATCAAAACATATTGAACCCGACTGGGGTCACAGAGTCGAGGACTTATCTCAACTCAAGTAATCAGGCAATTCCTATAGGGAGTTCTTCTGACACTGCCCTAAAGTTAGGATGCCTATTTGAGAAAAGGGGTCCTTTGGGGGCTTGAATTCCTAATCCACAAGTGAAGTAATTTTATTTATTTTGTTTAGTTTATTTTATCGTGAACCATATTAGCTTGTGAGGGATCAAATTGAGAAGGTGCTTATATCATCCTAGACCTATCTTAGATTTACTAAACCAAGGGAGAATCTGTGCATCTGCTAAACAAATTCTCCACCCACATGGGTGGCTACTAGGAAAGGGGGATTGTCCAATCCCAAAGTAACCTAGGTTGTGTCTAAATGGGGTTGCAAAGGATGTGATCCAAATAGAATGTCTACAGGGGATGGGGCCGATAAGGGCTTAATCCAACACCCTAGAGAAGATGACTTGGATATTCATATATCCAATAGGTATTCAGTGGCCAACTCAAGGAGAAAGCGTGGGGAGTCACATCAGTTAAGAGTTGTGTATCCACCAGGTGAGTCACTGCCAGCATAGCAAACATCCACCAACCTAAGGTGCCCATCAATTTGTTACAATCAGCTTAGGAAGAAAACTCGGGGACTCACATCTTCCTATAATAGAATTGATTGTTGGGATAGTCTCTTAGCATTATTAGACCTTGGGGGACTATTGAGTGAATATGGGGTACTTATAAACTCAAATATGTAGTGAAGAGCCTCGGGGACTTATCCATACCTCAAATATACTGTTAGTTAGATCATGATGATTAGTTCAAGAAGAAAGCTCAGGACTCACATCTTCTTAAAATTAACATGGTAGCTTCTAGGCATGAAGCTACCATACTAACAAGGAACTTCGCTAGTTTACAATGATCAAGTTAGGAAGAAAGCTGGGTAACATCTTAAATGACCACTAGGGTAACATACTAAAGTAGATGTAGACCCGACCTCAACTAATGAGTGAGTGCCAGAGGCTTGCTCTCACATCAAAATAGCTCGAGATAAAAGATTTGTGTTTCTGTGCATGTATCAAAGGAATAGAAACTCTGGACTCTTACACCTTAAACATGCTTGGGGTATTTGATGAAATGATGCCATGAATGGCAAATAGGATTCCCTCTAAGAAAGGATGCCACTTGAGTTCTTCACCTATCCTAATTATGCTAATCAAAATAGGATGCCTCTCAGGTTCTCTTACACCTATTCTAATAGCATCGGGATATTGTGTTTGTGTTGTGAAAGAAGGATATGATGCCGCTAGGGGACTCGTACACCCAACACTGATGGATTTACAAGACAAACAAATGCGGATTTGATTAATTAATTTTGTTCTTTTTTATTAATAATTATTTAAAAACATGATTTATTTCATGGGTAATATTTTTTTAGATAAAGCCCATTAATTAGAAGCATCGAGTGTTCCCCTTTACAATCAATAATCTGATAAGATCCTCCTTGGTAGGCCTTCTCTATGACATAGGGGCATTCCTAAGTGGGTTTGAACTTTCCTCCCATCTTTTGATGGGCAATAATTAGTCTTCTTAGGACTAACACAAGTTCTTTTACTCAGAAAGACTTAGGGTGGACCAGCTTGTTGTGAGCTTGAATCATTTTGGCCTTGTACAACTCAAGGTTCTGGCACGCCCGTAGGCAATTTTCCTTCAAACCTTTGAGCTCTTCTAACCATAAATTTGCATTCTACTCTGTAGTGATCTTGCTACCCAATGCTATCCTTAGTGACAGGAGTTGAACTTGTAAAGGTAGGTGACCCATACACTAAGGAAAATGGGGTGGTTGAGAGTATGTTGTGCGGTAGGCCCACAAGGCTTCAACCAACTGATCATTCCACTATCGGTTATTGTAATCAAGAGTCCTCTTCAGTATTTGGAAGAGAATTTTGTTGAATGCTTCTGCTAATCCATTTGCTCTGTGGTAGTAGATGGTGGAATATTTCCAATCTATGCCGTGTCTTCTAGCAAAAATATTATTCTTCATGCTTTTGAATGCAGTACTATTATCAAATATAATTCATCGAGACATCCCGAACCTATATATAATATGGTTCCTAAAAAACTGAAGTACATGCTGAGCTATGACCTCTTTGAGTGGGATGGTTTTTGGCCACTTGAAAAAGTAGTCGATGGTAGCTAAGATGAATTGATAACCCTTGGAAGAAGGAGGATCGATCAGACCCAGAATGTTGGTACCCTAACATTCTAATGGCTATGAAGACAATGTAGGAGTGGTTGGTGGAAGACCACACCATGTACCTAACACTGATGGCATCTCCTAGCTACATCCATGCAGCCTATAATCATTGAAGGCCAGTAGTATCCTAGTCTCTTGATCTTTGTCTTCATCTTTGGATTGGATTGATGAGCTCCACATAGATCTGAATGTAACTCGGTTACAATGCCACGGGCTTCGTGTTTGCCTAAATAGTGTAACCATATTTGGTCAAAGGATCATCGATACAGGGTGCCATCAATAAGAGCGTAGGAGAGAGCTCTCTATTTCACCTGATGGGCTTATGACTTTTATTGAGGTAGTTTGCTAGTGTTCAAGTAATCTATGAATGGTTGCCTCCATTCCAGCTCCTTGTCCATTTTGGAAATGGAAACCTCCCCTTAAAGAGAAACTCTCTCGTTGAGTTCAACATCAATAAGGGATACGACTTGTCTATTTTGGATCCTTATTGAAATGGACTAATCTTCTGAACATGTCAATTCTTTAGCAAGTTTGGCCAAAGCATCTGCTATTATATTTTCTGCTTAGGGAACCTTGTAAATGGTGACTTTAGGAATTTGGGCCAACAGCTTCATGGTATACTCATAGTAATTTCAAAGCTTGTGTTTGAGAACCTTGTCATGAGGTACTACAGTGGATTGGTTCGAGAGATCAAGTTGACCTTATGAGAAAGCATATAATATTGTAGCTTTTGGAAAGCAAAGATCAAAGCTAGGCAATGTTTCTCAATTGGTGGATAGTTCTCTTCAACAAGAATAAGATGCTGGTAGAGAAACTATTCCCTTTTTGAATAGAGCAGAGAGAGTCATCCAATGCAACAATGTAGAGGATGAGTAGCCTGCCTAGGATAGGGGCTACTAGAATTGGCGGCTCCCCTAAATAAAGCTTGATGTCTTCAAATGCATGCTGACACTTATCATCCCACTTGAATTTGGCATCCTTTTTGACAAGTGCTAAAATGGAACATCTATAGCTTGGAGATAAAGCGTCTTAGATATGTCATTAGTCCTTGGAAGATCAGTTGAGTTAAACTCTTGGAGGTGACATAAGATAGCTTTCATCTTTTTGGATCTATTTATATTCCCCAGTGTCGAATAATAAACCCAAGGAATTTCCAGCTACTCAGACACTTTTTTGAGGTTATATTGTATTCAAAAAGTACTCTCATGTCAAAGAGATAGTTTTGCTTTTCTCTACTCTTGGCATTGGGTCATCAAGCGTAACTCAAGATGATGGATGAGTTCATTGAAGATCATGTCCCATTGGTATGTAACCGACATTTTAAGGAAGGCTTATTTTATAACAGATTACATTCGGGTTTGGAAAATAGTGTTTCCTTCATCTTGAAACATCTTGATTTAATTTTATAGATGACCCATCCATGAAGAGAAGACTACATGAGATGAGTGATGCCACCATTAATTCTAGTATGAAGAGAAACTCATCCTTAGGACATGCCTTGTTTAAGTCCCAATTGCATATGCATTTGGTCATTCTTCTTCTTAATTGAGATGACATTGGCTAACCATGTAGGGTATTTTTCTTTCTTGATGAAACCAGCATCAATTAGTTTCTTGACTTTAAAATGACCTATTATTCAATTTCTAATCATGCATAGGAGCTTGCTTAATAGGGGTAGCATTAGGATCATTGCTAGCTGTGGATTGTCTTTGTGAGAAGATAATTGGCATCTCTTCATAACTTCATGCAAGTAGTCTTTAAACTGATCAATAGCTAACTAAGTCATTGGTTTCTTCTTCATTCAGAATGAACTGATTTTTACATTGGATTTTCTTCTATCCATTGATTTCTTTAAGCTTGTCAATTGTTGAATGGATCTCCTTTCAAATTTTCAGTGCCTCTTTGATTTGGAGATCATTTGGATCATCGAGGTTTCTAAACACACATTATAAGAGTTGGTGTTGTGAAAAGAACTATCGGACTAAATGATTGGTAACAACTAAGCGGTAATTATCATCGATGACCCATCTTGAATCTAGTCCTTCTCTTGATTGTGCTTCCCGCAGTATTATTCCATAACTTCAAAGTACACTAACCTCACGGATCATATATGAGGAACTAAACCTGTATAAGATTATGAACACAAGGAGTAAAAGTCAAATGATAATTCCATTAATTCTTTAAATGTATCCTCCTCAAGTTCTACATCAACTTGACTTGAGGATGATGATCCCAAAAGAATCTCTTTGACTTCATGTCCTTTGGAAGACATAGGGACTTCCTTAACTACCAAACCTTCAACTTTTGAGATGTAAGTGAGGTTAGAGCTAAGGTTCCAACTGACTAATAGTTTCACATAAACCTAATTGAATACTTTGCTTTGTGAGGCACGATCTTCATCTCTCACGGATCAAAGTCACCTCCAATGGAACCGAGGGGTTAGGCTCTATACTAATCACATTAGACTCATCCTCTAAGCTAGATTCCAAATGTGAATAGTAGGGTACTCTATGAACTGAAACACAACCTCTATTGGCTAATGGCCAACCAGTCTTCCACCCTAGAACTACCTCTATTCGCCTCACCTCTGCAGTGGAGGATGAGCCATCCTACCCACATGTCCATATGATGGAATGAACTATGGGTGGAATGTGATATGCAGATCTATTTCTTCTTCAATTCCCCTTTCTTGTTCACCTGGACTTTCATTTTTCTTTTTATTTTCTTTTGGCTTTTCTTTTTTTTTTTTCTTTTGATTTTGAATTTGAATTTTATCCAAGTTCTGAGAAAGTGTTTTGAGGAAGATAGTAGGTCTCATCCTCATAAATCTCAACCTCTCTAAAATGGCTTTTCATCTCCATTGACATATATTCAATCACATTTTTTTTGATGCATTGATGGAGGATGGAATTATCTTATTTTGATGTATCCAAGGCCTACCAAAAAAGTGAGCAAAGTATTCAAATGAATGATGTAAAAATATGGTCTTCCGGTCACCTATCTCCAAAGGTAACACTATATAACCTAAAGCCACTCACCTTGTTCTTTGAATCCTCTCAACATCATCGATCTCGAGTGTGGAGATGTGATCCTCAAATAAGCAAGGGTCTTAGAATCATAATGTTCATCGATGCACGGATCACAAGAACTCACGGAAAGTGAACTCCATGTCAATTATGATGTAGAGGGGACGGTTGTGCTCCAAGTCTCCCAGAAGAAGGTCTTCATCTGTGAAGGTGATCCCCTGAGCATCTTTTGTATAACATGCCTCCTCACCTATAGCATCTAAGCATATTTGGGATCAAGGAGAGCCTTGATTAATGATTCCCTCATCTCCTTAGATAAGATAAGGGCATCATATATGCTTAGCTTAGATGGCAACTTTCTTAGATGAGAGAGGACATTATAGTCCACAATGGGCTGGTCCTCCATAAGCATATCCAAGGGTGGAGCATCCTTCTCGATCCTCATACCAATGACTTTTTCTATCTTGAGGGTGCTAGGAGGTAGAACCTTGCTACTACGGAGGTTGACTTCGGTGATCTCTTGCAGTAGGGTAATAAAAGGTTTTACCTACACATTAGGCTCATCTATAACATCTCTTATGAGACCCTCAAAATTGAATGATTCCAAGTCTATCTCAAGAGGTGAACTTGTAGTATTCAGAGTAGGAATGTCCAACTCTGAATCAACAAAAGAAAGATCAGGATTGTTATAATTATTTTGACTTGAAGAGTTATCATTACGAATAGAAGAAGACAACCCATCAGAAGGGACACAGATATAATTCAAACTAGCTTTATTCTTCAATTTCTTGGATTTATTTGGAGGTACAAAGTAGAAATCAAGTAAAGTGAGTGGGGTAAGGGATTTGATGCCCTTATCTATCGATACAAGAGTTCTACTAGTAGAAGAAGAAGAACTAGTTGAAGTGGAGGAAGTTGCCGGTGTGGAAGATGCAACTATAGGCTAGAGGCTAGACTTAGTCAGTGGTTGCACTAATGGCCTATCTCGGTGACACATCTTTCTGCTCTTTCTGAGCTCCCCTTTCCTCAGTTGGCACTTGCAAACCTTCCTTGATGTTGGAGGTTTGAGCACTCAAAGAAAGTTTCTTGATCTTCTAGATGATCTTCTTAGAGGTTTTAGATAAAGAAATATCCCAACCTTCTTTAGTTTTGGAAGGATCACATGTATCCCCAAGGATTACTCTGATGGAACTAGATGGTTGTTCCACAAGGTATTCCTTTGGGATAACTACAGCATCGATCTTGAAGCTATGTTCAAGCTAGTCCTTAAATGTGAAGCAATTCTCCAAAACATGGCCTAGCATACGGTGGTAGGGGAAAAAGTTAGGATCATGTCTTCCTCCGGTCTCTAGGCTGGGTAGTTGAAAATCCTTCTTTAAGAGATTCTTAAAGATCTTTCTGATTACCTCTCTCTTAAATGAATAAGGTTTGTTAAGCTTATCTAAAAGAGTATGTGGACCATAGCTACACAGCGTGGTATGTGTGCTTCTTGTGGTGGTGAGGAGCGGCGGTCTGGCATAGAGAGGCTATGTGGAGGGTAGGACCTTGGCTAAAGGAGGTGGAGGTTCTTGAGGGTGGCGGTCTCTGATCTCAAGCTCCTTTCCTTTATCTACCACTATCACTACTCTCGACTTCTTCTCATAGACCTTTGTGGCTTTGCTTTAGGTAATTGATCTTGAAAAGGAAACTGTTTGGCCTCTCCTTGTAGACTAGCCACCTTGTTGATTAGCTTCTCAAATGTTTTGATAGTGAAGCCCTTAAGCATGAAGGAACGCCATGGATATTCTTTAGAAGAATCTCAATGGCATCTTTTAGACTATGGCTCACATTTCATACTCAAGTTACATCATCAGAATATAATCAATAAGGGACTCACCTCGGTCTATTGTGCTACAACGAGATCACTACATAATCCTTTTGAGCTCCGAGCAAACCTCTTGATAAAGAGTTGCTCTAACTCCAAATGTCTTTCTTGAACCATTGGTATTTAGCATACCAATCAAAAGCAATCCGCTAGGCTACTAGAGAGCGAATAGAAAAACATCAGCCACCACATTACTAATTGTCCTTGAAGTGTGCTATATGCTTTCTTAGGTTTCCTCTGCCATCAAAGCTTCTGAAGGAAGGTGACATGAAACCCTTGTGATATTGGATTGAATTGAATTCCTCTGGGTAGGGTCTACCCTTTGGAACCGATGATCCTCCCCAAGCTTGAGCCAATGCTTCCTTCACTTGCTGGTCAACCATGGATATGATGTCTTTTTTCTTGTATGGAGGTACTTTCCACTACCTTCCTATACATGCTAGTGCTACCTTGCTCAACGAGAGGTAAGGTTTTGGCTGGGTCCAAGACATGCACTAGGCGACTAATGTTAGTAGTAGGATGAACTACTATTATTTTGGAAGTATTGAAACTACGCTTACAAGTCCTCAATCTCGTGCCATCTATCTATCTGCTCATCTTTTTTTTCTTCAACTAATATGGGAGGTGTTGGTGATTGTGTCTTCCGATCATCACCTTCCATGGATGCTCCATGAGGAGAGATCCTCGGTATATACCATATGACTCAGAGTCTCCCAATAAGTCATTTTCATTGGGATCGAAGCTGACCTTCTCCTCATCTGGCTAATTATAACCCAAAATCTCTTTCTTCTCTACAAGATAATGTGCTACTATCTCCTGAGAGAAATGAACAATCAGAATAAATGATCTTGATGGTGTGATCACATCTTGCCTTGAGAGGCACCCCACCGCTTCTTGTTGGAGAGTCAATCCTATGAGGGTGTACTCACTAGGAGACACACTCCACTATCACTACCTATGAAAGGGGTGACATTCTTAGGAGGTTCCACTATCATTGGTCCAGCTGGCTATCATCTGCTACCTCTATAATAGCTACTACCATCTCCATGTCCTATTATACTGGTGGAGTTGGTGAAAAAATGACCACTATACTTCAAGGTTGCCACTCTCTCCACACCACCATTGGGGTAGAAGGTTGAGCAGAAGAGCTCAGCCTCACCACAATAGGTAGTGTAGATAGAGTAGATCCCTGTAACCACCACGTGCTTCTCCCATATGGCCTTCATGGCCTTTGATGGAACGGAGATGTTGTGATGTGGGGGTGATGATGCGGATGGGGTGGTGTGGTGGAGACACACTACCGACTCTCTATGAACATGATCTATCCTCTTGTGATGGTGAAGATGTAAGTAGGATGTTGTCATGATGGATGGTAGCAACTGAAAAAATTGACAAGTGCGGCTTTGGCGAACCTCCACCTCTCCCTACTAGTAATATGAGTAGATGTATGGGCCTCTTTGGCCCTCTCCTAATGAATATGTTTTCCCACACTATGGGGATGATAGATCTCGAACTCAGCGTCCATAAGCTCCACCAACATGGTGCAGGCGTCGGTGGCGTGCGACCTCCTTTAAGTGGCGATGGGCGATCTTGGACCACTAGTGGAGGTGATGTGTGAATCCTCTAGCATCCTCTGTCCACTAGAGAGGATGAAACTATTTTGCTATAACCAATGGTGAAGTCAAAATAGGAAACTCCTCAACAACTGAACAGGCGGCTACCTTCATCTCCCTAGTAATTTATGTGTGATATTGCTTGGTCATGCAATTTTTATTCCTTCATTATGTTTTGGTAGGATGAGAGGAGTGACAGCTAGACCCATACCCAAAAGTAGGGGAGGCAATCCCTGAGATCAGGGGAGCCTTACCCCAGATGATGATGAGAGGGTCTAGCCCTCAGCGGCAGAAACCACGGGTGCACTGGGGGTGTTACTATCACTAAGTTGGTGGGGGCCCTTGCTTTCCTCTTCAATGAGGAGATGTCAAAATCTAAAGGATCGTGATGATGACCACTTGCCCACCACCAGCGGTCCTATGGCAGTCATGAGGGGTGTGCCCTCACATGTAATTCTCTCTCCCTCAAATCCCTACCAAAATGGATAAGGTGTGTATGATAATCATCAGGAAGTTGGCTGGTCCAAGGCCAAATCCATGCCATGAGGAAAGTGAATACAAACTTATGAGCCCCATTTTAGATCAACTACAAAGACTGAAAACTGTAGCATCGATGCTAAGAATCATATATAGGAAATGAGCTTGGATCAATTTCTATTTTGTTGATTTTGAAATAATTAATTTGAACCCACATCCAACATCTTGGAAGTGTTAAGTGGGTTCAAATGGATTAAAGAGGATTTAGAAATTTGATTGAAATGAGGAATTTTGAATATGAATCCAACTTCAACAAATTTGGGTGTGTTGAAAAGTGGATTCAAATATTTTTAGAAGGATTCTTCCATAGATTCATGTTTGTTTGAATTTAGATTTTGATTTGAGGACCCTTTCCTTTAAAAAATTTGAGTATGTTAAAGTAAGGGTCAATTGATTTTATTTTGATTTGGTGTTTTCACTTACTTAGCAAATTTGGGTATGCTAAGTGAAGTGTTTAAAATAATTTCTTTTTTTTTGTTTGATTTTGAAAATTGGAATTCCCTCTTAGCAAATTTAGGTATGCTAAGTGAAGAACCCAAGTGCCTTTGTTTGATTTTTTGAAAATAGGATCCTTAGAAAATTTAGGTATTCTAAGGAAATCCTAATGTGTTTCATTTTGTTTTGATTTGTTTGAAAGTGGAGACTTTACTTTAGTAAATATGGTATGCTAAAGATGAAGACCCACTTAGTTTTTGAAATGGAAATTTCACTTAGCAAATGAGTATGCTAAATGAAATTCCAAATGATGTGTCCAAAATTTTGTGTTTTGGTATTTTTGAAAGTAGAAACTTCTCTTTAGAAAATTTGGTATGCTAAAGAATGAAGTTCCAAAAGTGCTTGAAAATTTTTGGTTTTGAATTTGGAGACTTCACTTAGAAAATTTGAGTATACTAAATGAAGTTCCAAATTGTTTGAAAATTTTTTAGTTTGAATTTTGAGAGTTCACTTAGAAAATTTAAGTATTCTAAATGAAGTTCCAAATGTGTTTGGAAATTTTTGGTTTTGAATTTGGAGACTTCACTTAGAAAATTTGAGTATGCTAAATGAAGTTCCAAATGTGTTTGAAATTTTTTTTCATTTTGAATTTGGAGACTTCACTTAGCAAATTTGAGTATGCTAAATGAAGTTCCAAATGTGTTTGAAAATTTTTTGTTTTGAATTTGGAGACTTCACTTAGCAAATTTGAGTATGCTACATAAAGTTTCAAATGTGTTTGAAAATTTTGTTTTGAATTTGGAGACTTCATAGCAAATTTGAGTATGCTAAATGAAGTTCCAAATGTGTTTGAAAATTTTATTTTGAATTTGGAGACTTCACTTGAGTATGCTAAATGAAGTCCCAAATGTGTTTGAATTTTGAAATATGATTGTTAAGTTTTTTATTTTGAAAAGAGGACTTCCATTCAACAAATTTGAGTATGTAGAAAAAGAAGTTAATCTTATTTTTTGCAAATGTAAAAAATTTTTGTTTTTTGTGTGATTATTGCTTTTTTGAAAGAGGGAATTCCAACTTAATCATATATGGGATATGTTTAAGTGGGATTTCAATGATATTATTTTTATTTGGGGATGAAATCTTGTTCAATAAATTTGGGTATATTGAATGGAGATGTTCATATATGCTTTTGAAAAATTTAGTTTTATTTGAAAATGAAACTCTCATTCAATAGTTGTGTATTGAATGGAAAGGTTCATGTGCTTTTGAAAATTTTTATTTTTTGATTTTGATTTTGACTTTTGGAAAGATGATTGTTCACTTTATTTTGAAAATGAAATCTTTGTCAAAATGAGTTGAAGGAAGATGTTCATTTGTACTTTTGGAAAATATTACTAGTTTTACTTTTGAAAATTCTTACATGTAATAATTATGAGAATTGTTAAATGAGGGTGATTAAAAATTATGTGGAAAATATCTTATTATGTGCATTTTTTAAAGAGTGCTTTTTGAAAATCAAGGTTCTTATGAAAAATTTATTTTGTCTTTATTATTTTAAAATGAACCTTTTCTTTATCATAAAAATGATAAGGAGAAAGTCTTTAAATATTTTCTTTTTATTTAGATCTTTTTATTTTTACCCATTGGAGAACCCAATGGGGCTTTTAAGACCAACGGGGGGTCCTAAAACCTAAAGATGTTGGCTAACTCAACTTAAGAATGAAATAAGCTAAGTGCCAAGAAAAAAAAGAGTCTGATTCATACCAAAGTACAAACCCATTATTGATACTTGAACACAACGATCATTTACCAAAGATGGAGAGAGGAACCATCCTCAGCGGAGTCGCCAAAAAATTTGTGGTGAAAAATATTCTTCTATACATATTTCCTTCATCTATCCCCTTCCCTTTGAAAGGAAGGATAAATGAAAATAGAAATATATAAAAATATATATTACCCCTTGTTGGTGAAACACGTAGATCCACAGATGTTCTTATTAAGGTGATGGGTATGACATTGAGGAGAGGTGTACTATCCCGAGAGATAGAAGTCACCAACCTTCAATGGACCTAATCACCAAAATAAGGAAAGGACAATGGGTCTGCATATGTACCAAAGATTCTTCCCCTACTTTACATGGAAAAGCAAAGTAGGGTTTATTATAAATTGGGTTCGTTAAGTTCCCTACAGGGCAAGCCCCCTTTGTTAATTACATCCTAAGGGATGGGATTGCTTAGGAATACTCTCGATTAAGGTAAATGATCATTGTCTCCAAAGATTTCAATAGGTAGGACTATCAATTGATTAGTTTATTTTGGAAGATTAAATGGGATTGATCAAAGAGAGGGAGTTATTATCGAAGCGAAAGGATGATAACTAAGAGATGCCCATGACTCTAGGAAACTTGGAGAGCATCTCAAACTATCATATAGTTGGGCTTTACATTTTTGAAATTAATTTAGTTTATTTGAGTTGAATCTTTCATTAGAAATTTATGACTTATGATTCCTCAACACAAGATTAAGGAAATGCCTAAGAGGTGAGGAATTATGGTTATTATCCCCATAGGAGAGAAGGAACCTCAGAACCTAAATCTAAGGAGCTTTGACAAGGGCCGAAAGTACAACCTAAATCTATAAAAAAATGGGTATTTGGTTTGCCTCCACAAGAGAGGACAAACCACTGGACCTTGGACTTACAACAGGGTGGCCTCAACTAACTCCTCCTATGATTTTAAATACATGTAGGCAAGTCATTATGCTTTATGCAAGATAGCTAGGTTGTTGTTTATTTATAAAGAGACTAAGTCTTTAAACTCACTTCCTAAAGAGACTAGATCATGTAAAGGTATGTACCCAAATCACCTAAATCTAATGCAATTCAGATTTCATTTTAATTTTATTTTTGGACAATTATTTTGACTCAGATAATAGGATTCATATGCCTAATGCATGAGAAATAAGATTATTGGGCGTGAGAAGGGAGGAGGTGTATTTCCACCATGGCTCTCAAAGGTCAAGCCAAGTTTCTCTGGCAAAGGTGGAAGCCCTCCAATAAAGTGTGAAAATAATATGCATTTGTTCATGATGTTATAAAAGAAGTACTCATCCAACCAAGGGGTTGTTAATTCTTTTATCTTGATTTTTAGCTTTAGGTGAGGTTATGAGTTCTTTATTTTAGTTTTGAGTTGTTAGATTTGGTAGAAGATTTATTTTTCCCTAAGAGCCTAATCCACATTCAGCCATACATAAAGCAAGAAGAAACTAGAAAAGGATGCCACTTAATGCACAAGCTAAACAAATCAACAATCAATTTATAAAGCTAATCACAAGAATAAGAATTGTGGTGGGTACCACACAAACCAAAAATAATTTGGATAGGTGAGCTCTACCCTTATACAACCGATTATAAATGAATTACATACAATTAAGCAAGGAACTCATTGTTATGGGGTCTTCAAGCTTCATTTCTTCATTCTTCTTTTCTTCTTTATTCTTCTTCTTCTTTCTTCTTTGGTTCCTTCGGATGGTTGGAAGGTGGATGCTCCAAAGGCTTTACATGGTGCATACGATGAGATCTTATGACCAATGTTCATCCTAATCCCCATAACAATCATTCCAAATTCTAATTGCCAAAATTACATGAAAAGGAAAAGTAAATCTAGCTAAAATAAGGTTAGCTAAACAAACCACCAAATCTCAAGCATGTATATTGGACTTATCACCCCACACATGGGTGACTAATTCCAGCCTATTGGATTATGCTTAGGGTATAAGCACCTACAAAAAAATATTTATATTTTTATTTATTATACAAGCACAATCCTCTAAAAATAATGGTTAGAGATCATCTTACCATTCATTCTATGCACATACATCCTAACATCGATTAAAACATATCACAAAATAAAGTAAGCATCAAACCATGCACCCTAACCTAAAGCTAGAAGTGGTGACTTAGCCTAATGTGTGTGCTTTGGAAGTTTGTGTGGTATGCTTAGCTATGGATTTAAGTTAGAATTTTCTAAGTGTGAAGCATGTTCAACTTAGAAGAAGGTTTTATTTAAGTGATTAAGTTATTTTGGGTTGATTTTATTTCATGTTTCGATTAGGTTCAAATGAATCCTACAATTAATTACTAAGTTATGAAGAGAAGGAAGAGAACTTCTCTTTCCTTCCCTAACCTAAGTAATTTCTAAGGTAGATTGATATTTTGATTTTTATTTAGTGAATGTTTTAATTAAGTGTTTTAATTAATCCTAAGTTTAGATAAACTCTAAACAAACCTATTCAAAAAGAAAGGCATTTTAAGATTAAGTAAAATGAACTAAATTCACAAACATACATCACTTCATTTTTTCCCAACATGTGTAACATGCATATGAATGAGTCCTAAGCATATCTATACATACAAATGAGAATGTTTAACACACTTTATGATGCATGCTAAGCAATTCATTTAAGAGAATTTGAAAGTTTATGATGCATGATTTTCATTAAGTAGCAAAGGGGTTTCTTATCCAACTTTCACATGCATACATGAATGTATGAAAGGCATAAGTGAGTATGATACCATTGTTAACAGGGTGAGGTACAAGACCTACTTAGGGATACTTAAAGCCTCAAACCTCAAATTATCTAGACTAATATACCACTTTTCTTAAATACAAACATGTGTACAAAAGAAATGAATGGCAAAGAAAGAATGCAAAAGTTGGTGTTAATTGATTTATTTTTGTTTATGAAATTTATATGTGCAAGTATAGGCATCCTTCTTAAGTGATAGTATAGGGATGAATAGGATATAGAATTAGGCAAGTGTTAGGTTCTTTTCAAATGAACCTTACACCTTGCCAATCTATTCAAAAGTATACTAAAAGAGAAGAAGGAATACCATTAAGCACATCTTTATATTTTACTCACATGCAAACTTATAATTAAGATATAAGTAACACACTTTAAGTTTTGATAATTGATTATATATTTTGAAAATAATTTGAGTTTAATAGCGATAATAATCACTCATATTTTTTTACTTTAGCCAACATATGCAATTTTGACATAAAGGAAACATTTTCATTTTAAATTTGATTTTGGAAAAGCATGGATGCATGAAATCACATGACATACATATTTAACATGTTGGGGAAGAACTAAAGTAATGAAAGTATGTAAACAGATTTACTTCAATTATATCCTAAAGGAAATCTTATGAAATAAGAAAGCTTAAAGTAAATCAAAGTTTATTTAGTATTATTTATGTTTGATTTTGAATTTGACTTAATTTTGAAAATATGAGTTGAGTTTGCTATTCCTAATCCATTCTCACATGTGTTTAACATTTTTGTTTAATTTTTATATGATTAAATTCATTTTAGATTTTGATTAGGTTAAGGCATGAATTAAACATGTTAATTAATCCTTACCTATACCACCTTAGCATAGTTAACCAAATAATTATGAGCCAATGATGACATAAAACCTCACAATGAATTTAAATTTGCAATGCACCTAGGAAGAAAAGGGCTAATGCAATTTGGCTCATGATTAATGGTTAATTTAAGGGGTTTAACTTAAGTAATTTCAAAACACCCCTCACACATATGAGTTGAGTTTTGATTTCCTTAATGGAACATAGGCCCTTGAACACCTAAGCATCTACCCAAAGTAGATTAATTAAGTTCTGGAAGGTTTTAAAATTTTAAGAAATTAATTAAGAGGGTAATTAATGAATTAGCCCTTAATTAAGAGAGGATTAAGAGAGAAAAGGGGGTTTAGGGAATAGCTTCGGGGAAATTCCCCAAAATTATTCCTAAACCTCCTATTCACTGAATCAGACCTTAATCAACTTCAATGAGGGATTAAAACACTAATCAAACCCTTAATTATCCTTAATTACATAAAGGGGTAATTAGAAAATGAGTTAGAAATTCCCCCAATTAAGCCACCAATAAATCCCAAGAAAATTAGGGAATGTAGAAGTCATCCCCAAATATACTCAAGAAGTTTGAGATTAATTAGTGGATTAATTAAAGAGTAATTACCAAATTAAAATTTCCACTAAAATCCAAAATTAGAGAGATATACAATTTAAAATCTATTAAAACCAATTTTACAATATTTTAGATTAAATTATCTTTTTGTGGCAATTTACCTTATATTTTTTTATTATTTTTTAGAGAGATATGAATTTTTGAAGTTTAGAGGATTAATTAGAATAAAATAAACACTAATTAATCCCTTAATCCAATCGGCGCACCACGAAACAGCTGACTGAAATGCACTTTCCACACATCAAGTGTTGAGTGGTAACTTAACATCACGCCAGCGTGTGGTGGAATACGCGCTTTGTATCGCCATTGATCAAGGATCGAATGGCTAGGATTTAATCCAAGGTCTTAAAGGATAAAATCAGATATAAAATGTGCATTTAATCTCGGCCGTCCATCCAAAATGTGTGGATGTAAGGCCAGAGAACTATCCCTGCCAAAGCCTGTGATCCATGGGGAGCATCCATGTTTAGGCTTTGATCTAAGCTCGATTGAGTTCATTGGTATGAATCTTTGCACACACCATCTAACCCTAATGGTAATCACATCTAATGGTTGAAATCTCATGCCATTAAAATTTATTTCACAAAGGACCAACACACATTGAGTTTAGTGATAAAAAAATGTCTAACCTCACTGAAGGTGATCACCAGCACTAGATTCCCTTGGAGGAGCTTCATCTGGTTGAGATGAACCTGTGGTGAAAGTTTTAGCTTCTAATGTTAAATGGATAGCTCTATGAACCAACCCCTCCTTAGCTTCCTTGAGGCTTTGATGGAATTAGATCTCCCCTTGCCTTTGGAACTTGAGAGAGAGCTTGGGCAAGCTCAACTTGGCCCTCTGGTGGAGTGTGCAAAGAGAATTTGGTTGAATTGGAGTGTAGTGGAAGTTTTCAAATCAATGGAGCTCCCCTATTTTCACTTGAGGAAAACCGACAATGGAAAATTCAAATTCCTTTTAGAGAGCATAGGATCACTCAAGAATGGTTCCTATGACTCTCTAATTTATCTTTGTTAGAATTAGAGTGGATTAGGGGGAGTATATCTCCCCTTAGGCAATCAGGATGGCTCTACTTGCCATTTTGATCCAATTGACCTTAGGCATTAGGTTGTTTGGTCTGTTAGAAGATTGCACATGGTTTATTTGGGCTAGGGAGTGGAGTGGTAACCTCCCATGTGCTTCAAATTAAGTGGGAACATGATTCCCATATGGCCAATTTGAGCCATGTGCTCAATTTTGGCCTTGGGTGAATTTGGGCTGACCCAAACCCATTGGGTTGGGTGCACCACCCTCCATAGGGTCTACTTGATCTATTAGGAAAGTATTAAGTAGGTATGAAGAGGAATTGACCAAATTCCCCATGGATTTGACCAAAATTTGTTCTATGGACTAGGGTAGAATGGTCATTTGGCTAATTTTTGAATTTGGATATGTTGGGTATGTTGAGAAAATAGGTTTGGCCAAGTTTCATTAGATTTTGAGTTCATTAGGTATGGTTTGGCTCTTGTTGACCCATTTAGGTCAAAATGTGTCAACTTGGGTCAAGTTGACCAATTGGTCAAATTGGGTCAAACCAAGGGTTGAGTCAAGTTCATATGAATTTGGTCAATTTGGTAGGTTTGAATTTGGTTCATCATTTAGGTCAAATCGATCAAGTTGACCAATTTGACCCATTTGACCATTTGAGCTAGGTCATGGGTAGGTTTAGGTTTGGTTAGTCATATGAAGTGGATTGGTATCTTTGTTTCTAATTTTGGTTAAGTTTGAATTTGGCTCAACATGACCCTTTAGGTCAAGTTGGGTTCAATTGGGCTAGGTTAGGTCTAGTTGGCCAATTAAGGCTTTGGTCAAGTTCAATAAGTGATTTGGAAGGAACTTGGCCCATTGGTTTCAATCAATTTGCTTAGATCAAGTTTTGACACATTTTGACTTTTAGGTCAAGTTGGGTCAACTTGGGTCAAGAATTGGGCTAGGTTAGGCTCAAATGTTGACTTGGTCAAGTTCAAACATTGGTCAGGAATGAACTTAGATCAATGGTTTCAATCAATTTAACATATGGTGGATTTTTTCTATATTAGGTTTCATTTTGGCTAAGCGTTGACTTGGTTAGCCGTTAAGTTTGACTTGGTTTGACCTAATTTGGGTGATTGATCATCTCATGATGATTGTTGATCATGATGAGAGGCATAGGTGAGTTTGATTCTATCCAATTTGGTTAGGAATTTGGCTCATAAGGGTACTTTAGGTCACTTTGGGTCAAGTGAGCCTAAGTGGGTCAAATGCTTGATCAAAGCTTTATTTGAGTTTGATTGAACTTGTATATGGACTTATGATTGAAATATAAATCCATTTGCAAGTGGTTTGAAGTCAAATGGGTTTTGATTCATTTGACAATTTCATATTCAAAGGAAGAATATGAATGGACTTGGCTTGATTTTTGAATTGAGTTTTGATTTAGTGATTGAAGTTTGTATTTATATTTGGATTCATGATTGTATGATTGATTGAATCATGAAGGAAGATCAAGAGAGTTGGTTGAGAAATTGATTTTGGATAAGTCCTTTAAGAGGGAATTTAAATGACTTAGGAAATTTTAGGATTTGAATTTTAGATTTGATTGATTTATATTTATATTTCATTTATATATGTGAATATAAATGAGGATATAAATGAGTTATGAGAAAATTTCAAGGATTTGATTTGATTTGATCATGATTTAGGCTAAGTCTTTAAGAGGAAGTTTAAAGGACTTAGAAATTTTGGAGTTTTGGATTTGATTTTAGTTTAGTTTGATTGATTTATATTTATATTTCATTTATATATGTGAATATAAATGAGAATATAAATGAGTTGTGAAAATTCCATGAGTTTGAATTGATTTGATCATGATTTTGGATAAGTCCTTTAAGAGGAATTTAAAGGACTTAGAAATTTTGGAGTAGGGATTTGAATTTTGGATTTAGATTTGATTGATTTATATTTATATTTCATTTATATATGTGAATATAAATGAGTTATGAGAAAATTTCATGAATTTGGAATGATTTGATCATGATCTAGGCTAAGTCTTTTAAGAGGGAATTAAAGACTTAGATGATTTTTGGAGTTTGAAATTTCATTCATGGGTTTCAATCATGGATTTCAATTATGGACTTCAATCATGGATTTCAATCATGGATTTCAATCATGGACTTCAATCATGGATTTCAATCAGGGATTTCAATCATGTGGCATTGATTTGTGTTTGGAGAAAATCAAATGAGATTGATTTGGAGTTTGACTTAAAGGAAGGAGGGTGAGGAGTGGTTCAAGCTAGGGGTAGGCAAATTTTCCTAACACCCCTAAGGCATGACCTATTCCTATGGCTAACTCTTCTAAGTCTCTAGGGCTAGGTTGAGTGTCCACCTATTCACTAGATATGTCTTAAGACTAAGAAACTCATAAAGTCTAAGAAGCCTATATCTAAGATGGAAGGGTTGAGAGCTCATTCTAAAATGAGGTCAACAATAGTTTATATAATTGTTTGATGTTATGTTTACATTGTGCATTAGTACATGCTTTTCATAGTTTTTTAAATGATTGATGCTTTAATGTGTGGCTTAGATAATTAGGCTCTTAGGATAAAATAACTTTTCTACCCAACTAATCATAACTAAATTTTAAACAACTCATAACCTCATCATAAAGCCTAAGGCATAAATAACATAATTAAAAGATTTAGCCCTTAGCTATATGGTTGTATGTTTCACATCATGCATGCATACACTTTTTCTCTTGAACATGAAGGATCTCCATCTTTGCATGATAAAGGAATGCTTAACCTGTGAGGCATCCCTTATTGTGAACACCTTCTTCTAGCTGATTTGACCGATAACCTATTCCATCATGCATTTTGGCATAAGAAATCTTAAAGCCTCTATCAAAATGGTCTGTCTAAAATGAAATAAAATTTGAAAAGATTTTGCATCTATATATTAAGTCATATGCTCATACCACTCATGCTCTAGTCTCTTAGGGAGTGTGTTTAGGACTTTAGTCTCTTTCTAATTAAATAACTACCCTATCTATCTTGCAATTCATAAGACCGGACTACATGATTTTAAAATCATAGGAGTTTGTTGATGGCCACTCCAGGTAGTTATAAGTCTAGAAGTCAGACAATTTATTCTCTCTTGTGGAGGTAAACCCTTATGTCTACCTGTCGCTTAGATTAAGGTCATGCTTTAGCTCGTACTAAAGCTCCATAGATTTAGGATCTAAGGTAGCTATTTCCTTTGGGCTATGAGCATCACCTCTTGGGCATTCCCACAACCTTGTGTTGGTGGATTATAAGCCATAGTAATCTAATTAAATTTCAACTCAAAACATATAATTCTCCTCAAATTATAAAGCCCAACTGATAGATTGGAATGCTCACTATGCTTCTAGTATCATTAACATTTCCTACTTATTTCATTTGGATTCCAAAATAAGTCTTCTCCTTGAACTTTCCCAATTGAATTTTCAAATACAACCAATCTTTTGATAGTCTAACCTTGAAATCTTTGGAGATGATAATTATCTACTTTAATCAAGAGTATTCTTAGAAATTTCATTTCTAAGATGTAATTAACTATGAAGTTTTGCCTCCATAGGAAACTTAAGAACCTGGTTTAATAGAAACCCTGCTTTATTCATCAATATAAAGTAGGGAAAAAATCTCTCATACATTTGAAGACCCATCATGCCTTAGGAGTCTTTATTATGTGATTAGATCCATTGTAAGGTGATGCATTTATCTTTTGAGATAGTATATCATACCTCAATGTTACCCGATCACCTCAAGTACCCCTATACATCCAAAATAAACACCATAAGGCCCTCTCCTTTGTTCATTGAATCCTCTCAACATCATCCTTTCTTTTTGGAGTTTGGAGATGTGATCCTCAAGCGGTAAAGGTTCTTAGACTCATAATGTTGACGATACACCTTGGTCCGACTGATAGCTTGTATCCAACATCCCTTGTAATGTAAAGAGGTGGTTGTGCTTAGTCATCCCTAGGTGTAAGTCTTCATCGAATGTAACTCCTAAGATGTCCTTGAGTGGCATGCCTCCTCTTTAGTAGTGGTCATGAGCTAAGCATATCTCTAGATCAAGTAAGGCCTTGATTAGAGATTCCCTCATCTCTTTGGATAAGAGGGCATCATATGCTTAACTTAGTGCAAACTTTCTAAGGTGAGTTGTAATCAAATCCTTGGTCCTCCACAAGCATATCCATGGGGAGCATCCTATGGAGGGGCTATCTCACTAACCAATGACTTGCTTACCCTTATCCTAAAGTGCTACCTAGGAGGTAGAACTTTGCCCCTAGGTTGACTTGTGACTCCTTGGAATGATGAGCTTATGGAAAGTTCTATCTTCTCATAGCATACCTACAGCTTCTCCTATGGGATCCTCAAAGTCGGTTGACTCCAAGTCAATCTCAAGAGGTGAACCAAATTGATTAGAAGGATAGTCACGAATCAAAGGAAAGGATCGAAACTACTAGAGCAATTATTTTTATTTAGATTCAGAGAGCTTTCAATTGGAATAAAATTAAGACCACCAGAAGTAGATAATATATAAGTAGAATCAGCTTTCTTCATTAGTTTCTTTTCGGGTGGAGGTACATGATATAAATCAAGTAAAGTAAGCATATTAAGAGATTTAGTGCCTTTATCCGTAGATATAACACCCCTGTCGATAGATGAGGAGCTAGAAGAAGAGGTGGTAGCTACAACAGTGGAGGGAGTATTGGACTCCGATGATGGGTACACTAGTGGACTATCCTGGGCAAGTATGGTGAGCTATTTACATTCTGGCTGTCACCCTCCACGAGTTGTCCTTTCCTAAGCCTTCTTTGTGTTGGAGGTTTGAGCTACTTCAGGAAAGCTTCTTGATCTTAGAAATGATCTTCATAGAGGTTGAGATAGATATCCTAACCTTCTTTGGTCTTAAGAGGATCAAGTATCCCCAAGGATTACTCTAATAAGATGGTTGTTCTAATAAGTATTCCTTATGGATAACTATGTCTCTCAACTTGTAGCTGCACTTAAGCTAATCCTTAAAAGTTATACAATCCTCTAAGACATGATCTAACATGCAGTGGTAGGGGCATAACTAAGATCATCACTCTTGCCCACTTCCCCTGGCCTCTTAGGCTTTCCTAACTAAAAGTTAGGTTCCTTTAAGATATTCTTAAAGATTTTCCTAGCTACCTCCCTCTTGAATGAATATGGCTTATTCAATATATCGGCAAGAGTAGGTGGAAAGTTGCTACCTGGCGATGGATATGCATATCACTATTGGGTAGGTTGCTGAGGTGGTGGAAATGGTCATTGTGGGCGCTGTGGCGATATGATGGCAGTGGTAGAAGAGGAGGTGACAAAGGCTGCTAAGCTTAGTCTCTCATACTAAACTTCGGTTGGTACTTCCCTCCACAATTATCACAGCTTCTTCTCAACTTGCGCTTGGGCCTAGATGATTGGTCGAAAGGGCAACTATTTGGCTTCCTCTTGTAGGCTAGCCTCCTTGTTGATTAATTTTTTGAATGTTTTGATGGTAATGCCCTTAAGCATGAAGGTGACCAGGCCATGGATATTCTTGAGAAGAATCTTAATGGCATGTTGTTTGGACAGCTGTGGTTTATATTTCATGCTCAGGTTGCACCACCTGAGAATGTAATCAACAAGGGACTCGTTGAGTTTCTATTTCTCTATGATGAGGTCGCTTACAATCACCCTCTGTTGAGCTCCAATAAACCTCTTGATGAAGAGGGGCTCCAACTCAACAAAATACTTCACCAAACTATTGGGCAGTTCAGTGTACCAATCAAATGCAACACCTGACAGACTGCTAACGAAAAGGCAGAAGAGGAGTATGTTGCTGCCACCGGTGTTGTAATAGCCGGATCTAAAGTTTGCAATGTATTATCGTGGGTTTCCACTGCCATCAAAGATCTTGAAGGATGGTGGAACAAAACCCTAAATAAAATAAAAACTAAATAAAAAAACCTAAAAAAATAAACCTAAAAAAAAATAAAAAAATAAAACCTAAACCTAAACTAAAAAAAAACCAAAACCTAAAATAAACAAAATAAAATAAACATAAACCTAAACTAAAATAAACTAAACTAAAATAAATAAAACCTAAACCTAAACCCTAAACTAAACAAAATAAAATTAACTAAAAAAAATCTAAACCTAAACTAAAAAAAAAACCTAAAAATAAACTTAAAATAAAAACCTAAAACCTTAACCTAAAAAAATAAAATAAAAACCTAAACCTAAACCTAAAATAAAAAATAAAACTTAAACCTAAAAAATAAAAATAAAACTAAACTAAAAAATAAACATAAACCTAAACATAAACCTAAAAAATAAACTAAAATAAAAAACCTAAACTAAAATAAATAAACTAAACTAAATAAAAAAATTAAACTTAAATAAAAATAAAAAATAAAATAAACTAATATAAATAATAAAATAACTAAATTTACTAAACCTTGTTTACTTATTTTTTTTAAAAAAACCCTAAAACCCTGTATCTAAACCTTACTTAATCCAAAACCTACTGACTAATAAACCTAAACCCCAAACCTAAAACACTAAACCTAAAACCACAAAACCTAAACACTAAACCCACAAACCCTAAACCTAAACCTAACCTACCTACCTAAAATCCTAAACCCTAAACCCTAAAACCTTACCTAAAACTAAACCTAAATTAAATAAACCTAAAAAAAAATAAAAAAAATAAACATAAATAAATTAAAAAAAATAAAAATAAAATAAAACTAAACTAAAACCTAAAATAAAATAAAATAAACTAAAATAACATAAATAATAACCTAAACTAAAAAAAAATAAAATAAACTAAGAATAAAAAAACCTAAATAAAATAAACCTAAAATAAAATAAAATAAAATAAAATAAATACTAAATAAAACTTAAACTTAAAAAAACCTAAAAAAATAAAACTTGAAATAAATAAAAATAAATCTTAAACCCTAAACTAAAAAAAATAAAAACCTAAAATAAAATAAAATAAACAAAATAAATAAACATAAACCTAAAGTAAAATTAACTAAACTAAAATCAATAAAACCTAAACCTAGACTTAAAATAAACTAAACATAAACCTAAACCTAAAATAAATAAAATAAAATAAACTAAAATAAACTAAACCTAAACTAAAATAAAACCTAAAATAAAACCTAAAATAAAAAAACCTAAACCTAAAAAAAAAAATAAAACATAAACTTAAACCTAAAAAATAAAAAATAAAACTTAAACCTAAAAAAAAATAAAATAAAAATAAAACTAAACTAAAAAAAAATAAACTTAAACCTAAACCTAAACCTAAAATAAAATAAATAAAAAAAACCTAAACTAAAATAAATAAACCTAAAATAAAATAAACTAAAATTAAATAAAATAAAAATAAACTTAATTAAAAATAAAATAATAAAATAATAAATATAATAAATAAACTAAGTAATTAAGTAAACCAAAATCTGGTTTATAATTAAAAAAAAACCTAAACCCTAAATCCTAAACTATAAACCCTAAAAACCCTAAACCTAAACTAAACTACAACATTAAACTACAACCTAAACCTAAACAAACTAAAACCACAAACCCTAAACCCTAAACCCACCTAAACTTTAAACCTTAAGCATAAACCCTAAACCTTAAACCCTAAACCTAACCCTAAACACTAAACCCTAAACTCAAACCTAACCTAAACCCAAACCCCAAACCTAAACCTAAACTAAAGTAACTAAATAAATTAAAAAAGAAACTTAAACCCTAAGACCTAATAAACCTAAACCTAAACCAAAACCCTAAGCATGGGCACAACCTTGATGACAGGAACATCACTGTCAACTAGGCTCAATCTAGATCTGGCGATGGAGTAGGCAGTAATTATCATTATGGTGGTGGGGGATCTGGAGCTACTGGTGGATATGGAGGTGGTGGTCAGAGTTGTGGTGGTTATGGAAACAGGAGGATCGACGGAGGTTACAACCGTGATGGTGGCAAAGGGAGAGATCAGGGATATGATGTTCGATCACTACTCGAGAGGCTGAGGTAGTTCTGATGGGAACTAAAGAAATGAAGAATGGCTGATCCGATCTGGTGCTTACGGAATTATGTCTTTATAGTAGAGACGGTTCTAATTATCTAGGGTTTTTGATTTGCTCTATGCGTGCTCATTTTTGATCTATGTCATCATTTGGTTCTTAGAAAACTTGGTGTGTTACTTGGTTGATGAAATCAAAAAGAAGAAATATTGAATCTAAATTTGATCTCTATTAAAAAAACCAAAAAACCTAAACTATAAACTAAAAGCTGAACCCTAAACCCTAAATCCTAAAAATAAAAAATAAAAAATCCCTTACCCTAAACCTAAAAACTAACCCTAAACTACCTAAACTAAACCTAAACCTAAATCTAAAACCCTAAAACCTAAACTCTAAACCCTAAACCCTAAACCTAAACTAAACCTAAACTAAACCATAAAACCCTAAACTAAACTAAACTAATCATAAACCTACATCCCAAACCCTCCTTAAACAAACCCCCAAACCTAAACTAAACCTAAACCTAAACCTAAACCCTAAAAATAAAACCTAAACCACAAAACTACTAAAAAATAAAATAAATAAAACCTAAACCTAAATAAAATAAAATAAAGCCTAAACTAAAACTAAACTAAAATATAAATAAAATAAAACTAAAAAAACTAAAAAAATAAATAAATACTTAAACTAAACTAAAAAATAAACTTAAATAATAAAAACTAATAAATAAAACATAAACCTTCCAAAAACCTAAACCTAAATAAAATAATAAAATAAAACTAAACCTCTAAATAAATAAACCTAAACTAAACTCTAAACTATAAATAAAATAAATAAACAAACCTAAACCTAAACTTAAAATAAACCTAAAACCTATAAAACCTAAAACCTAAACCTAAAAAAAATAAAATAAACTAAAAATAAAATAAAATAAACCTAAACCTACAAAATAAAAGAATAAATTTAAAAATAAACAACTAATCCTAAATATAAACTAAAATAAAAAACCTAAATAAATAAATAAAATAAAAATAAACCTAAATAAAAAAAATAAATATAATAAACATACCACTATTTACTTAATTTAAAACTAAACTAAACTAAACCTGACTTAACCCACCCTACCCCCCTAAATCCTAAAAATAAAAATAAAATTTTAAGAATAAAACTGGCCTCCTAAAACCATAAACTAACCCTAAACCTAAACCCAACCCTAGGCCCTAAACCCAAAACCAGATCCCAAAACTAAACCAAAACCCTGAGCCAACCTACCCTAAACTCTACCCTCCTATAAATCTTAAATCCTAAAGGAACCCTAAACCTAGGCCCTACTAAACCTGCATCCCTCCTAAACCTAAACCTACCTAACCCTAGGCCAACCACCCTCTAAACCTAATAAATAAACTAAAAACCTAAACTAAACCTAAAACTTAAAATAAACTAAATAAACTTAAACCTAAATTAAACCTAAAATTGAACCTACCTAAAATGAAATAAACTAAACCTAAAATAAATAAACCTAAACTAAACCACTAAAAAATTAAATTAAAAATCTAAACTAGCTAATGACCTA
The DNA here is from genome assembly GCA_021442155.1 of Cymbidium sinense. Classification (NCBI taxonomy): domain Eukaryota; kingdom Viridiplantae; phylum Streptophyta; class Magnoliopsida; order Asparagales; family Orchidaceae; genus Cymbidium; species Cymbidium sinense. The sequence goes on along the minus strand of CM038232.1, from coordinate 17,623,593 downwards.
AACCTACCCAGACCTAAACCTAAACCTAAACCTAAAACCTGAGCCTAAACTAAACCTAAACCTACAAAACCTAAACTAAAAACCTAAACTAAACTAAATAAACTGGCTAAACCAAAATCTAAAGAACCTAAACTAAACTAAACTAAATGGAAACTAAAACAAAACTAAATAAAACTAAACTAAACCTAAATGAATATAAACCTAAACTAAATAAAATAAACCAAACCTAAAAAACCTAAACCTAAACTAAAAAAACCTAAATAAACTAAACTACTAAACCTAAAATAAATAAACTAAATCCTAAATTAAAACCTAAAAAAATAAACCTAAATAAAATCTAAACTAAACCTAAACCTAAATAAACTAAATAAAAATAAACCTAAACCTAAAACCTAAACTAAAAAAAAAACTAAACCTAAACCAAACCTAAACCTAAAACCTAAACCTAAACTTAAACCTAAAATAAACTAAACTTAAAAAACCTAAACCAAACTAAAACTCCTAAAGTAAACCCTAAACCCCAAAAAAACCTCCTCTCCCTTGCGGTGCTCTGGTGATTTCATTTTCCCCTTCATCGGTGCACCCCTTGCATTTTGGTGGTTTCTTCATCATTCTTGATCAATTTCTAGAGTTTTTTCAATCTCTGGCTGCTCACGTGATGTGCCTCTTCTGAATATGACTATGATAATCTTGAACTCGTGGCTTACATCTCCCATTTTGGATGATCCGGCTAAGGCATATGATTTTGTGGGGATTCATTAACCCAATGCCATTCCTGCTATTAAATCCTTTAAGGATGTACTTTTTGGTAAGAGCTCTACATCTTCTGACTCGGTGACACTAATTTTGACTTCTTTTTAAGGTATGTCTGCGATCATGTGTTCGGATCTTGATGTCAAAAGCTTGCAAAACCTTTTGAATTTACTTTGATTTGCAAATTTACTCTATGACAATTGAATTTGGACAAGATCTTTTTTCATAACCTTAAACTTTTGGGTGCTTTCTATTGGCTTGATCGATCAAGACATACTTTGATTTAACTTACAAATGATTTTGATTATTCGTGTCGATCTTAATTTGTCTTTAATTGTAAAATGGGTTTGTTGAAGTGGTTCTCCCTTTTGATATAAAGAGGAATCACCTATTATTCCTGTGTGGTTAGCTCTTCCAAATATGAGAATCCATTATGTTACCCACTAGGTTTTATTTGCTATCGAGGATCTTTTCGGTTAGCAACTCCAAATCGATCTGATTTGAGATCTTGGTACCTCTTTGCTCATTATTAGTTGAACTTGACATACCTAAAAACATCCTAAGGATGTTTGGATTGGATCTAAAAGTTTGGCTATTTACAAAGGTCAAATTTGAACATTTTCTAGTTTTCTTCTCCCATTGCAAATACATGGTCATGATAATTGAGTGTTGTTCTACACGCATCTTAAAAAGAAAATTTTGAATGATCCTAACTCTAAAGTTGCTTTTGATAAAGTTAAAAAAAAACTATTTTTATGCCTAAAAATAACTTAAATGTTATTATTAGGTCAAATTTTTTGTAATTTTCTGATGTTCTTAATATTGCTAATTCTTCTTCTCATTCCGATCTTGGCAAAGGTACTCTAATGTTGAAAATGATGTTTTGCCCAACAACCTTTCTTTACATGAGAACATTTTTGGCTAATTTTGAAGAGGATGAAAAATGATGATTCACTCTCTAATGAGTCTATCCTTGCTTCTTTTGCGCAATAATTGATGAGAAAGAGGATTTAAATGATAACTTGAATGATAACTTGTTTTGCAATTCTTGAGCAAAACACTAATTCTGACATTGGTATTTATGCTTTGAATTGTATAACTTTTTTGTTTAGTTTAGATGATTTATTCAATAACAATCCTAACATGTACTTTAGAACTCTTGGTGGTATCCCTATTTCTCATCTTAGCTTTGTTGATGATTTCATTATCTTTTGTAATGCTTCCTTTCATCGTCAAAAGACTTAAGAAATTTTAAATATTTTTGGTAGAGAAAGTGGTCTTTCTATTAATGAAAGAGTTGCTTCATTACATCCTCTAAAATTTCTAATAATAAAATCAATCATATCTTAAGAATCACTAACTTTAAACACCAACAACTCCCTCTTAAATATCTAGGTGTGCCTCTTTTTCAAGGTAAAAAAAGATCCCATCTTTTGACAAGCTTATCCAAAAAATTTCTAATAAAATTTCTGTGGGAATTTCACTTACTTTCTTTTGGTGGCATGCTTACTTTGCATAAGAGTACTCTTAATTTGATTCCTTTATATCTTATTCAAACCATTATCACTACTAATTCTATCTTAAATAGAATTGATCATCTCTTTAATAAATTTTTTTAGGGATCTAATAATTCAGTTAAAAGGATGCATTGGGCTTCTTGGCATAAATGTTGTGGGCCCTTGGGTGAAGGTGGGCTTCGTTGCAAATCTATTCATGAAGCTATTACTACCTTCTCACATAAACTCTGGAGGAAATTTAGAAAAAAAAGATAGCCTCTGGGCTAATTTTATGATTGCTAAATATTGTGGTAAGCACCCTCTTATCTATTCTTATAAAGTGGGTGACTCCCCAGTTTGGAAAAGGCTTTGCTCCATTAAATGGGAGGCTAAATCCTTAATATCTTGGGGTATAAATTTAGGATCTTCTTTCTTTTGGCAAGACAACTGGATTGGTGGTGGTTCTATTGATGCTTTCTTAGCTACCCATTCTACACTACAAAAGTTAACTCATTTTGGCTTAATAAATAGAATGATAGTAAACTTACCAAATTTATTCTATCTCTCTTTGGATAAATTTAGTGATATTCTATCCTTTCCAACAAGCGGATCAAATTCTTTTAAAGCTATCTTATAATGGAGATTTTATTCTTAAAAGGCTTGGAATTATATTAGAAGCTCATACTTCTTCTAATGTATTTATTAAACTTTGGAATAATATCATCCCTATCTTTTATTCTATCCTTACTTGGATAATTCTGAAAAACTTCATTCTTGTTGATTCTTTGCTCTGGGATAAAGGTTTTCATTTGCCTTCCAAATGTTATTGTTGTTTTCATATCAAAAATGTTAATCATGTTTTTGTCAATGGTGTTATTGCCTCCAAATTATGGGTATGATGATCCATGGTTGTCTTTCTTTATATCAAGTTCTTGAAGCATATTTCCAAATAACTATGACAGGTCATATCAAAGTTTTAATTGCCATTACCCTTATTTGGTTCATATGGATGGACAAAAATGATGCTAAATATCATGGTATTCCTATGAATCATAAAAGGATTATTTCTAGAACCAAAGAAAAAATTCATGCATTATTTAATGCTAATTTAATTAGTAACACACAATTTAGTGGTTGCAAATTTGTGGCCAAAAAAATTGGGTCTTTACTTGCGAGATCTCCTTACTTAAAAAAATAGAATTATATATTGGATAAAACCTTATAACAATATTATTAAAAGTAAAACCAATGGCTCTGTCTCTCAGAATACATTTGGTTGTGGTGGTATTTTTAGGGATTTTAGAGGTAATGTCATTTGTGCTTTTGCTTATCCTCTTAAAACTTATTCTATTATCTATGCTGAATTAATAGCTATAAACAAAGCTATTAACATTTGTTTGCAAAAGGTTTCTTCAATATTTGGATTGAAGTTGATGCTCTCTTACTCATTGACATGCTGACTTCCACTAAGATGGGGAATGCATATTTATTCTATCTTCTTAATCATACTAGAGCTCTCCTCTCTCAAGTATGCTTTAATATTTCTAACATTTGGTGTGAAGGAAATGCCTATGTTGATTATCTAGCTAATCTAGGTACTAAATTAAATGATCTCACTCTTTTGATCATCTTAATTTACCTAGACAATTGAGAGCTTGGTTAATCCGGATAACCGGATTACCTTATCTCAAAATTAATTTTGCTTTATAATTTTAGGTTTTCCATGCTTTTTCTGTGCACTTTCATTTTGTTGTATTCCTTTGGCTAGTTCACTCTCTTGTCTAGTTTCTACTGTAATACTTGGGACATCTCTTTGAGGTGGTGGTCTGGTCTTCTTTTGTTGGAGAGGTGTTCTCTTTGGTTGACTATTTTATGTAAGGATCTCATTGTCAACATTTTCTTCATGTGATACCTTGAACTTATGATGGAATCCTTTTGGGTTATGCCTCTAACTTCTTTTGGTTTTTCCCTTTTATTAATTGGTCCTAGTTTTGCCTCTGGTTTGGCTAGTTGTTTCCTTACTTAGGTATGTTTTTTGGCTGCTATTTTTGGGCCTGGTGGGTTCTATTGATTTGCTACTACACACTACCTAGATGTCTTGGGTGGCTATTATTTGATGGCTGCTATCGATCTTTTCACTCTTGAGTTTGTACTAGGCCTTTTGGTAGTTTTTGTGTCTAGTTGGGGCCTTGGTCTATTTTCCCTACCCCTCTGGTTGGGTGTTGGTGGTTGGCTGGTCCTCCCCGGCTGTGGCTTTTTATCTAATTGGGTGATTACCATTTGTTTCTTGGTTGTTTCTGATGGGTTCCTATTGGTTATCATTATGCCTATCTTTCTCTGTGTTGGGATTGCCTCTCTTTAGGACTGGTTGTTTTCTTATCGAGTTGCCTCATCTACTAGTTTGTTAATTGGCTGGGTCAACTTGTGGGCTGGTTGGTTTGGTTGGTTTTCTTTTTGGTTTTCTTTCTGATCTGCTTTTAGCTAGTAGGGTTTCCCTTTTGGTGGATTTTCTTTGTTTTGGTTTTGGCCTTATGGTGGTATGTTTTCTTGTATCTTACATCTTTGATGGAGGTATGGGGACCCTTTTATTTCTTGTCTCTATTTATCTTGGTTGGGAGGTGGCTATTATTAGTATTGACCTTATTCTCGATCTGTTTGGAATTATTGGTTTCTTGTTTTGTTAGTGATGTTTTATTTTTGGGATTTGGTTGTTACTCTAGTGGGTTTGTTTCCTATTTATGGTGTCTATGCTTTCTGAATGAAAACTTACCAGCTGCTCTTCCATTTTTGTTGTGGTGGTTTTGTTGATGCTACTTCCTTTCAAGCTTGGTGGCCTTTAGTCAGCTGGGTGATATGTGGGACAGCTTTCTCTATTGCTTGGGTTGCAGGTACTAGAGAACTATTGACTTCCACTCTTTAGCAGATTGCCTTCATCCAGGTAAGTGGGCTATGATGGATAGGATGATTTCCCTGTTATCTTTTGGCTCAGCGATATATGTATGTAACCCTTCTTTTGAAATTTGGATGCTCACATTTGTGGTTGCCCTTGAAGAGCGTGAGGAAAGCCTTATTAGAAATTTTCTCTTATATTGCTCTTTATTATGTGCTAAAGCTTGATTTTTTCTAGCTGTGCTAATTCTAATTTCTAGTTGCTTGCAAGTTTCATTTTTAGGTTCTTTGCGGTTTCAATTTTTGGATATGGATTGTGCAACTCTCAAAATACCTCTAACTCTAGTAGTGGGCTTTGGCTTTTCATCATGTTTCCTGTGCTATTCTTATTTGTTTTTTGGTCTTTTACTTCTTTTATTTAGTTACCTTGCTTTTGTTGTATTATATAGGAAATTTTTTTCTCCAAGCTCAATGTGGCTCTTTGAGCGGTAGTTAAGAGAATTATCCCGTCTTAAGGACCTTGTACTCCTTTCTTTATGACAATAAAATTCTCCCCTCTCTAGGATTTCCTAAAAAAAACCCTAAACCCTAAAAACCAAAAAAGCTAAACCTAAACTAAATATAACCTAAAAATACAATAAATAAAAAACATAAACCTAAATAAACCAAAAACAAAAACTAAAACCTAAACCTAAACCTAAAATAAAATAAATAAAATAAAAACTAAACTAAAAAATAAAATAAAATAAAAACTAAATAAAAATAAAAATAAAATAAATAAATAAAACTAATAAAATAAAAAAAAAACCTAAAAATAAATAAAAAACCTAAACCTTACACTAAAAAAACCTAAAATAAATAAAACAAAATACTAAACATAAATAAAATAAACTAAACTAAAATAAATAAAAAAAACTAAATAAAACTAAATAAATAATAAACTAAAATAAACAACCTAAACTAAAAAAAAAATAAACCTAAAAAACTAAACCTAAAACAAAGATAAACCTAAACTTAAAAAAAATAAAAATAAACCTAAACCTAAAAAAATAAAATAAAAATAAAACTAAATAAAAAAAAAATAAATCTAAATCTAAACTAAAACCTAAAAAAAAACAAAAAAAAATAAACCTAAAATAAATAAATAAAATAAAAATAAACTTAAATAAAAATAAAATAAAATAAATTGAATAAATAAAATAAATAAATAAAACAAACTTCTGGGGTTTGTAATTTAAAATATGAACCTAAACTAAAACTTGTGAAACCTAAACCTACTAAACCTACCTAAAAGAAAACTCTGACCTAAACCCTACCCAAGACCCTAAATCAAAAGACCTAGTCCTGGGCCACTGAGCCTGAGCCTGGAGTCTAGCCACTGACCCTAAATCACTAAACCCTGGGCCTATTAGGCCACTGTCAACTAAACCTGAGGCTAGCCACAACCCTAACCTTGGGCCCTATGAAACCTGAGCCACTACCCTCAAGAATTAATGAGACTAAACTTGAAAATAAAATAAAAATAAACTCGGCTAAAAATCACCTAAACTAAAGATAAATATAAACTAAATAAATAAACTAAACTAAATAAAATAAAAATAAACTTAAATAAAATAAAATAAATAAAATGAACTAAAATAAAGATAAACAAGAACTAAATAAACCTATGATTGCTTTAAAATCCTATTTTAAATCTAAACCCTAAATTGTAAACCCTAAACCCTAAAACTAACCTATCCATCACAACCTAATCCTGCCCCACTAAACCCCTTAAAAACCTAAACCACTAAACCTAAACCTAAACCCTAAATCTAAACTAAACCCAACCCTAAACAAAGTAACTATATAAATTAGAAAATAAACCTAAATCCAAAACCTAATAAACCTAAAGCTAAACCCAAGAATGCACAGACCTTGGTAGGCACATCACAACAGGCTGTCAGATCTGGCGGTGGAGAGGTGGAGGTAGTAGTTATCGTAGTGGTGGATTTGGAGGTACTAGTGGATATGGAGGTGGTGGTTAGATGGTGGGTTATGGAGGTGGGAGGCGGCGGAGGTTGGGTGGTGGTGGTAGAGGAAGAGATTAGGGATATGATGGTCGATCTCACTACACAAGGGGTTGGGGTGGTTCTGATGGGAACTGGAGAAGCTGAAGAATGGTCAATCTGATTTGGTGCTTATGGAACCGTGTCTTTATAGTAGAGACAGTTCTAGTTATCTAGGGTTTTTGACTTGCTCTATGCATGCTCATTTTTTATTTATGTCAACGTGCTTAAAAAACTTATTTAACACTTGGTTATGAAATCAAAAGAAGAAAATGTTGACTTGTTCTCTGTTAAAAAAAAACCAAGACCACTGAGCCTACCAAAGGTTTGGACAGCCACCCTGGCCACTGAGCCTGGATAAAGGCTGCTGAGCCCTGAAAGGCCTCTGCGGCACTGAGCCCTAGATCCTGGGCCCTGGCCTGGGCCTGGGCCTGGCCCAGGCCACCAAGCCCTGGACCTGGAGTCCCAGGCCATGGGGCCCATCTGGGCCCTGGGATACAGGCAGGCCTGCATACCCTGGGCCCCTGGGCCCGAGCCATGAGCCAGCCACAAGGAGCCT
>CM038232.1:17296723-17615751 GCA_021442155.1 Cymbidium sinense | reverse complement strand
TTGCCTTTTTATGAGTTTTCTAAGCGCTTATACTCTCAGACTTTCCTCAGACTATATGTACTCTTTGTACCTCTGTATTCTGTACTCTGAATTTATATCATATTTTATATTCGCATTAAAATGAAAAGGTGAAGCTAAAATGTACATTATCTCGAAGTTTGGTCAGATAATCTATATATGATTACTATATATATATATATACGTATGGAAAAGTAACTCAAATGATAAATATTTTTAGATGACAATATTCTGACCAAAATTCAATTATTTTGATATGAGAATACTATAAAAGTTTATTAAGAATTGATGTATTATATTTTTTAAAATAAAATCAATAGTTTCGAGATTTATCCTATCTTAAAATATTTTTTTTATCATAGTTTAGAGAGAGTAACCTCCAAAATGAGAAAAAACATGATACATATTATGCTAAGATGAGACTAATTTTATCATTCATATGATTGTTTTCATCCATCATGTTTATCTCTTAACATAAATAAAATATTCAATATGAATCATATGCATATTATAACTATATTATTTATCTAATAATTTAGTTATAATTATCTTCTAAAATTAATTAAATTATACTTTTTAATTGAATTAAAAGATAGTGAAATAAAAAATATAAATAATAAAATCAGCCACTTTATAATACAAAATATACGATGATGACTTACCAAGGTTTTTTGGAATAAATAATAAAAGGGTAGATCATGAACTGTAGAAATTTCAAAAGCATATTCTCTTAGAAATTATTGTAGCTTTAAGAGAGCATTTTTAAAATATTTTAGATCATTTGAATTTTAGGTGGCCCTTTTAATCTCGTATATAAATGGACCAATGGCAGATATCAATATATTAAAACATTTTTTGGATTAATGTGGTGAGATTATGAGTCATTATTTTAATGAAAATATCTTCGTTTGGTCCTAACAATACAATCACAAAATGGCACCTTTAGCTATTACTATCCTTCTTGTTGTTTTTTCTTCTAAAATATTGATATGATAAGTACAAGATGATTTATAGATACAATTGTATATCAAAGTATATTTATTGATTAGTTAGTTTATGGATCACTATACCAAAAATAAAAGAGCATAACATTTGATCTATTGAATCTTGGCAGGGAGACTATAGTTGGATGAGAATGAGGTGATATGAATCAAATAATTGAAGTAGTGATGATCGATGATCATTGTTTATTATTTGAAAATAAATAAATATAATAAGATGACAATAGTGATTAGAATATCGTAGTCAGGTAGTAATTATTAATTGACAAAAGTTAGATAATGGTGGACGGGCGATGATGGTTAAGCAACTATAGTCTTAAATGTTGGAGGTCATAGTCATTATCAATAGATGGGTGATTAAGGCGATGGGGACAAGAGACCATTGTAGGATGATAGTGATGATATAATGATAGTGATCTAATAATAGTAACAATAGTCTAATAAAAGTGGTCAGACGATAGTGGTCAAATACCTTAATGATATAATTGATTTTGAAGTTTTTTTGTGTGTGTTAAATACCTTAATGATATCACAATTCAATAATTTTAGGTTCATTGGATCCATATTATCAAGATGCTCAATTTAACTATAACTATTCTAATTTGGTGATATTTTGATCTTCTAATTAATATCCCAATTATTTTCTTAATTATGCTGGAGGAGTTTGATCAAGGGCTAACTCAAATCAAATATTTTCTTATATCTTTTGGTTTATCTCATTGAGATATTCAGTATGATGGCAAAGTTGCTTAAATTAATGTTTGGATGATCCTTAATTTGATTTTAAAACCTTTTAATCTTCAAATGCATTGAGATTAACTTGATTAGGATTATTTCTATGATGTATCAATCATAATCATTGTATTTCAAAATTTTGCTATGTTAGGCAAAATTTAACTTAGCAAAATTTTGAAAATAATCACCCAAAAAATTAATTGAAATTTTCATTAAAAAATTTTAAATTAGACTAAATCTTCCCATGGAGGGGAGGCATGGTCTATGACATGGTTAAGGTGGCATGCTTATCTTTAAATATTATTTTTAACAGTGCATATGGTGATGTGAGGTATAGTAATCACAGAGGTTTTTTATTTTTATTTTTTAATTTTTGATGGAAGAGGTTATGAATTGAAATCTTTCGTTTAGCATTTTTTTTCTCTCATTATATTTATAACTAGCACATGTTTTAAAATTATTTTTTAAAAATTCATAAATAGTTAAGGTTATGTTAACCTTTTTTTATTTACAAAATAATATTATATTATTTTATTTATTTAAATTAAGTTATTTGTAATTACTCTTTTGTATATATTTTTTATAAATACAATTAATTTGAATCAAACTGAATCAAATATAATTGATCACTTAGACCAAGTTTCGTTTTTGTTAAATTAATAACATTCATAAATTTAATTATTTATTTTGTTACTAAAAAATAACTTAAAATTTATCAAGCAAAGAGTTTATTATTTAATTATCACATCTAATTTGACGCATTGATTATATCTCTTCAGTTTTTTTTTTAATAATAATGATAATCACGATATTTTTGCTGTACAATTACAAAGGTTTTAAATAATAATCAATATTTTTGATGTGATAAAGATATTATTTATATAAATATTAAAATTTAGATGTTATATAATCAATATTGGTTGATGACCTACCTTAGACAATGGTGATAAAACATCAATTCTCATTAAATCCCAAATTTTCCCAATGTTGAAAACTTGGATTTATTTATAAATATATAGAAGCAATATTTTGATCATTTTATCAGAAATTTAAATAATTCATAAAAATTTTGATTGATGATTTAATGTTTTTTTAGATATCTAAGACTTTAATGAACTCAAAATCAAGAAATTTTCAATTCATCTAGATGTTCATCGATGGTTTAATATTTTTTTTCTCATTTTGTTTTGTTTTGGTCTATAATATATTAGTCCTAATAAGAATAGGTTGAGATGACGTCGTTGACAAATTCACAACTATCTTTGACTTTTCTTAAATATAATATTGATAATTTTGGACTTGCATTAATTGCGACTTTCTACCAACTCTAATGCCTAAACGATGGTGTAGGCGACCTGGATGAACGGTGGAAAGGTAACCCAGATGAATCGCAGTTTATAAAAGAGCTTTTAAATATTTCTTTTGCTGAAATCTCTGTTGATTAAAGACCTGAGAAAGCGACAATTTCCTTTTTTTTTTTTTTTTTTGAAGATTGAGTTTTAATAAAATTTTATGAAGGTCAGATTTATGCTTTTATGCTTTTTACTTTTACTTTTGAAATGTGAATTTTAATTTTGATAAGTTGAATAATTTTTTAAACCGTACCATCTATGAGTCTTTTTTTTTCAAAAAGATAAATAATCTTTTGTGAATACTTTTAAACCGGAAAAAAGCTTAATCAAACGAAGCCTTAATATAATGATTGTAAGAACAATTTTAAAGGTTTTTATAATAGAAAAGGAACAAAGCTGTTTGTTTACACGTGTTATTAAATTTAATATATGTAGTGCCAGTTTGCAATTAATTTTATTTGTGTATTTTATTGTGTTATGTTATTTTTAGAAATATATTTATTTGATGTATTGTTTTAATAATTTTATTTTTTTTATAATAAATAATATTATTTTAAAAAATACTTAAAATAAATTAAATGTTTTTTGAGTGTGTGTGAGAAGGCCTAAACAGTTGGTTGCCGTATTTAAGAAAGGAGAGATTGTAGTCTCCAGCAGTAGTTAATAAAGACTTTTCTCTCTAAGGGGTTGTTTAGTTAGAATAATAATGCAGGAAAAGAATACGAGATTTTAACTTTTTTGATGTTTTTTTAAGTAAAGTAATTTCCAAATATTACATATATCATTTTGATTTGAATTTACCCAATTGATTCTAAATACATCTACCAACGAAAGTTACCGCACGCACAATACAGTCACGCCTGTCACCGTCACCACCTTACGCCTCGCCACCACCCACCGTCGTCCCAATCGTCGAGGCCAAACTTTCAAAATACTTACATTATATTTTTTTAACCAAATTTAAAAAAAATAAAGTCATGAATAAAATTCTCAACCAATTATAAAGTAATCCTTTATATCAGATTCTTTTATATTTATATTATATTTCTTTTTCAGCCAACGAAACAGCTCTAAGTGAAGCATCCGAGTTTGAAGTGCATTATCGTTCCTTAGAATATATATATATATATATATATATATATATATATATATATATATATATATATATATATATATATATATATATATATATATATATATATATATATATATATATATATATATATATATAAGATTGTATGATATGAAATTATTTTATTAATCTATCATAATGATAAGAGCTGTCACGAGGTAGGCATAGATATTGTCTAAAGGATGATTTGATCATTTAAGAAGAAAATAAAATGATTTGATTTGTTTTCAATTTTAATAATTTTTTGTAAAAAGAAATTTTGGTTATTAATTTAAAAAATTTGGCACACATTTAAAAAATACAATTATTAAAACTAATTTTTTTATTTACAGTCAAATTAAATTAGTTATTTAATAAACTTTTCCGCTGATTGATATCCCAACTTCCAGCCAACAGACATTTCCTCTTGCTAGCCGACTCACCATAGTAATAATAATAATAATAATAATAAATTAATAAATAAATAATCGAGATGCTATATAAAGCCAGGAAGTGCTATCTCGAATGAACGAATGGAGATGGAGAGAGTCTGTATTATCAGGGGCCGGCCAGCGACTTGTAAATACTTACTGGAGAGAGGATTCCGGCTGGTGGTCTTCGAGGCTGAGCGGAGCATCGGGTGTGTGGAAGTGCACGCCGGCATCGACAACGCTGCAGGATGTGAGGTGGGATTACCAAATCTCCAACTTTCCGTGGCCGGAGAAGGTGACGGAGATTTTTCCGGATAATAAGCAGGTGATGGAGTAGAATCCTATGCCCAGAGATTCGATCTCATGAGACATGTGAGGTTTGGAGAGAAGGTGGAGGGATAGAATACGTTTGCGTTAGAAAGGAGGAGATGGAGATCTATGGGGTGGCCTGGCGACGCCTTCGGCGACCGGCGACGAGGGTCATGCCACGGTGAAGAGTGTCGAAGATGGAACAACAAAGGTAAATTTATATTTTAATTATGCTAATTAAATGTTAATTTGTGTAGATTGATCAAAGTTTGTTTTATTAATATATGTCAAAGACATATAATATAAAAAATAATATAAAAATATTTATGATCATTTCAGTGATGGCATACATGTTGAAAGAGAATATTTATATAGAATATAAAGAAGTCCACTAAGAGTTAATAATGCACCAATTGAAGATTCTTCTCCCAAGTTTGATATTCAAGTTCAAGAGGATAAACTTACTTAAAGAAAAAAAAAAGAATTAATAATATTAAAGTAATGAATAAAAATTTAATATTTTACAACAATTTACGGTATACAACTATGTATCACTATTATATTGATGTTCTAATACTCTATCAATTTTAAAATGTTTATATTTTTAGAATATAATTAAAAATATTGAGAAAATAGTTAGATGAATAAATATAAATTTAATTTAAATTTTTTTAATAAATAGTTTAAACAAGTACTATATGTACAGATTTAAATCTATTTTTCATTTTTAAATTCAACATTTGATAATTAAAATATAAAAAAATAATAATTACATGTCTATATAAACATACAATTTTGTTATTCAAAAATATTAAAAAATAATAAGTCAGTCATTGTCAATTTTGATAGAAGAATATGAATTCTTATTAACAATAAGCCTATTTGTTTGACACGTTAACACTCAACATACAACTAGCTTAGCCCAATTAAAATTTAATTATGACTCTAATCAAGAAAATAGAATAAAGAAGTTTGAATAAATTTAAAATATAGATCATGTTCAATCACAGCTCAAGCTTGATAAAAAAAATTGAAAGAGCTTAACCAACTTATTATCAGACTAAACTAAATTCATTTATAGCCCTATCTTCTATCAATATGCTATGTAGGTACATGTGATGGATTTTGTGGCTCTCTGCATTGGAAGATTCAACGGACTTCCAAATATCCCAATATTTCCCAAAAATAAAGGTCGAGAGGTCTTCAATGATAAGGTTATTCATTCTATGGACTATTCCAACATGGGTAGTACAAATGCTGCTAAATTGGTTAGAGGAAAGAGAGTTACCATTGTGGGTTACCTCAAAAACAACACTGAGCTACAAAATGTGCTAATATTAATGGTAGCTTCTCAAAAAATTTTTTTGGCATTACTGTTGTTGTTTTTGTATGATGATCATAAATGTTTAAATAAAATCTCTCTATATTTTGAGCAGGACCTGAATATCCTTGTACTATGATAATTCGAACAAAGAGGTGCAACACGGACAAATTTGAGGCTTGGGGTATCCCTCTTTATTACTTGTATTTAAATCGCCTAACTCATAAGCTGGGAAGGACTCATATTAAGTTTCTTAGCAACATTGCTTTCACCTTTGGTATAAATCTAGTTCATTCTTATTTCTTAATAATTATAAATTAAATTTACAATTCTTGCATGTGTATGTACTTAATTAACATTATAAAATATTTATTTAGTGGATCATCTCAAAGTTTCTGAGAAAGTTACATAAAGAGAACAATCCCTATGAAAAAATATGGGATGGTTCCCGAGCATAGTTTTACCCAAGGACTTCTGAGTTTAGCATGCATTACCGAAAAATTTTATGATAAAGTAGAATAAGAAAGCATTATCTTAAAGCCATCTAAGAACTTTGAATTTTGTGAGAATGGCATCCTTATCGAAGGCCAAATTATGCCTATAGAAACCAATTTGGTAATATATGCCACAGGGTTTAAAGGTGATCTAAGAAGAACATCTTTGTTTCTCCTTGGTTTAAAAAAAGAAAGCTAAGATGGGGCAATTCCTCTATAGGTATGAATACATTCATTAACTACTCAAAAGTCATATAGAGCTACTCACCTAACATAGATGATTTTAATCCATACAGACAATGCATACATCCCCAAATTCCACATATGGCAATCATTGGGTATCGAGAGCTTAGTTAACATTTATATTTCAGAGATGAGAGCAAGGTGGTTAGCTTGTTTTCTTGATGATGGCTTCATATTTCCTAGCAAGAGAGAGAAAAAGAATATAATGGAGTGATAAGTACTTCAAAAATATACGGAAATTCAAGTGGTTATTGCATGTAGCATCACTCTTGTAATTGGCACAATGATCGTAAAAGATATGGGTATCAACCCTCGAAGAAAGAAAGGATTTTTCACTGATTTGTTCCTCCCCTATGGTCCCACATATTATGCTAACCTTGAGTTAAAAAAGCAATAGAAGTGAGTTTATAATTTAATAAATGATTAATAAGAGCATATATTATGACATATTTTATGTATGTTGAATACTAGTATTTGCTGATATAATTATTAGAATTTTTTTTTTCATCCTTTCAATTTCTCATAAGAATTAAATCAATGTCTCATATTGTTTCCCTTTTTTTCTAGCAAGTAAATTGACTTCTATTATTAACAACATAAGATTAATATTCTTAACCACCAACTTCTTAAAGCTCTAAGAAAATTAAATAACTTACATGAGCACATAGAGTTTAACATAAAGTTATTATAAAGAATTCATACAAGAAGTTCTCAATAAAGTTGGAAGGATTTTATATAGTCAAAGAAAAGCATTAGAGTAGTGTGAATAATTAGTGAAGTAATTTCCATTATTAAAACATTAAACTCTAATGACCATAAATATTAAATATTTCCCATAACTAAGGCTTATGTATTCTACAATATCCTCGATTTCACCCTTTCCCTGCTAGCCTCCCTTGATTTCTCCCCTTTGATCGGTTATATTTCCCCCGAGCAGAGGATTCTTCCCTTCTCCTTTCTCTCTTGCTTTTTCTGACTCTACCTACTTTGTCACCGACCCTTATCGATTTTGGCTATTCTATTTTGGCTTTGATTTCATAGTGCTAGTGCTTTAGTGGGATGCCATACTTTTAAATATGGATTCATGGTGCTCTGTGGGGAATCGATGCATCTCGTCCTATATGGCGATTTTGATTTAGCAACAAAAATGGTACTATTTCTACTGATCTTCAAGATCATTTAGGAGGGTAAAGTAAATGATGGTAGTAAGTCTATTGATTTTTTTTTCTACTACTTTTCGGGGTGTACCCGCTGTTATGTGCTCTGATGTTGTGGTGGAAAAATTGGCTAAGCCTTATGAGTTTGCTTTAGTGGGTAAATTTGCTCTTCGACGCCCGTCCTTGGAAAATATTCAAAGTTTTTTTCATTCGCTGAAATTGATAGGTGTTTTTTCGGTGGGTTTAATCAATTCTCGACATGTTTTGATTCAATTGGCCAACGATTTGGATTACTCTCGTGTTTTTGCAAGACGTTCTTATTATGTGTTCAACTACCAAATGCGTTTATTAAAATGGACCCCCTTTTTCGACATTAAAGAGGAATCTCTATTGTTCCAGTTTGGTTGTCTATCCCCTCTTCTGCATTTCTTTAACCCTAAATTCCTTTATGCTGGCTATTCTCGCCCTACAATTGGATCAAGCTCTCAGCTCTAGACTTTGTGTCTGTTCTTGTGGAAGTGGATATTACTAAAAAATATCCTAAGGAAATTTGGATAGGATCAAAAAAATATGGATATTTGCAAAAAATAGAATTTGAAAATTTTCCTATATTTTGTTCACATTGCAAAATTCATGGCCATGGCTTTCTGACTGTTTTATAGCTCACCCACATTTAAAAAAGAATTCCCAAATCTACCCTTGGTACTAAGGACAATGTGCAAGAAACATCAAAGGAGAGAGTCGCCATTAATGACATAAAATGAGCCCCAAACTCTTAGGCATAAAATTAATCCAAAGTTGAATATGGCAGATCAATCCCTCATAGGCACAAACCTAATGAAGGATCATTTTCCTCATGGTGGAGCCAAGTCCCAAATACAAAATAGTGATATTAATGTTCCCGAGTGATCTCTCTTGTTGATTCTCTAAATAATGCTAATTGTATTGCAATGTCATCTCAGCTAAAGATCAATTAAATGAGAAGGTTGGTTTGGAGGATTTAGAGATAACTTCCACCCGGATCTGGGGTTTGTGTTCTTCCCCATTCTAACCCATCCACCAACTCTTCGCTAATGGACAAAAAATTTTAAAAGTAAGATACATCGAGAGGAACAATGAGTTGGAAGAGGGAGAATTGATAGTAACTTCAGGAATCTACATGAAATAAACAATTAATTGGAATCTCCTTATGGTGAGGCTGGTTTGGAAAATGATTTTCATATTGTCTTAAAAGGAAAAAAAATCACCATAAATCCTCTATCTTTGCGAATTACTAGTCTGCCTCTAAGTAATGGTCTCTTTCCTGATTTGGAATGCGAGAGGGATAGGCTCCCTTTCTGTTTGTAATAGACTTAGCAACTTAGTTCATAACCATAACATTTCTTTGCTGGCAATTTTGGAACCCTTTATTCTTCCTTCTAACATCTAAACTATGGCTAGAATGATTGGCTTTATTAATTCTTTTGCTAATTCAAGTAATAAAATTTGAATCTTTGGGAAAAACCTTTGCTTTACATATTATTCAAGACCTTCACGTTATGAATACTCAAATCACATTTGGCAATTGGTTTTGCTTTGGATTTTGTCATGCTTCGCAACGTATGATAGAAGGAACATATGGAACGATCGATTAATTTCTACCATTAATCCTCCCCTAGGTGGAGAATTTAATATTATTTCCTCGGAAGGAAGGGGTGGAAGCCCACCTAACCCTTTATCTATGGAAGAATTTAATAATATATTGGTCATTTGATGATGGGTTTCTCAATTCTCCCACATGGAATAATAATGTGCAAAGACTTGATAGGATCCTGTTTAATGATTTATGGATAAACTCTTTTCCGAATACATCAGTTGAACATCTTAGTAGAACCCTATCTGACCACTCTCCATTGCTTATTTTCGTTAAGGATAATACAACGTCCCCTCCTCTCTCTACTCTCTTTTCATTTTCATATGTGGTTGTTGGATACCAGATTTAAGGAGTGGTTAATTGAGAGATCCTCTTTATCTAACTATTTAGATGAATTAAAAGGCTTAAATCAAATGGTGGAATAAAAATTGCTTCAAAATATTTTCACTAACATAAAGAATTAGAACAAGAGGTCATATCATTAGAGGAAGAGGTTATTCGATCCTTCTAAGACTCTTTTATTAAACCAAGCCAAAGATAAATTATCCAAATATCAAGATATGGAGGAAACTTTCGAGACAAAAGGCTTTACTAAGAAGCTATCAAAGGCGATAGGAATACCAAGTATTTTCATCGTATTCAATAAGAAAAAACCTTAAATTGCATTAAGAAAATTAAAAATTATTATGATAATAAGTTTTCGATGAAAATGAACTTGCGATCGGGTGTATCTTATTTCAATAACATGCTTAATAATCATGTGAGTGAGGAGGATTTCATTGAGGTTATCCCCAAAATCATCCGAAAATGACAACATAATGCTTACATCCTTACCTTCTAAAGATGAAATTATATCTTTTGAGTATGAATCTTGTCCCCGATGGAGTCTTTTTCAAAATGTTGGAATGTTATCAAAGATGATGTGGTTAAAGCGTTCTTGATTTTTTAGAGGACCACCCCAAATTATTCTCTAGTACTTCCATTGTACTAATTCCTAAAATTGAAAACCCTGAACATTAGAATCAATTTAGGCCCATAAGTCTTTTCAATAAGCTCATATCCAAGATCCTTGCTAAAAGATTGGGTATGCTACTTTAAAATTATTTCTCCTTGCAAAGTCCTTTATGGTTAAATAATTTTTCAATGATAATATTCCCCTTATGGGTTTTGTGAATTAGATGTCTCCCATGTTAGAAATGTTTCTATGTTTGGAATTTGGATATGATTGGTGAGATTTCACATCTTTTTTCCATCTCTTTTGCATGGTAGGATTCACTCTTTTTTTTTTTCTTGAGGAACTTGATGTTTTAAAAGATGGTTTTGATGGTTGGAGAAGAAATTTCCTCCATCTTTGGGTTGGTGTGGTTGTTTATCATCCATTCACAAGAGGAATGCTACCTAAGACTCTTTAGACATAACATACGACAAGCATATTGATTTTCTCCGGGAAAAAAGTTTGTATGTCATCTTTTTCAGTTATTATGGAATATGGATATCATTGGTTTGGTGATGAGGTGGTGTTTATTCCATCTGGAATTATTTCTTGGTCCGAATCTTGATTTCCTTTTAACCTTTGTCTCTCTGTTTCTTTTCATTTTGTTTTCGCTTTTTGGTAGTTTACTCTTAGTATATATTCTCGGATTGGTTGGTGTCATTTTTATTGATAAAGAGGAAATGTTTGTTTCTTTGGTGTTGGTTGTCTCCCTTTGGTTGGGATTGTGAGGTTGCATGTTTTTGCAATTTCTGATAGGTGATAATAAAATTTCTAGATATTCATCTGAGATTTCTTATGCCTATCGGGTTTATTACATGGAGGTTGTCTATTATTACTCACCTTGCTTTCTCATGTTGGTTATGCTATCTATAAACATATTTTGATGGCTATGAGTTGTAAGGTGATTTGGTTTCATCCGGATAAACTACTTTTTTTTATATCTTATATCAAGCTATTTTATAACTTTCTTCAATATGGTTGTTTGTTTTCTCGACGGCAATTTAATCTCCGATTTGGATGGTAGTAGCATATGTGTGGTACGGTGGGATGAATATGTATGTGGTTGCCCCAAACTAGTGGATTGATTCCTACAACTCTTTTCTCGCATTATGGTTTCCAAATATAATTTCTCTTATGTAATTTAGCATTCAAGATATTTGTAGGTGTCTTCTTTATTATTCTGCTAATTTTTGGATCAAAGCTCTTTTACCTCTGCGGATGGCGATATTGCTATGTGCAAAGGTTTGTTTTTCTTTGTTTTTTGTATTTGCTTTTGTGTGAGTTTTGTACTTAGATAGGGGTTTTACTCTTTAGGTTGATTGTAGCTCTTGAGTCTTGAGTTTAACCCTTTAAGGATCTTGTAACCTTTTATTTGAGAAATAAAATTCTTATACATTCCATTTAATTTGGCTTATTGTACATAGAAAATTTGATTTTATGAATTAAATATATTCAATAGATTCAATTATTTATGGGATTTTTTTATCAATATTGGACTTCCAATGTAAATATATAATCAAATCCGCTTAATTGGCAAAACACATCAACGAGGATATAATGGAAAAGGTGAAGGTGAGTGTTTTTTCCACACGGTTTTTTTTTTTAATCAATTTTATATTGATTTTCTTATAAATCAATCTTTCAAAGTTAGCTATTGCATAAAATTTTCTTATAAATCAATTTTTTTATCATTAATGACATTTACAATCTTCATGAGTGACACTTGAAAAGGAGCATTAAGATATTACAATTATGGAAGCAATATGTCCCATTTCAAAGACACCCCCGTCTGCCTTCGCCCATCTCATCTATCAAGAAAAATATAAAATTCTATTGATGTTGTTGGTTAAAGAAATAACATGCCTTCCATGTAATCTTTTCATGGCTATTAATAATATTGCACGATTTACTATGTTAATATTGAGTCAATTGTCAAGAACCTTCTATAAACACAAACTAATGTGGCTTGGAGAAGGAATTTAAAGTCAATCAATTTAGTCCTTCATGATAATATGTAATGTAGCTATCTCTATTAATTTAGTTAAAGCTTTTGGGTGTTAAAAGCAAAGCGCATAGTGAAAAGGGTGCACTATTAGACCCATATAAAGATTGACAAAGAAAAATTAGTCTTAAGATTTTGCTAGTCTAGCATCTCTCCATAATTCAATTAGACAATACTTCCTAATGGAAGATGCAAAAACTACTATAATCATTTCTTCTTAAAGTGGGTGAAGAGTACTTCATATGTAGCATCACCAATAAACAAAATATAAGATAATAATAATTGACTATTTGTATGTTGACTATATATGTGTGCCACAAAGTCAAAGTCAAGCCTACAAATTGAATTACGGACTTGAAATGACAAGCAAATTGGAGCTCAAAATGCACTGGACGAAAATGGTCAAAACAACCTCCGATCGATGAACGGACTTCATCGTTGCTCGTAACATCGAATCAATCAAAATATAAATATTACAAAATCTAACGATCAATCGATTAAGCCGGCGATCAATGTGTTGACACACATATCGAGTCGAAGTCGATATGTCAATGACCTCAATTCATGAAATTGATCACACCGTTAGCTTCAAAACATCAAAAATGATCAAACGAGACTATGCATGCTTAATTCAGACGAGGCTGTACCAATGTCAAATAATCAGGAGTGGCAGCGCGCAAATTGAGGTTGAAATGCATTGGATATCTTTGGAAATGGTTGAAACGACCTCCGATCGATGAACAAACTTCACTATTGCATTTAGAACATCGAAATTAGTTAGGATATAAATATTGAACAACTTAATAATCAACTGATCAAGCACTCGAGTCATCAACATGTTGCACGCATATCAAGGTCCGGAGGAACTGATGAAGACCAAAGACCTCTCACAAATTGATCCATTGGCTTCAAAACTTGAATCTATTAAATAAGATTGTTCACATTCAAATGAAAATTGAGCGGTTGAAAGCGGTGACGCACATTTTGAGCTGAAAGGGACTCAATTTGACGTCAACTCGAACCAAATGGCCTCTAATCGCGAAACGGACGATGCCATTGCGTTTGAAATAATTAAATTACCTTAAATTGATATATTTATTGACTATGTCCATTTACCGGCGTGAAATTCACGTTAAAACTGTTTAATCAATTTAAAATTAATTTAAAATTCCTAAATTACCCTCTCCCATGCTCAACCGTTCTCCCCATTTTTATTTTTTCAATTATGCCCATTTTTCGAGCGGTTCCAATTTTTCCCTTCTCACTTCCTTGATTCCTACGATTTTCTGCAAAGGTAATATTCGCCATTCTCTCCCTCTCGATCTATTCCAGTTCAGCCGGTGATCTCATGTCCAGGCCAGGCTTATCCGCTCCATCGCATCTCATGCTAACGCCGCCTGGCACCATCCGCTCCGCTACATCCCAGAGCTATCAGCCTGGCGCCATCCACTCTCCAGATCCATGGGACTATGTCGCCCGGCCGACATCCATCATTGACTGGCCATGGACTGCTCGTCAAACCGTGATGCCACCAATCTCACCCGTAGCCCAACCTGGCTATTCCGGATTCAAACTCAGATGCCCTCCTCCACTCCGCACGGCCAAAAAACCACCCATTCAGTGACCGCGCTGTCCGCTGCCCCTCCATCCCACGGCATCCTGTCTGATGTAACTCTAGATCCACTGCCCACATTTCGTCATTTAATCACGCCTGGTCAGCCTGGTTGTTCATCAGTCCCGCTCCGCAGTAGCGCAATCCCACCATCGGCCCTTCTTCAGCCTCCTGACATCCCAAAATCGTGGGTCTGTCCAATCCGGAACCACTACGCCTAATCAATCGGCTCCACGCCACCTTCTTTGTAATCCAACACGCGTTATTACCATCCCATCCCATTTTTGCTTTGCTGCAAGCTGAGGAAGAATATCATCAATAGGCGAATTCTTCTTTCGATTTCTGGAGTAGTACCCCTCGCTTTAGCCCGTTTTAGCTACGCCACAAACCGGGGAAGAACATTGTCAACAGGCGAATTCTTCTTTCGATTTTCGGCATCGCAACCCTCACTTTAGAATTCGCTTCCATCAAAATCGGGGAAGAATATCATCAACTGGCAAATTCTTCTTTCAATTTCTGGCGTCACACCCCTCGTTTTAGCCTTTCCATTTTTGCTTCGTCGTAAACCAGGGAAGAACATCATCAACAGTTAAATCCTTCTTTCAGTATCACACTCCTTGCATTACATTCCCAATTACACACCTAACCCCATTCCTTTGCCGAGCATTGTAGTAAAATGCATCGAACATGCATGCGATATATATGTATATATATATATATATATATATATATATATATATATATATATATATATATATATATATATATATATATATATATATATATATATATATATATATATATGCTTATGTTTCGTAGATTTGAAGACCTTTATGCTCATAACACGAGATGAAAAATAGTCATGGTGTGAAGACAACGCCGCTATGCTCAACAGGTGCACCGAGTAAGCCAATACTCGTTAGATGTCACTTCTAGATGAAATGCTGCCAAATTTTTGTCTAATTTCTTGACTTAGAAAAAAAGAGAGGGGAGGGAAATGAATATATTGCATTTGTCTTCTTTCAAGTTTAAAGGCCTCGTCATGCTCAACAGGGCGCGATGAGATGAAAAAGCGGTTCGGTGTCGCAAAGACACCACTCGCTTTAGCCTTCCCATTTTGCTTTGTCAAACCGGGGAAGAATATCGTCAACAGGCAAATTCTTCTTTTCTTGTCGAATTACATTCTCTTCTCAATTACATACCTAACCTCATTCCTTTGCCGCATTGCATACTAAAAAATGCATCGAACATGTGATTATGAATGTAGAATATATATATATATATATATATATATATATATATATATATATATATATATATATATATATATATATATATATATATATATATATATATATATATGCTTGTGTTTCTTTGTTGGTTTGAAGACCTCGTTATGCTCAACAGGGCACGACGAGATGAGAAAATAGGCTGTGGTGTCACAAGACACCGCTCGCTATGCTCAACAGGGTGTACCGAGTAAGCCAATACTCATTAGATGTCTCTTCCCAGAATCTAAATGCCAATATCTAATTTCTTGACTTAGAAAAGAGGGAGGTGGAATGAATATATGTTGCATTTGTCTTCTTCATTTAAAGGCCCTCATGCTCAACAAGGCTATGATGAGATGAAAACTGTTCGGTCAAGACACCACTTCATACTCATGGCGCATCGAGGTAAAAAACACTGATTTATATGGGGATGATGCCAGGAGGCTACCAAAATTATGTCAAATCTTTTAACTTTGAAAAAAATGGGAGAGTGAAATGAGTGACTTAAGAACACTAAGGAAAAACTTGCGCCTAATTTTAAACTAAAGTGTCAAATGAAAAAGAGGGAAAGTAAAATGACATACAATAATCATAAAAGTAAAACAAGATAAAAAGAAGGGTGAAAAGCACTTACAAAAAATTTATCTGAGCAGAATTGAAAGCCCACTAAAGTTCCTAACCGCTGCCTTTCAAATGTTCAAACTCCAACCCTTCAAACAAATGGAATAGAATAGGAGACTCTCTCTCTTGGCTTTATTTATAGAAATTAGAAGAGGTAGTGAATGAGTTATTTTCAAAAGAAAAAAAAAAGAGGGGGAAAAACAAGTTTGAATAAAGAGGGCGGAAATGTAGGAGAGTTCAAATAAAAAGAGGGGAAAAATGAGAATTACTTCGAGGAGTAAATCTTCTTTTTAAAATAACAAGTTAAATTATCCTCTGAACCTAAAGCTTCAAAATGTCTTCTTCGCCATCGAATCTGCAACCATTTGTACAAGCAAATAGAAGGCGATACTAAATCCAATTCTATAAAAATCATAGGACATCTTTCAATACAAAAATTAATTAATTTCATTCTAATCATTATTTTCAAAATTAATGATTTCATTAATTAGATGAAATTATCTAAGCTATAAATACCTACATGTGCTCAGACATAAAGATTTCAAGTGCGAATGTTAATGTCTGACAAGGCGGTGTGGGCTAAAGTTGGAATTAAATAAAAAATCTGAAATCAATCTCATAATTCAAACATAAAATTACCTAAAATTACAAATACACCTGCATGGGCCCCGACACTATGCTGAAAGCTTAAATTCAAGTGCCTGAGGATGCTACGTGGGTTGCTTCCGAGTTTAGTCTTAGGACTGGGTCCGGGTTAACAAAACCTAAAACCCTATAATAAAAGTTTCAAATCAATAAAATATTTAAGAAACTGATTCAATCATGTGATAATAGATCTAATCTTCTGTTAGCAGCAAAATAGAGTTGACAGGATCTAAAGCTCTTAAACATATTCAAATTAATCAATTTTTTAAATCAAATTATGTTGCAATATAAAACTATTTAAATGAAACTCTATCATTAAAAACTTAAATCAAACTCAATCTATCCACCTTCTGCAGCTGTTTGTCGGGGGTGACAAATTAAAAAAATTTTAGCTCACAAAGGAGCTAGTGTCAAATCAAGTGTTCTGCTATGTTCACTCTCAATCAATCTCTTGCCAGTAAGGACATGGCCCATGTCTTCTGACTACGTGGCTTGGCCAATAGGCTCCACGATAAGCGGACAACTAGAGTCCTGACGGGTGGTTTGGCTATCTCCATTAATGATCAGATATGTTGCCCAATGGCTCGCCTTTGAGTTGTGAATCATAGGGTATACTTGATAGGCAAACAACCCTCTATCACTAAGGTACTTAAGATTGTCTCCTTAGATAAACACCACCCCAAGTCTACAATGATTTCTTGAATATAATATGTGTTCTCGATGAGGATCCTTCACGTTGGGTCTATTATCTCCTCTAATTAAGTAGACTAGGAACCACGACATCCGGATGTAACCATGGGATCTAGATCGAGCATCATCATTCCCCAACCATGCTTTAAGTTAATAATGAATTTCATAAATTCTAAATTCTGAAACTCCACATCGCTACTATAGCAACACAGTGATCTAACAACTAGCATTAATCGAAAGTTCTCTCAGATATTGAGAGGGTGATTAACTATATGCACCTATAGGAAACTTGGAACCAGATCTAAATTTCTCACAAATGAGGATGAAATCTCTGGGTAGTGTCTTATCTACTATTCCATCTTCCTTCTAAAATTACACCGACACTTCAAATCACACTCTCTTCAATTCAAATATTTGTCGAAAAGTCGATGGCGAATTTTTGGAGCCCACATTGTATTAATTTAGATTATATCCTAAATGATGGAGAATTGATTATTAAAATAAAATATGATCAAAATATGAATAGCCCACTTTCAATAATTCAAGCAAGAAAAGCATAATAAGATGGTCAAGTAAATAGAGGTAACAAGTAAGAGTCCAAGCAAGTTCCTAAGAAAGTAAAAAAATAAGAGTCCAATCAATGCCCATCATAAGTGCTTAATTGAGAAGAAATAATAAAAATTTAAATTTATTCCTTCAATTCTAAATTTGTGTTATTAAAATTTATTTATTTTCTAAATCTTGAGAACATGCATTGGCTATTGATTAATAAGTATTAGAAATTAAAGATGGTTGCCATATCTATTAATGGTCACTTACCTTTTCTCAAAAAAATTTCTTCTTTTTTTATTAAAATGGTGATCATTATAGTCATTATAAATAGGTTTGATATGTGATAAAATTTCTCATTTTTGAAATGGTATATTTTGGTAAAAATAAAATTTATTTTCTTATTGCTTGGTGGATCCATATCATCCTTAATACATAGTCACCCTTAATAGGTAGATTCATATAGTCATCCACCTATTTTTAATATCCATTTCTAAGAAAAGCACTTTATGATTTTCATCCTTAATTCAGCTCACTTGAGCTAGATCTGAAATGAATAGAGAATTTTATTTTTATCACCGTATTAGTAAATCTGAAGTTAGAGAAGCTTTAAAGAAAATGAAATGTGAAAAAATAGTAGGACATGATGATATTCCAAGAAGTGTGGAAATGTTTAGGAGATCAAGGAATTTCTTGGCTTACAAATATTTTTAATGTTATTTTAAAGACTAAAAAGATTCTAGATGAGTGGAGAAAGAGTTTGTTGGTTCCTATATTTAAGAATAAAGGTGATGCACAAGCGTGCAAATGATAGAGGAATTAAGTTAATGTCATACATTAAAAGTATGGGAGAGAGTAATTGAGTTATGATGTTATGATACAAAAGTTTCTCACAATTAGTTTGATTTCATGCTAGGTAGATCTACTATGGATGTTATACATTTGTTAAGAGGTTTGATGGAGAAGTATAGAGAAAGCAAGGAGGATTTGCATATGATATTTATTGATTTAGAAATCTTATGATAAAGTTTCAAGAGATGTTCTTTGGAGAGTTCTAGAAAAGAAAGGAGTTAATATTGGTTATATTCAAATAATTAAGGATATGTATACCAGAGCTGTTACTTGTGTCCAAATACAAGGAGGATTGATAAACTATTTTTTATTTGGATTACATCAAGGATCGGCTTTAAGCCCTTATCTTTTTTTGCTTTAATTATGGATGTTCTTTTTAGGCATTTATAGGAAGATGTATCTTGGTATATGCTTTTTGCTGATGACATTCTTCTTGTTGATAAGACTAGAGAGGGAGTCCAAAGGAAACTTAAATTATGGAGTTCAACCTTAGAGTCTAAAGGTTTTCATTTAAGTAGATCTAAAACCGAATATATGGAGTGTAATTTTAGTTGTAGAAGTTATAGGTAGTGTTGTGACATTAGGTGAGTGAGCCATGCAGAAGCGAGATCACGTCCGACCCTGATGGACGTCGCTGATCAAACCCGTGGCGTAAAGGGTGAAAATAGGGGAGATCTAGCATGATTTGATTAGAGCCGTCTGTTCTAATCATGTGGATTGGATGGCCCGTAATCCTTCTTTTCTGTAATTGATGAATGACGCCCATCCCATGGATCATTTGATCCAAGCTCAGCTGGATGAACTTCAAAATCAACCCACACCATTAAGAAAGGAATTTGAACACATCAAACGGTTAATATCAACTTAGGTGAAAATTTCCTTCGAAAAGCTAAAACCAAAATTTCATATTTCTATGATTTTGAGGAATTACCTCACAAAAGCTTAGAACTAGTAGTGGGATCGAAGGATGTAGCTTCGCCTAGTAGAAAGGCCCTGTTGAGTTGCACAAAGCTAATTTCTCTTATTTTGCTCGATGGATCAAGTTTCATCATTTTGGAGCTCTGGTGATCAAATTCCCTCCTCCTATGGATTGGAAGCTTGGGAAAAGACTTGGGTTTCATCAACATGTGGAGGGTGTGTAAGAATAATTGAAGTTTGTGGTGAATTGAGGGAGCTTAGATTAGGATTGGAGTATCATGTTTCAGCCACACATAGGGAGGAGCAATGTCAAGAGAGGGAAGCTTGGGATTGTTCTTGAACTCACAAGGAAGCTCGAAATTGTGTTTGGAAGCTCGCACAAAGTGAATTGTTGCAAATCCCGTTCGAATTGAGGGGGAATACCCTTTAATTTGTTGAGTTGGATGGATGGTTGGCCTCCCATTTTTTGGCCGGCCAGCCACCGTTAGAGTGCTGGAGGGGTCTCAATCGAGTCCATGTGGCTCAAAAGGGTTAGAGGAACTCATGGAAGGTGGCTGGTCCCATGTGGGGAGATCCTCTTGGCTTGATCCCTGGGTGCTCGGAGGAGAGGTGAGTTAACTCACCTCCCTTTGGTCCATGGTCACCAAGCATGGGTTAGGCCTGGGTTAGGTGAACCCTCATTTAGGTGAGTGAGGGCTGCTGGTGGTGGTAGAGTGGACTTTTTCATTTATGGGTGGAATCCTATGTAAAGAGAAATTAACCAATGGACTATTTGAATGGGGCCCACTTAACTTTGTTAGTTTGGGTTGGGTTTGGTCATCCATCAAAGTCCTATGGGTTGGTTTTATGGGTTTTGGCTTCATTTGGTCAAATGGGTTCATATGTGTTCATGTTTGGTTGAGTTGACCAATTGGTCAAATTGGGTCAAACTAAAGCTTGGGTTAGGTTCAAATGATGATTTGAAGAGTGTTGACCTCACTTTTGGAGTGAACTCTCAACTTCCTTATCATAGATCTAGGAGTCTCACACAAGAGTTCCTAAGTCTTAAGACACTTCTAGTGATTAGATGAACACTTAACCCAACCCTAGAAACTTAAGAGCCATGAGAAAGTTGTGCCTTAGGGATTAAGGAAGACTTGCCTACCCTATAGCCCAAACCAAATGCTTGCTTCCTTCGTCCAAATCAAATCTCAAATTCAAATCCAATTTCCAAAATCAAATCTAACTATCAAATGATTGAAACCCATGATTAAATTCAAACTCCAAATCCCTTCCTAAGCCATATGATTTTATTTTATGGACTTAGCCTTAACCAAATTAAAATCAACCCCAATCTAATTGATTTTATCAATTATCAAATTCAATCTCCATTCAAATTCCAAATCATAAATCAAATCCAAATGATTGAACCCTAAATCAATTCCCAAGTCAAGCCCTTTTGACCTACATCCCTAGATTTGGTCAAATTTTTCTTCCAAATCACTCCAAACTCAAGTGATTTTCTCTTTATTTATATCTTCATTTATATTCACAAATATAAATAAAATATAAATTCAAAAGGCCAAAACCAAACCCAAATCAAATCAAATTCTTTTAGCCAAATTCTTGAACTTGGCTAAATGATACCCAAAATAACTCGTAACTCATTGATTTCTTCATGAGTCAATCATTACTTCAATCATCTATCCAAATATAAATGAAATCTACAATCATCTACCCAAATCAAAATTAACTCAAGTCAAACCCAACCTAGTGCATTTAACTTAAAATATTCAACAATATTTTATATTATAGATCCTTTGAACAAATGTGGCTATGCCTAAATGTAGATAAAGCTAGCAAAGTGATGGTTGAAATTCATGAAGGACTTTGTGGTGCACATCGGGATGTCCCAAGATGAAAGATCAAAAGGATGGGTTATATTGGCCATCTATGAGATCAGATTAATCATGCTAAGAAGTGTCATGAATGTCAAGTATACGGGAATCTCATCCATCAACCCCAAATTCATTACACCTAACAATAACATCCTAGTATTCAATTTTGGGGCATATATGTAATTGGACCAATTGATCCACCTCGCCGCCTAGACAAATTTAATCATTTCTGCAAATTATACCATGATATACGTCAGGAGCGCGTAGCTTGCGTGCGCGATCTGGCGACGTGTGTCGGTAGTTTTTTTCCGTTTTGCTATTGCTATTGGATGGACGGTGACCGCGTTGTTTATCATCGACCCATCCGTCAGCCTCGTTCAAATAGCGGGAGAAGAAAAATGAGACGGGCGTCGTTTGACATTCCTCCCACGTATGAGAGTTTAGGGCTTTCTCTGCTAGCTCAGCTCCTGCACTCGATTGGCGAACGTCCGACCGTCGCTCAGTGGTTTGAACGAGTCTTGCGAATAACTTCCATTGAGATATTGTAGGCGACTACATGATGTATTTACACCTATGTTTTCGAACTTTAATGAATTTAGGGTTTTCCTTATTCTTCTCACCATCCAGTATGTGAACATTTTAGAACATTTGAGTTCTTTAAATAAACGGGATGTATTTTAGTAGTTTTTGGAGATGTTTTGCATGTGTACTCTCTATACTGTCAAGATGGTACACGCCATTATTTTCAAATTTTGGTGATTAGCCTTGTGAAATGTTTAGTATATCACATGGTAGGATGTTTGGTCATGTTTCAAGATGAATTTTGTGGCTGATTAGGGATGATAGTATGTTACATTGATGGAATTAAAATTGTGCCTAATTTGCATGGACTCTGTACTCTCATGAGAGTCTGAGCATTTGTCATTTCTTTCTTTCTTTGTTTGGAGGAAATTTGTTCATTGTCTATGAGGAATAATTTGGAGGTTGTTTGGTTGATTTTTTAGTGTTATTTTATATCACTCTTTGTACTCTCTTGAGAGATCTGAGATGCTTTATGGACATTTTTTCCAATTTTTTTTTTGGCAGTTGTTGATTATGTTCATTATATTCCAGTGGAAGCAATTTAGTGGCTATTTTGTTGGTTTAGTAGTGTTATTTTGTATTTGTACTCTCTGTACTCTCTTGAGACTGAGATGATTTAATGGACATTTTTCCAGTTTCTTTGGCTTTGGTTGTTCGAGTCATTCATTACATTATATTAGAAAGCAATTTGGTGGTTATTTGGTTGGTTTAGTAGTATTATTTTTGTACTCTCTCTACTTTCTTGAGAATTAGAGATTTTAGATATTTTTTCCTATTTCTTTGGCACAGTTGTTTGGTATGTTCATTACATTACATTGGAAGCAATTTTGTCTGTTTGGTTGGTTTAGTAGTATTATTTTACTCTGTACTCTCAGAGTCTTGAGTACAAATGATTTTGAACATTTTTCCAATTTCTTTAGCCTGTTGTTCTGTTCATTACATTCTGGAAGCAATTTGGTGGCTGTTTGTTGGTTTAGAAGTGTTATTTTGCATCTATACTCTCGAGAGTCTGAGATGATTTGTGGACATTCTTTCCAATTTTTTTGGCCTGGTTGTTCAAATTATGTTTATTACATTCCAGTGGAAGCAATTTGGTGGCTGTTTGGTTGGTTTAGTAGTGGGATTTTTGCATCTGTATTCTCTGTACTCTCAAGAGAGTACAGATGATTTTATGGATATTTTTTTCCAGTTTCTTTGGTCTAGTTGTTCGGATTATGTTTATTACATTACATTGGAAATAATTTGGTGGGGTGTTGGATGGTTTAGTAGTGTTATTTTGCATCTGTACTCTACTTTCTTGAGAATCTGAGATGATTTTGGATATTTTTCCAATTACTTTGGCTTTGGTTGTTGTTTATGTTCATTACATTCCAGTGGAAGTAATTTGGTGGCTGTTTGGTTAGTTTAGTAGTGTTATTTTGCATCTGTACTCTCTATACTCTCTTGAGAATACAGATGATTTTGTGGATATTTTTCCAAGTTTCTTTGGCCTGGTTGTTCAGATTATGTTCATTACATTGGAAGAAATTTGGTGCGATGTTGGATGGTTTAGTATTGTTATTTTGCATCTGTACTCTACAGATGATTTTGTGGACATTTTTTCCTATTTCTTTGGCACAGTTGTTGATTATGTTCATTACATTCAGTGGAAGCAATTTGGTGTTTTTTGGTTGGTTTAGTAGTTTTATTTTTGCATATGCTCTCTACTCTCCACAGTATAGATGATTTATGGACATTTTTTGTTTTTTGGCTTGTTGTTGATTATGTTCATTACATTACATTGGAAGCAATTTGGTGGGATGTTGGATGGTTTAGTAGTGTTATTTTGCATCTGTACTCTCTTTACTCTCTTGAGAGTACAAATAATTTTGTGGATATTTTTTTCTATTTCTTTGGCACGTTGTTGTTATTATGTTCATTGCATTCGTGGAAGTAATTTGGTGGTATTTGGTTTAGTAGTGTTATTTTGTATCGACTCTACTCTCTTGAGAATCTGAGATGATTTAATGGACATTTTTCCTATTTCTTTGGCGTAGTTGTTTAGATTATGTACATTACATTCCAGTGGAAGCAATTTGGTGGCTATTTTGTTGGTTTAGAAGTGTTATTTTGCATGTGTACTCTCAGTACTCTCTTGAGAGTGCAGATGATTTTGTGGATATTTTTTCCAGTTTTTTTGGCCTGATTGTTCAGATTATGTTCATTATATTACATTGGAAGCAATTTGGTGGGATGTTGGATGGTTTAGTAGTATTATTTTGCATCTGTACTCTCTATACTCTCTTGAGAGTACAGATGATTTTGTGGACATTTTTTCTAGTTTCTTTGGCCTGGTTGTTCAGATTATGTTTATTACCTGACTTTTCATTTTGAAGTTTATAATGTCTGGGAAAAGGATAACTTCAAGATGCAGGCCTACCACTATTAGAACGATGTTCGATAATATTGCATGATTTACTAATTGACATTTTAAAGAGGCTTCATGCATCAATTCATTAGACTCCACGAAATTCACAGACTAGCCAATACCTCAATCCTGTCTTGGGAGATAACAAGCTTTCTTTTGGGTGGCGGTGCATTCTTTTCACCCCGATGAAGTTCGATTGTTGGGATGCCAAACAGAGGGGTGAAGGTCTTATGACAGAAATCCCCGCTGTCGCAGTTCAGTTTAGTGGACTATAAGACTATGCTTGAGCATACGGATAGCTCGTTGCCTGGCACAGTTTATACAGTTGTACATACATTTTATGCTATCAAATCTTTTTTTTGTATATCACAACTATAGGGTGGCATCGAAATTGATTTCCTACGCCGACGACATAGATAAATTTCTTTGAATACAAGCGGGCCATCATCGGGCTTTCTAGTTTCACAATTTGATGGTATTACATCAAAGATTCATACCCGGACATGAGTGTGGATTTATCACTCTTCTTATGGTATGTTTTATATCTTGGTTATGTATTATTTGATGCATTGAAGTTAGCTTACATAAATATTGTAGATCTGCGAGCACATAAGCATCGAGGCCGCCATCTCCATTTGCAAAAGGCATTATCTTTGCGATGGCTGAAAATAAAGTTTCCAGATGAATACATTATTTGCGGCTGGGGTGATACAATATTCGGGGGAATATCATTATTGTGAGGCGGTCGATGAGTTCTTGATGATCAATATCTCTCGGATGCACACATTGATGCCGCCTTCTTATTGGTGAGAGTACTCATCGTATATATCCCATATTTGTACATCTCATGCTTGGGTAAGTTACCCCACAAATATTCAGGGTATTATAATTCAATCATTATTTGTATAGATGGAAACTATAATTTATAAATATTCTCTTCTTTTCTTACAGAGCTATGCAAAATATAGCCTACATAAGGAAAATAAAATGTTCATCCATGATATAGAAGTGTGTCAGGTACTACTCTTACTTCATTATAGATAATCAACCTTTGGACACTCTGGTTGAGCATATTAAGCTAAGGACACAGTATTTTTATGACTCATTACCAAAACCAATAGGGCCATTCTTTAAGAGATTGTAAGAGTTATTTTCAATTTGATTTGATAAAGCGGTTTTTTTTTTATTGACTATACTTCTTGCTTTTTAGATTAAATTACTTGTTGAATATGCTGGCCAGTCTTTTGTGAGCGATCCCACAAAATGGCCAATTGAAATGGTGAGTGGGCTGCCAGTCTAAGATAACAGTGTTGACTGCGGGATGTTTGTTTGCAAGTACATGGATGCAGCAATTAGGAAATACCCACTTAACTGGGCTGACCACCAAGATTGGCCTAAGAAGATGAATTGCTTTAGAGTCGAGTTCGCTTACGCTATCTTTTGTTTGGGAATGAAAAATCCATGCTAAGAATAGTACATTTAAAGTTTAATAAGTAGAAAATAATTGTACAGAGTATTTCATTTTTTTTCAATATTATTGGCGGCTGTGGTTGATAAGTTGATAAGTTCAATATTATTTGGATCTTTTTATTATTCGTCTCTCTATGTTGTTTATACTATCTGTGCTCTCTGTACTCTCTCTACTCTATTTTTTTAGCAATCTATTTTTTCCCAATTCCACTTTTGCTTTGCAGGATGAAGAGGAATTGTTCACTATAACCTTAAAACAAGTTGGATGCTACTGGGTTGCCTTTTTATGAGTTTTCTAAGCAGTTTTGCATGCTTATACTCTCTGTACTCTTTGTACTCTCTGTACTATATGTACTCTTTGTACTCTGTACTCTGTACTCCTAATTTATATCATATTTTATATTGATCAAATGAAAAGGTGAAGCTAAAATGTACATTATCTCGAGTTTGGTTGGGGATAATCTATATGATTACTTATATATATATATATATATAGCATGGAAAGTAACTCAAATGATAATTATTTTAGATGAAAATATTGACCAAAATTCAATTATTTTGATATGAGAATACTATAAAAGTTTATTAAGAATTGATGTATTATATTTTTTTAAAATAAAATCAATAGTTTTGAGATTTATCCTATCTTAAAATATTTTTTTATCATAGTTTAGAGAGAGTAACCTCCAAAATGAGAAAAAACATGATACATATTATGCTAAGATGAGACTAATTTTATCACTCATATGATTGTTTTCATCCATCATGTTTATCTCTTAACATAAATAAAATATTCAATATGAATCATATGCATATTATAACTATATTATTTATCTAATAATTTAGTTATATTTATCTTCTAAAATTAATTAAATTATACTTTTTTTAATTGAATTAAAAGATAGTGAAATAAAAAATATAAATAATAAAATCAACCACTTTATAATACAAAATATCTTCGATGATGCGACTTACCAACGTGTTTTCAGAATAAATAATAAAAGGGTAGATCATGAACTGTAGAAATTTCAAAAGCATATTCTCTTAGAAATTATTGTAGCTTTAAGAGAGCATTTTTAAAATATTTTAGATCATTTGAATTTTAGCAGGGCCCTTTTAATCTAAATGGACCAATGGCAGCATATCAATATATTAAAACATTTTTTGGATTAATGTGGTGAGATTATGAGTCATTATTTTAATGAAAATATCTTGGGTTAATTTCTAATCAATAATGTGCAAAATGGCACCTTTAGCTATTACTATCCTTCTTGTTGTTTTCTTCTAAAATATATGATAAGTACAAGATGATTTATAGATACAATTGTATATCTACAATATATTTATTGATTAGTTAGTTTTAAGGATCATATGCCACTATACCAAAATAAAAGAGCATAACATTTGATCCTATTGAATCTTGGCAGAGACTATAGTTGGATGACGATGAGGTGATATGAATCAAATAATTGAAGTAGGCGATGTGGATCGATGATCATTGTTTATTATTTGAAAATAAATAAATATAATAAGATGACAATAGTGATTAGAATATAGTAGTGTAGTAATTATTAATTGACAAAAGTTAGATAATGGTGGACGGGCGATGATGGTTAAGCAACTATAGTCTTAAATGTCGGAGGTCATAGTCTATTATCAATAGATGGGTGATTATGATTAGGCGATGGGGGACAAGAGACCATTGTAGGATGATAGTGATGATATAATGATAGTGATCTAATAATAGTAACAATAGTCTAATAAAAGTGTTCAAACGATAGTGGTCAAATACCTTAATGATATAATTGATTTTGAAGTATTTTTTGTGTGTTAAATACCTTAATGATATCACAATTCAATAATTTTAGGTTCATTGGATCCATATTATCAAGATGCTCAATTTAACTATAACTATTCTAATTTGGTGATATTTTGATCTTCTAATTAATATCCCAATTATTTTCTTAATTATCTTTGGAGGAGTTTGATCAAGGGCTAACTCAAATCAAATATTTTCTTATATCTTTTGGTTTATCTCATGAGATATTCGATGATGGCAAAGTTGCTTAAATTAATGTTTGGATGATCCTTAATTTGATTTTAAAACCTTTTAATCTTCAAATGCATTGAGATTTACTTGATTAGGATTATTTCTATGATGTATCAATCATAATCATTGTATTTCAAAATTTTGCTATGTTAGGCAAAATTTAACTTAGCAAAATTTTGAAAATAATCACCCAAAAAAATTAATTGAAATTTTCATTAAAAAATTTTAAATTAGACTAAATCTTCCCATGGAGGAGGCATGGTCTATGACATGGTTAAGGTGGCATGCTTATCTTTAAATATTATTTTTAACAGTGCATATGGTGATGTGAGCTATAGTAATCACAGAGGTTTTTTATTTTTATTTTTAATTTTGATGGAAGAGGTTATGAATTGAAATCTTTCGTTTAGCATTTTTTTCTCTCATTATATTTATAACTAGCACATGTTTTAAAATTATTTTTTAAAATTCATAAATAGTTAAGGTTATGTTAACCTTTTTTATTTACAAAATAATATTATATTATTTTATTTATTTAAATTAAGTTATTTGTAATTACTCTTTTGTATATATTTTTTATAAATACAATTAATTTGAATCAAACTGAATCAAATATAATTGATCACTTAGACCAAGTTTCGTTTTTGTTAAATTAATAACATTCATAAATTTAATTATTTATTTTGTTACTAAAAAAATAACTTAAAATTTATCAAGCAAAGAGTTTATTATTTAATTATCACATCTAATTTGACGCATTGATTATATCTGCGCTTCAGTTTTTTTTTTTTTTTTAATAATAATAATCGCGATATTTTTGCTGTACAATTACAAAGGTTTTAAATAATAATCAATATTTTGATGTGATAAAGATATTATTTATATAAATATTAAAATTTAGATGTTATATAATCAATATTGGTTGATGACCTACCTTAGACAATGGTGATAAAAGCATCAATTCTCATTAAATCCCAAATTTTCCCAATGTTGAAAACTTGGATTTATTTATAAATATATAGAAGCAATATTTTGATCATTTTATCAGAAATTTAAATAATTCATAAAAATTTTGATTGATGATTTAATGTTTTTTTAGATATCTAAGACTTTAATGAACTCAAAATCAAGAAATTTTCAATTCATCTAGATGTTCATCGATGGTTTAATATTTTTTTCTCATTTTGTTTTGTTTTGGTCTATAATATATTAGTCCTAATAAGAATAGGTTGAGATGACGTCGTTGACAAATTCACAACTATCTTTGACTTTTCTTAAATATAATATTGATAATTTTTGGACTTGCATTAATTGATAGCGACTTTCTACCAACTCTAATACCTAAACGATGGTGTAGGCGACCTGGATGAACGGTGGAAAGGTAACCCAGATGAATCGCAGTTTATAAAAGAGCTTTTAAGTATTTCTCTTTTGCTGAAATCTCTGTTGATTAAAGACCTGAGAAAGCGACAATTTCCTTTTTTTTTTTTTTTTTTTGAAGATTGAGTTTTGAAATAATACAAATTTTATGAAGGTCAGATTTATGCTTCGTTTGAGAGGGCTTTTTTAGTACGTTTTACTTTTAAGAATGTGAATTTTTAATTTTGATACCTGTTTGAATAATGTTCTTTTTGAAACTACGTTTTAAAAATCTTGAAAATCGTTTTAAATTTCTTTTTTAAAAAAAAGAGAAAATACTTTTTAAAATCTTTAGGTTTTAAAGAATCAGAAAACTGAATCTTAATATAATGATCGTAAGAACAATTTTAAAGGTTTTTATAATAGAAAAGGAACAAAGCTGTTTGTTTACACGTGTTATTAAATTTAATATATGTAGTGCCAGTTTGCAATTAATTTTATTTGTGTATTTTATTGTGTTATGTTATTTTTAGAAATATATTTATTTGATGTATTGTTTTAATAATTTTATTTTTATTTTTATAATAAATAATATTATTTTAAAAAATACTTAAAATAAATTTAAATGCTTTGAGTGTGTGTGAGAAGGCCTAAACAGTTGGTTGCCGTATTTAAGAAAGGAGAGATTGTAGTCTCCAGCAGTAGAGTTAATAAAGACTTTTCTCTCTAAGGGGTTGTTTAGTTAGAATAATTTGAAATCGATTAAAAAATAAATCTAGATTTTAACTTTTTTGATGTTTGACTTTAAGTAAAGTAAATTTCCAAATATTACATATATCATTTTTGGTGTATTTGGAATTTACCCAATTTGAGAATTAAATACATCTCTACCGTCTGAAAGTGTTGTGGTCTTGTTTCACCACACATAGTCGTATTTGTCGCCCCGACCACCACCATTGCCCGCCACCACCCACCGTCGCCGTCACAATCGTTGACAGGTGTCAAAACTTTCAAAATACTTTATATTATATTTTTTTAACCAAATTTAAAAAAAATAAAGTCATGAATTCATAAAATTCTCAACCAAACAATTATAAAGTAATTCTTTTATACTGTATTCTTTTTATACCGCATTTCATTTATATTATATTCTTTTTCAGCCAACGAAACAGCTCTAAGTGAAGCATCCGAGTTTGAAGTGCATTATCGTTCCTTAGAATATATATATATATATATATATATATATATATATATATATATATATATATATATATATATATATATATATATATATATATATATATATATATAAGGATTGTATGATATGAAATTATTTTATTAATCTATCATAATGATAAGAGCTGTCACGAGGTAGGCATAGATATTGTCTAAAGGATGATTTGATCATTTAAGAAGAAAATAAAATGATTTGATTTGTTTTCAATTTTAATAATTTTTTGTAAAAAGAAATTTTGGTTATTAATTTAAAAATTTGGCACACATTTAAAAAATACAATTATTAAAACTATTTTTTTTATTTACAGTCAAATTAAATTAGTTATTTAATAAACTTTTCCGCTGATTGATATCCCAACTTCCAACCAAC
This sequence comes from Cymbidium sinense, assembly GCA_021442155.1. Taxonomy (NCBI): domain Eukaryota; kingdom Viridiplantae; phylum Streptophyta; class Magnoliopsida; order Asparagales; family Orchidaceae; genus Cymbidium; species Cymbidium sinense. The sequence goes on along the minus strand of CM038232.1, from coordinate 17,584,441 downwards.
AGACATTTCCTCTTGCTAGCCGACTCACCCTAATAATAATAATAATAATAATAATAAATTAATAAATAAATAATCGAGATGCTATATAAAGCCAGGAAGTGTTATCTCGAATGAACGGCCATGGAGATGAAGAGAGTCTGTATCATCGGGGCTGGCGTCAGCGGGCTGGCGACTTGTAAATACTTACTGGAGAGAGGATTCCGGCTGGTGGTCTTCGAGGCTGAGCGGAGCATCGGCGGTGTGTGGAAGTGCACGCCGGCATCGACAACGCTGCAGGATGTGAGGTGGGATTACCAATTCTCCAACTTTCCGTGGCCGGAGAAGGTGACGGAGATTTTTCCGGATAATAAGCAGGTGATGGAGTATATAGAATCCTATGCCCAGAGATTCGATCTCATGAGACATGTGAGGTTTGGAGAGAAGGTGGAGGGGATAGAATACGTTTGCGTTAGAAAGAGGAGAGATGGAGGCGTGGGATTCATGGGGGTGGCACCGGCGACGCCTTCGGCGACCGGCGACGAGGGGTCTGGCATGCCACGGTGAAGAGTGTCGAAGATGGAACAACAAAGGTAAATTTATATTTTAATTATGCTAATTAAATGTTAATTTGTGTAGATTGATCAAAGTTTGTTTTATTAATATATGTCAAAGACATATAATATAAAAAATAATATAAAAATATTTATGATCATTTCAGTGATGGCATACATGTTGAAAGAGAATATTTATATAGAATATAAAGAAGTCCACTAAGAGTTAATAATGCACCAATTGAAGATTCTTCTCCCAAGTTTGATATTCAAGTTCAAGAGGATAAACTTACTTAAAGAAATAAAAAAAGAATTAATAATATTAAAGTAATGAATAAAAATTTAATATTTTACAACAATTTACGGTATACAACTATGTATCACTATTATATTGATGTTCTAATACTCTATCAATTTTAAAAATGTTTATATTTTTAGAATATAATTAAAAATATTGAGAAAATAGTTAGATGAATAAATATAAATTTAATTTAAATTTTTTTAATAAATAGTTTAAACAAGTACTATATGTACAGATTTAAATCTATTTTTCATTTTTAAATTCAACATTTGATAATTAAAATATAAAAAAATAATAATTACATGTCTATATAAACATACAATTTTGTTATTCAAAAATATTAAAAATAATAATAAGTCAGTCATTGTCAATTTTGATAGAAGAATATGAATTCTTATTAACAATAAGCCTATTTGTTTGACACGTTAACACTCAACATACAACTAGCTTAGCCCAATTAAAATTTAATTATGACTCTAATCAAGAAAATAGAATAAAGAAGTTTGAATAAATTTAAAATATAGATCATGTTCAATCACAGCTCAAGCTTGATAAAAAAAATTGAAAGAGCTTAACCAACTTATTATCAGACTAAACTAAATTCATTTATAGCCCTATCTTCTATCAATATGCTATGTAGGTACATGTGATGGATTTTGTGGCTCTGCATTGGAAGATTCAACGGACTTCCAAATATCCCAATATTTCCCAAAATAAAGGTCGAGAGGTCTTCAATGATAAGGTTATTCATTCTATGGACTATTCCAACATGGGTAGTACAAATGCTGCTAAATTGGTTAGAGGAAAGAGAGTTACCATTGTGGGTTACCTCAAAACAACACTCGACGTAGCTACAAAATGTGCTAATATTAATGGTAGCTTCTCAAAAAAATTTTTTGGCATTACTGTTGTTGTTTTTGTATGATGATCATAAATGTTTAAATAAAATCTCTCTATATTTTGAGCAGGACCTGAATATCCTTGTACTATGATAATTCGAACAAAGAGGTGCAACACGGACAAATTTGAGGCTTGGGGTATCCCTCTTTATTACTTGTATTTAAATCGCTTCTCAGAACTACTGCTTCATAAGCCTGGGGAAGGACTCATATTAAGTTTCTTAGCAACATTGCTTTCACCTTTGGTATAAATCTAGTTCATTCTTATTTCTTAATAATTATAAATTAAATTTACAATTCTTGCATGTGTATGTACTTAATTAACATTATAAAATATTTATTTAAATCTCAGAGGTGGATCATCTCAAAGTTTACAGAAAGTTACATAAAGAGAACAATCCCTATGAAAAAATATGGGATGGTTCCTGAGCATAGTTTTACCCAAGGACTTCCTGCGAGTTTAGCATGTGCATTACCGGAAAAATTTTATGATAAAGTAGAATAAGAAAGCATTATCTTAAAGCCATCTAAGAACTTTGAATTTTGTGAGAATGGCATCCTTATCGAAGGCCAAATTATATATAGAAACCAATTTGGTTTAAAGGTGATCTAAAGCTAAGAAACATCTTTGTTTCTCCTTGGTTTAAAAAAATTGTAGGAGAAGATGGGGCAATTCCTCTCTATAGGTATGAATACATTCATTAACTACTCAAAAGTCATATAGAATAGCTACTCACCTAACATAGATGATTTTAATCCATACAGACAATGCATACATCCCCAAATTCCACATATGGCAATCATTGGGTATTCTGAGAGCTTAGTTAACATTTATATATTTGAGATGAGAGCAAGGTGGTTAGCTTGTTTTCTTGATGATGGCTTCATATTTCCTAGCAAGAGAGAGATGGAAAAGAATATAATGGAGTCGGATAAGTACTTCAAAAAATATACGGGAAATTCAAGTGGTTATTGTCGCAGATGTAGCATCACTCTTGTACGTAATTGGCACAATGATCAGTTGTGCAAAGATATGGGTATCAACCCTCGAAGAAAGAAAGGATTTTTCACTGATTTGTTCCTCCCCTATGGTACCACATATTATGCTAACCTTGAGTTAAAAAAGCAATAGAAGTGAGTTTATAATTTAATAAATGATTAATAAGAGCATATATTATGACATATTTTATGTATGTTGAATACTAGTATTTGCTGATATAATTATTAGAATTTTTTTTCATCCTTTCAATTTCTCATAAGAATTAAATCAATGTCTCATATTGTTTCCCTTTTTTTTTCTAGCAAGTAAATTCGACTTCTATTATTAACAACATAAGATTAATATTCTTAACCACCAACTTCTTAAAGCTCTAAGAAAATTAAATAACTTACATGAGCACATAGAGTTTAACATAAAGTTATTATAAAGAATTCCGATACAAGAAGTTCTCAATAAAGTTGGAAGGATTTTATATAGTCAAAGAAAAGCATTAGAGTAGTGTGAATAATTAGTGAAGTAATTTCCATTATTAAAACATTAAACTCTAATGACCATAAATATTAAATATTTCCCATAACTAAGGCTTATGTATTCTACAATATCCTCGGTGATTTCACCCTTTCCCCTGTTCGAGCTCCCTAGCCTCCCTCGGTGATTTCTCCCCTTTTTCGGCAATCGGCCGGTTATATTTCCCCCGAGCCAGAGGATTCTTCCCTTCTCCTTTCTCTCTTGCTTTTTCTAACTCTACCTACTTTGTCGCCGACCCTTATCGGTGATTTTGGCTTCTCTATTTTTTTGGCTTTGATTTCTCTATAGTGTGCTAGTGCTTTAGCTGGGATGCCATACTTTTAAATATGGATTCGGTTGCTCCCCTGTGGGGGAATCCTGATGCATCTCGTCCGGTTATGGCGATTTTGATTTAGCAACAAAAATGGTACTCGATCTTCAAGATCATTTAGGGATGTGCTTGCGGGTAAAGTAAATGATGGTAGTAAGTCTATTGATTTTTTTTTCTACTACTTTTCGGGGTGTACCCGCTGTTATGTGCTCTGATGTTGTGGTGGAAAAATTGGCTAAGCCTTATGAGTTTGCTTTAGTGGGTAAATTTGCTCTTGACGCGTCCTTGGAAAATATTCAAGTTTTTTCATTAATTGAAATTGATAGGTGTTTTTTGATTGGGTTTAATCAATTCTCGACATGTTTTGATTCAATTGGCCGATTTGGATTACTCGTGTTTTGCAAGGCGTTCTTATTATGTGTTCAACTACCAAATCGTTTATTAAAATGGACCCCTTTTTGACATTAAAGAGGAATCTCCTATTGTTCCGGTTTGGTTGTCTATCCCCAATCTTTGTGTGCATTTCTTTAACCCTAAATTCCTTTATGCGGTGGCGCCTATTGATTAGTCTCTCTACAATTGGATCAAACTCTTTGTGTCTAGAGTTTCTATTGCCCGTGTTCTTGTGGAAGTGGATATTACTAAAAAATATCCTAAGGAAATTTGGATAGGATCAAAAAAATATGGATATTTGCAAAAAAATAGAATTTGAAAATTTTCCTATATTTTGTTCACATTGCAAAATTCATGGCCATGGCTTTGCTGACTGTTTTATAGCTCACCCACATTTAAAAAAGAATTCTTTGGTCTCCAAATCTACCCTTGGTACTAAGGACAATGTGCAAGAAACATCAAGGAGAGAATTAAGCGGCTGAGCCTCAAACTCTTAGGCATAAAATTAATCCAAAGTTGAATATGGCAGATCAATCCCTCATAGGCACAAACCTAATGAAGGATCATTTTCCTCATGGTGGAGCCAAGTCCCAAATACAAAATAGTGATATTAATGTTCCCAATTCTGATTCAGGATCTCCTCTTGTTTCTGATTCTCTAAATAATGCTAATTGTATTGCAATGTCATCTCCTGTAGCTAAAGATCAATTAAATGAGAAGGTTGGTTTGGAGGAGGTGAAATATTTAGAGATAACTTCCACCGGATCTAGGGGTTTGTGTTCTTCCCATTCTAACCCATCCACCAACTCTTACGCTAGCGTGGACAAAAATTTTAAAAGTAAGATACATCGGAGGAACAATGAGTTGGAAGAGGGAGAATTGATAGGTAACCTTAGGAATCTACATGAAATAAATAATTGGAATTGGAATCTCCTCGGATGGTGAGGCTGCTGGTTTGGAAAATGATTTTCATATTGTCTTAAAAAGGAAAAACAAATCACATAAATCTAAATCCCCTATCTTTGCCAGAATTACTAGTTGGCTCTTCTATAAATCTAAGTAATGGTCTCTTTCACGATTTGGAATGCGAGAGGGCTCCCTTTTTGTAATAGACTTAGCAACTTAGTTCATAACCATAACATTTTCTTTGGCAATTTTGGAACCCTTTATTCTTCCTTCTAACATCTAAACTATGGCTAGAATGATTGGCTTTATTAATTCTTTTGCTAATTCAAGTAATAAAATTTGAATCTTTGGGAAAAAACCTTTTTACATATTATTCAAGACCTTCACCGGGTTATGAATACTCAAATCACATTTGGCAATTGGTTACGCTTTGGATCCTTTTATGCTTCCATGATCTGACCTCGTCTAGTTCCTAGGTGGAGAATTAGGAAGGAAGGGGTGGAAGCCCACCTAACCCTTTATCTATGGAAGAATTTAATAATATGGCTATTGATTGTCATTTGACGGATCTGGGTTTCAGTGGCTCCCAATTCACATGGAATAATCACAGAATGTCGCAAAGACTTGATAGGATCCTGTTTAATGATTTATGGATAAACTCTTTTCTGAATACATCAGTTGAACATCTTAGTAGAACCCTATCTGACCACTCTCCATTGCTTATTTTCGTTAAGGATAATACAACGTCCCCTCCTCTCTGTACTCCTTTTCATTTTCATAATATGTGGTTGTTGGATACCAGATTTAAGGAGGTGGTGGCTATTAATTGGAGAGATCCTCTTTATCCTGGCGACTCTATTTCGGGGATGAAGAGACTTTGGATGAAATTAAAAAGGCTTAAATAATTGCTCAAATGGTGGAATAAAAATTGCTTCAAAAATATTTTCACTAACATAAAAGAATTAGAACAAGAGGTCATATCATTAGAGGAAGAGGTTATTACGGATCCTTCTAAGACTCTTTTATTAAACCAAGCCAAAGATAAATTATCCAAATATCAAGATATGGAGGAAACTTTTACGGAGACAAAAGGCTTCTACTAAGAAGCTATCAAAAGGCGATAGGAATACCAAGTATTTTCATGCGTTATTCAATAAGAAAAAAAGCCTTAAATTGCATTAAGAAAATTAAAAATTATGATAATAGTTGGTTTTTTGATGAAAATGAACTTGCAGAGTCGGGTGTATCTTATTTCAATAACATGCTTAATAATCATGTGAGTGAGGAGGATTTGGCTAGTATTGAGGTTATCCCCAAAATCATAACTGAAAATGACAACATAATGCTTACATCCTTACCTTCTGAAGATGAAATTATATCGACCATTCAGTATGAATCTCGTGGTACGATGGATTCACTCCTCTCTTTTTTCAAAAATGTTGGAATGTTATCAAAGATGACGTGGTTAAAGCGGTTCTTGATTTTTTTAGAGGGACCACCCTCCCCAAATTTTTCTCTAGTACTTCCATTGTACTAATTCCTAAAATCGAAAACCCTGAACATTAGAATCAATTTAGGCCTATAAGTCTTTGCACATTCTTCAATAAGCTCATATCCAAGATCCTTGCTAAAAGATTGGGTATGCTACTTCCCAAATTATTTCTCCTTGCAAAGTCCTTTATGGTTAAATAATTTTTCAATGATAATATTCCCCCCTTATTAAGGGGTTTTGTGAATTTAGATAGATCTGGTCTCCCCTATGTTAGGAAATGTAATGTTTGGAATTTGGATATTGCTGATTGGTGGAGATTTCCCATCTTTTTCCATCTCTTTTGCAATTTTATGGTCTTGGATTCACTCTATTTTTTTTTACTCGGTTTCTTGAGGAACTTGTCCCTCGATGTTTTAAAAGATGGTTTTGATGGTTGGAGAAGAAATTTCCTCCATCTTTGGGTGGGTAGGTGGTTGTTTATCATCCATTCTTTAAGAGGAATGCTACCTAAGACTCCTTTAAGTGACATAACAAAATGCTACAGCAGCCCAAGCATAGAATTGATTTTCTTTGGGCTGCGGGAAAAAAGTTTGTATGCTGTCATCTTTTTCGTTATTAGCTGGAATATGGATATCATTGGTTACTTGGTGATGAGGTGGTGTTTTATTCCATCGGGTAGGAATTATTTCCTTGGTCCAGGAAGTACTGTCGATTTCCTTTTAACCTTTGTCTCTCTGTTTCTTTTTCATTTTTGTTTCTGTTTCTTTTTGGCTGGTAGTTGCCTACTCTTAGTATATATTCTCTGGATTGGTTGGTGTCATTTTTTATTGATAAAAGAGGGAAATGTTTGTTTCTTTGGTGTTGGTTGTCTCCCTTTGGTTGGGGATTGTGGTAGCCTTGCATGTTGCAATTTATAGAGGCGATAATAAAATTTCTAACTGTATATTCATCGAAGATTTCTTATGCCTATCCCGGGTTTATTACATGGAGGTTGTCGGCTGTCTATTATTACCTCACCTTGCTTTCTCTCATGTTGGTTATGCTATGATCTATAAACATATTTTGATGGCTATGAGTTGTAAGGTGATTTGGTTTCATCCAGTGGATAGCAACTACTTTTTATTTACTGCTTATATCAAGCTAGTGAGCTTTATAACTTTCTTGAATGGAATGGTCTCGGGTTTTGTTTTCTCGGGGCAATTTAATCTCGATTTGGATGGTAGTAGCATATGTGTGGTACCGGTGGGATGCATATGTATGTGGTTGCCCCAAACTAGTGGATTGATTACAACTCTTTTCTCCACATTATGGTTTCCAAATATAATTACTTCCTCTCTTATGGGTACTACCATTCAAGATATTTGTAGGTGTCTTCTTTTATTGCAAGTTCCTGCTAATTTTCGTTGGATCAAAGCTCTTTTACTCCTCTCAAGCGGATGGCAGCGGATATTGCTATGTGCAAAGGTTTGTTTCTTTGTTATTGGGGTTTGTATTTGCTTTTGTTGTGTGAGTTTTGTACTTAGATAGGGGTTTTACTCTTTAGGTTGATTGTAGCTCTTTGAGCGGTAGTCTCAGAGTTTAACCCCTTTAAGGATCTTGTAACCTTTTATTTGAGCAATAAAATTCCCCTATACATTCCATTTAATTTGGCTTATTGTACATAGAAAATTTGATTTTATGAATTAAATATATTCAATAGATTCACTATTTCGCTGGTGGGATTTTTTTTATTCGAATATTGGACTTCCAATCTGTTAAATATAATCAAATCTCTGCTTAATTGGCAAACACATCAACGAGGGATATATGTATGGGTGCGGTGAAGGTGCTAGGCAAGTGTTTTTCCACCCCCCCGGCTTTCTTTTTTAATCAATTTTTATATTGATTTTCTTATAAATCAATCTTTCAAAGTTAGCTATTGCATAAATTTTCTTATAAATCAATTTTTTTATCATTAATGACATTTACAATCTTCATCAGTGACACTTGAAAAGGAGCATTAAGATATTACAATTATGGAAGCAATATGTCCCATTTCAAAGACACCCCATTTGCCTTGTCTCATCTATCAAGAAAAATATAAAATTCTATTGATGTTGTTGGTTAAAGAAATAACATGCCTTCCATGTAATCTTTTCATGGCTATTAATAATATTGCGATTTACTATGTTAATATTGAGTCAATTGTCAAGAACCTTCTATAAACATAAACTAATGTGGCTTGGAGAAGGAATTTAAAGTCAATCAATTTAGTCCTTCATGATAATATGTAATGTAGCTATCTCTATTAATTTAGTTAAAGCTTTTGGGTGTTAAAAGCAAAGCGCATAGTGAAAAGGGTGCACTTAGACCCATATAAAGATTGACAAAAGAAAATTAGTCTTAAGATTTTGCTAGTCTAGCATCTCTCTCCATAATTCAATTAGACAATACTTCAATGGAAGATGCAAAACTACTATAATCATTTCTTCTTAAAGTGGGTGAAGAGTACTTCATATGTAGCATCACCAATAAACAAAATATAAGATGTACAATAATAATTGACTATTTGTATGTTGACATATGTGTGTGCCACAAAGTCAAAGTCAAGCCTTTGAATTCGGACTTGATAGCACATGATGCTCAATGCGGACATCTCTGAAAATGGAAAACTCCTCGATCGATGAGCGGACTTCATCGTTGCGTTGAACATCAATCAATCAAAATATAAATATTACAAAATCTAACGATGCGATTAAGCTCGGCGATGATATTGACACACATATCGAGAGTGAAATGCGGCGATGTCCGAATGACCTCGATTCATGAAATTGATCACAGTTAGCTTCAAAACATCAAAATGATCAAAGCGACTATGCATGCTTAATTGACGAGGCGTACCAATGTCAAATAATGAGTGGCATGCGCATTGAGGTTGAAATGCATTGGATATCTTTGAAATGGTTGAAAGCGACCTCGATCAATGAACAAACTTCACTATTACGTTTAGAACATCGAAATTAGTTAGGATATAAATATTGAAAAACTTAATAATCAACTGATCAAGCACTCGAGTCATCAACATGTTGCACGCATATCAAGGTCTGGAGGAACTGATGAAGACCAAACGACCTCCGTTCACAAAATTGATCACGTCATTGGCTTCAAAACTTCAGAATCTATTAAATAAGATTGTTCACATTCAATTTAGACAAGTCTGTATGAAAATTGAGTGGTTGAAAGCGGTGACGCACATTTTGAGCTGAAAGGGACTCAATTTGATGTCAACTCAAACCAAATGGCCTCTAATGGAAGCGGACGATGCCATTCGTTTGAAATAATTAATACCTTAAATTGATATATTTATTGACTATGTCCATTCTGCATGAAATTCACATTAAGCTGTTTAATCAATTTAAAAAAATTAATTTAAAATTCCTAAATTACCCTCTCCCATGCTCAGCGTTCTCCCCATTTTTATTTTTCAATTATGCCCATTTTTTGGCGGTTCCAATTTTTCCCTTTTCGCCTTGATTCTACGATTTTCTGCAAAGGTAATATTCGGCCATTCCCTCTCCCCTCTCGATTTACGCTATTGTTCGTGTCCCGGTAGGTGCCATCCACCGGGCCAGCTTCGTATCCCTCTCCGCATCCTCAGCGCCAGCTCGGCACCATCCGCCTCGCTACATCCGTAGGCCCATGCTCGGCCATCCACTCTCCGCATCGGGGACCATATGTCGCCCCATCCAGATCCGTGACCCTGCGGGCCGTTCATCTCAAACCGCGTGCCACCGCCTAATCTCCGATCAGAGTCATTCAGCGATTCACGCATGCCCCTCTCCTCCCTGCCGGCCCAGCGCCAAAACCACCCACTTCCCTTTTGCGTGACCCGTCCCCTGGCACCCTCCATCCCGACTGCAGGTGTCTGGCGATGCAACTCATCCATGGCCACGTTCGTTCATGCCCAATCCGCTGCGCATCGTTGCCGTTGTTCGTTCGACCGTTGCAGTCACGCGTCCGCAGCGCCAATCCCACCATCGGCTCCTCTTCCCAGCGCCTCCGCATCCCAAAATCGTGGCGTTGTTCAATCCATGGCGGAACCACTACGACCTCCAAATCAGCGGCCGCTCCCATACGCCTTCTTTGTGCAATCCGACGTAGCTATTAGGCCCATCCCATCCCATTTTGCTTTCTTTGCAACGAGGAAGAATATCATCAATAGAATTCTTCTTTCGATTTGAGTAGTACCCTCGCTTTAGATCCGTTTAGCTTACGCCAACCGGAAGAACATTGTCAACAGGCGAATTCTTCTTTCGATTTTTGGCATCGTAACCCTCACTTTAGCCGACCCGTTTTCGCTTCACTGCAAATCAGGGAAGAACATCATCAACAGACGAATTCTTCTTTCAATTTCTGGCGTCACACCCCTCGTTTTAGCCTTCCCATTTTTGCTTCGTCGTAAACCAGGGAAGAACATCATCAATAGTTAAATCCTTCTTTCAGTATCACACTCCTTGCATTACATTCCCAATTAACCCCATTCCTTTCTTAGAATTGCGTGCCAAAAATGCATCGAACATGTGCGATTTGAATGGATATATATATATATATATATATATATATATATATATATATATATATATATATGCTTATGATTTGAAGACCTCGTTATGCTCAATGTGACGAGATGAAAAAATAGTCTGGTGTGCATAGACAACGCTATGCTCAACAGGGTGCAGTAAGCCAATACTCGTTAGATGTCGCTTCCCGTAGATGAAATGCTGCCGAATTTTTGTCTAATTTCTTGACTTAGAAAAAAAGAGGGGGGAGGGAAATGAATATATATTGCATTTGTCTTCTTTCAAGTTTAAAGGCCTCGTCATGCTCAACAGGGCGCGATGAGATGAAAAAACTGGTTGCGGTGTCGCAAGACACCACTCGCTTTAGCCTTCCCATTTTTGCTTTGCCATAAACCAGGGAAGAATATCGTCAACACGCAAATTCTTCTTTCGGTGTCGTACTCCTTGCATTACATTCTCAATTACATACCTAACCTCATTCCTTTGCCGAGCATTGCATTGCGCCGAAAAATGCATCAGAACATGTGTGATTTGTGAATGTAGAATATATATATATATATATATATATATATATATATATATATATATATATATATATATATATATATATATATATATATATATATATATATGCTTGTGTTTCTTTGTAGGTTTGAAGACCTCGTTATGCTCAACAGAGCACGAGATGAGAAAATAGGTTGTGGTGTCACAAGACACCGCTCGCTACGCTCAATAGGGTGTACCGAGTAAGCCAATACTCGTTAGATGTCTCTTCCTGTAGACGAAATGTTGCCGAATTTTTGTCTAATTTCTTGACTTAGAAAAAAAGAGGGGAGGTGGAATGAATATATGTTGCATTTGTCTTCTTTTAGATTTAAAGGCCTCCTCATGCTCAACAAGGCGATGAGATGAAAAAACTGGTTACAAGACACCACTCGCTATACTCAACATGGCGTACCGAGTAAGCCAAAACACCCCTGATGCAGCCCCCTATATGGGGATGATGCCAGGAGGCTACCAAAATTATGTCAAATCTTTTAACTTTGAAAAAAATGGGAGAGTGAAATGAGACTTAAGAACACTAAGTAGGAAAACTTGCTAATTTTAAACTAAAGTGTCAAATGAAAAAGAGGGAAAGTAAAATGACATACAATAATCATAAAAGTAAAACAAGATAAAAAGAAGGGTGAAAAGCACTTACAAAAAATTTATCGGCGAATTGAAAGCCCACTAAAGTTCCTAACCGCTACCTTTCAAATGTTTGAACTCCAACCCTTCAAACAAATGGAATAGAATAGGAGACTCTCTCTCTTGGCTTTATTTATAGAAATTAGAAGAGGTAGTGAATGAGTTATTTTCAAAGAAAAAAAAAAAAGGGGAAAAACAAGTTTGAATAAAGAGGGGAAATGTAGGAGAGTTCAAATAAAAAGAGGGGAAAAATGAGAATTACTTCGAGAGTAAATCTTCTTTTTAAAATAACAAGTTAAATTATCCTCTGAACCTAAAGCTTCAAAATGTCTTCTTCGCCATCGAATCTGCAACCATTTGTACAAGCAAATGAAGCGATACTAAATCCAATTCTATAAAATCATAGGACATCTTTCAATACAAAATTAATTAATTTCATTCTAATCATTATTTTCAAAATTAATGATTTCATTAATTAGATGAAATTATCTAAGCTATAAACACATGTGCTCAGACATAAAGATTTCAAGTGCGAATGTTAATGTAATAGACGGTCTTGAGCTAAAGTTGGAATTAAATAAAAATCTGAAATCAATCTCATAATTCAAACATAAAATTACCTAAAATTACAAATACACTGCATGGGCCCCTATCTTTGAAAGCTTAAATTCAAGTGCACGAGGATCTTTGCGTGGGTTGCTTAGAGTTTAGTCTTAGGGGTCGGGTTAACAAAACCTAAAACCTATAATAAAAGTTTCAAATCGGTAAAATATTTAAGCGATTACGTTAGTGATAATAGATCTAATCTTACATTAGCTAAATAGAGTTGACGGATCTAAAGCTCTTAAACATATTCAAATTAATCAATTTTTAAATCAAATTATGTTGCAATATAAAACTATTTAAATGAAACTCTATCATTAAAAACTTAAATCAAACTCATCTATCCACCTTACCTTTGTTTGTGGGGTGACAAATTAAGAAAATTTTAGCTCACAAAGGAGCTAGTGTCAAATCAAGTGTTCTGCTATGTTCACTCTCAATCAATCTCTTGCCAGTAAGGACATGGCCCATGTCTTCTGACTACGTGGCTTGGCCAATAGGCTCCACAGATGAAGCAGTTACAACTAGAGTCCTCTGATCGGGTGGTTTGGCTAGTCAGACTCCATTATATTATGATCACGATCATTCATAGCCCGTATGTTGCCCAATGGCTCTGCCCTTTGAGTTGTGAATCATAGGGTATACTTGATAGGGCAAACAACCCTGTATCAGCTAAGGTCGACTTAAGATTGTCTCCTTAGACAAACACCACCCCAAGTCTACAATGATTTCTTGGATGCATAACCGATGTGTTCCTGATGAGGATCCTTCGGTTGGGTCGTATCTCCTCTAATTAAGTAGACTAGGAAACGACATCCGGGATGTCAGAACCATGGGATCTAGATTGGGCGCATCATCATTCCCCCAACCATCTGCTTTAAGTTAATAATGAATTTCATAAATTCTAAATTCTGAAACTCCACATGCTGCTACTATTCGCAACACATTAAGTGATCTAACAACTAGCATTAATCGAAAGTTCTCTCTTAGTATTGAGAGGGGTGATTAACTATAGGTCTTTGCACCTATAGGAAACTTGGAACCAGATCTAAATTTCTCACAAATGAGGATGAAATCTCTGGGTAGTGTCTTATCTACTATTCCATCTTCCTTCTAAAATTACACACACAAATCACACCTCTCTTCAATTCAAATATTTGTCAAAAGTCGATGATGGATTTTTGGAGCCCACATTGTATTAATTTAGATTATATCCTAAATGATGGAGAATTGATTATTAAAATAAAATATGATCAAAATATGAATAGCCCACTTTCAATAATTCAAGCAAGAGCCAAAGCATAATAAGATGGTCAAGTAAATAGAGGTAACAAGTAAGAGTCCAAGCAAGTTCCTAAGAAAGTGCAAAAATAAGAGTCCAATCAATGCCCATCATAAGTGCTTAATTGAGAAGAAATAATAAAAATTTAAATTTATTCCTTCAATTCTAAATTTGTGTTATTAAAATTTATTTATTTTCTAAATCTTGAGAACATGCATTGGCTATTGATTAATAAGTATTAGAAATTAAAGATGGTTGCCATCTTTCTCTATTAATGGTCACTTACTTTTTCTCAAAAAAATTTCTTCTTTTTTTATTAAAATGGTGATCATTATAGTCATTATAAATAGGTTTGATATGTGATAAAATTTCTCATTTTTGAAATGGAATATTTTGGTAAAAATAAAATTTATTTTCTTATTGCTTGGTGGATCCATATCATCCTTAATACATAGTCACCCTTAATAGGAAGATTCATATAGTCATCCACCTATTTTTAATATCCATTTCTAAGAAAAGCACTTTATGATTTTCATCCTTAATTTAGCTCACTTGAGCTAGATCTGAAATGAATAGAGAATTTTATTTTTATCACCGTATTAGTAAATCTGAAGTTAGAGAACCTTTAAAGAAAATGAAATGTGAAAAAATAGTAGGACTTGATGATATTCCGATAGAAGTGTGGAAATGTTTAGGACATCAAGGAATTTCTTGGCTTACAAATATTTTTAATGTTATTTTAAAGACTAAAAAGATGTCGATGAGTAGAGAAAGAGTTTGTTGGTTCATATATTTAAGAATAAAGGTGCACAAGAGCGTGCAAATGATAGAGGAATTAAGTTAATGTGTCATACATTAAAAGTATGGAGAGAGTAATTGAGCACGTTATGATGTGATACAAAAGTTTCTCACAATTAGTTTGATTTCATGCTAGGTAGATCTACTATGGATGTTATACATTTGTTAAGAGGTTTGATGGAGAAGTATAGAAAGCAAGGAGGATATGATATTTATTGATTTAGAAATCTTATGATAAAGTTTCAAGAGATGTTCTTTGGAGAGTTCTAGAAAAGAAAGGAGTTAATATTGGTTATATTCAAATAATTAAGGATATGTATACCAGAGCTGTTACTTGTGTCCAAATACAAGGAGGATTGATAAACTATTTTTTTATTTCAGTTGGATTACATCAAGGATCGGCTTTAAGCCCTTATCTTTTTTTGCTTTAATTATGGATGTTCTTTTTAGGCATTTACAGGAAGATGTATCTTGGTGTATGCTTTTTGCTGATGACATTCTTCTTGTTGATAAGACTAGAGAGGGAGTCCAAAGGAAACTTAAATTATGGAGTTCAACCTTAGAGTCTAAAGGTTTTCATTTAAGTAGATCTAAAAGCGAATATATGGAGTGTAATTTTAGTTGTAGAAGTTATAGTGGTAGTGTTGTGACATTAGGTGAACAAGTCATTAAAAAGAGTGAGCAATTCAGATATTTAGGCTCTATTGTTCAAAATGATGGTGAAATAGATGGAGATGTTATTAATAGAACTCAAGTTGGATGGTTGAAGTGGAGGAATGCATCGGCCTATTGTGTGTGATAGAAAATCTTGCTTAAACTTTAAAAAAAAATTATAAGATGGTGGTAAGACTTGCAATGATTTATGGTGCGGGATGTTGGCCAATGAAAGAGAAGCATGAGACTAAGATAAGTGTTGCAGAGATGAGGATGCGCAGGTGGATGAGTGGCTTTACTCTTAGAGATAAAATGCGAAATGAGTATGTTTGGGAAGAAGTTGGAGTAGCTCTAGTGGCAGATAAGATTAGAGAGATTCGTCTTTGATGGTTTGGACACATAAAGTGTCGACCGTTCAATGACCCGGTTAGGAGAGTAGATACATTAGATTTGCCTTATGTTAAGAAAGGTAGAGGTAGACCTAAAAATACATGGTTAAGATGTATAAAAAATGACCTTAGTATACTTGAATTAAATGAGAATTTGACACATAATAGGACACAATGGAGACAAAGGATTCATGTAGCCGACCCCACTTAGTTGGATAAAAGCTTGTTGTTGTTGTTGTTGTTGCTTGGTGGATTCAAGAGTTAGCTTTTTCTTTGTTGAGATATTATAGTTATTTTATTTTTTATCTTAAATCTATTACTCGCCTTCTCTACATATATGCTTTCAACATTCCCCACATCATCTAGTACATCTTAATTGTCCAAGACTAATCATCGCCCAACTTAAATCTCAAAACCATTCTAAAACTCCACCTACAACTCTCAACCAAACTTAATAAGATTATGACCTAGTTGTATTTCAAATTTTTCAATACCCACTATCAACTACATCAAATCTAACCATGTTCTCTAATTCATAAATACATATCCTTAGTTAACTATCCATAAATATTAATTGTCCAAGACTAATCATCGCCCAACTTAAATCTCAAAACCATTCTAAAACTCCACCTACAACTCTCAACCAAACTTAATAAGATTATGACCTAGTTGTATTTCAAATTTCTCAATACCCACTATCAACTACATCAAATCTAACCATGTTCTCTAATTCATAAATACATATCCTTAGTTAACTATCCATAAATATTTTCAATTACATGCTTCATATTAAATTCTAAATCATTCCATTCAAAAGTAAATCAACCCAATCAACCCATTACCATTCTCATTTAAATTCTTGAACATATACAAACACTTCATTATTTAACCTTATTATATATCATATAAATAAAATAAATAATATCAAAATTTAAATATAGATATCATCTTTATTTATATATATTTGAAATAGATAGATATATATATAATTTGCCAATCCTAACTTGTTTCTATATAATGGGAATCCCATGTAAGCATCTTAAAATTTAAAAGACTTGAACTACCATGATCTTTGCTAAGAAGGCATTGATCAAACATGCTTGATAATTATTGTTCTAAAGAGGGGAAGGAGTTTTCACAAGATCCTCATTGGTATAGATCATTACTATTGGAATGAGCCAATCTATCAACTATAATGGTGGCATGGCAATGATGCATTCAAGAGGCATCATTGATTTGCACTCTCAAGGGGACTACACTAAAGAATGCTTGCGTAATCTCATAATATATAATTTTAGTTAGATGATCATCTATGTGCTTAAGTTGTCCATATGCTTAACTTTGACCATGACAAGCATTGAGTTTATTAATACACCACGAGTGAAGTAACGAGCCCAAATTGAGCGAAGCGACCACTTTGTGACGACTAGTAGTTAACGGTGACGCTCTACCGTCATGATCAATAGTTTACTTCAATTCCTTCAACCAATTCATGGTATGAATCTATCTTGATTTGATCTTAGGTGTTAATACTATTTCAATATTATAACAAATTGAAAGTTATTTTAGGAAAGTTAACTTTTTTTATATTTCTTGAAACTACTAAAGTATGATGATAATGTTGGCACATTGAAAAAGATTTTTATTACAAGTATAAATAGATAGAACAATATACTACCTAATTTTTTTATGGTGGATGTCACATATTCAGGTTTAGATTATGATATTCATTAAACTAAATATTTATTAGCTCTTTCATGAAAATCAATATACAAGTTGCCACATACCTACTTATTGTACTTGATATTATGCATACTTTGAATTCATAAAATATTTGGGATTGAAGTTATCTAAAAAACTCCTCAAATATGAAACCATGATAGCTAAAAGTTTCCTTCTATTAACTTGACATAGTATAATACACAACAATATAAAATTATTACTCTCTCTCTCCCACTCTTTTGATAAGAGCATGTCAAGATTAATTGGTTGTAGGCTTAGAAATATAACATTTTATTTTTCTTAAGAAAATAAAGCATTGCATATTTTGTGATTATAGATCGAGAAAGTTGTGCACAAGCATAAGAGGCACAAATCTTTTGTTAATAAAACATTCTAGTACTATTATTGTATATAAATTAACGTGTTGAGGGGTGACAATCAATGATTTAAAACACATAGATAAGAGTTTGGATAATAAATATTATTACTTGGATAATTGGTTTGAGCTATAAAAAAATAAAAATATTAATTAGGCTTACAATTATCAAGTAATAAATAATGATTATCATCAATAACATTAAGTTCATTGATCCATTTTGTATGAGAATAAGTTGCATTGTTATAATACAAATGATTTGAAATATGCCATTTATGGAGAATATTCTTGTAATTATATGGAGTCATACTCAAATATAATAAAATTATTAATATTATTAAATATTCTCATTAAAAATTTAATATAACTTTATAAAACATCTCTTAAAGTTTCATCCTCTAAAATCTAAAATTTTCTTCACAAATGTCATCAATTGTTTAATAGAAAGAGAAAAGCGGTTAACTAAGAGAAGAAAGAAATATAATCAAAATGTTAAGCATAGAGGTGGTTCGATCATTTGGTCCACCTTGACTAGATTCAATCTCAAATTAAGATTAACTTGAAGTTAGTTGGCCAAATCTCAGAGTAAATCCTATCAATAAGCTAGCTCTATAGATTCAATCCTTACACATTCATTCAATTTAAAAATGATTCAATTTTTAATCAATTTATGTCTTGTAACATGAAGTCTTAATCCAACATTTACTTGACCATATTCATGCATCTACATACATACAAATGTAGATGCATAAATGCATCATATATTTGACCAAATATTAAATCAAATATGATTTATTGTATGTGAAATTGGTAACGTATAAGAAAAGAGTAGGCTCCAAATAAGAACATCACATGAAGATAAAATATTAATTATAAATATGGACAAAAAAGAAAATGAGTTAAGATTAGAAGCATCCCTTTATTAATTCTATCAAGTTATTTTCAGGATTAGAATTCTCACAAAAATTAAAAAAGAAAAATGCACAAGATTAGAAGAATGCTTTTTTTTTTAATTATACTAACTAGTTTTCAACATTAGAATTGTCATATATGTAATGTGGAACAAGAAGATTCTAATCAATACAATAATGTAAATAGTTTTAGATGACAAATGGCATAAAGGAGAAATATGAAGGCATGTTGGGGGAGTCAGATGACAACAAGATGGCTTAAATAAATTTTTGATGGGTAGTGACAATGAGTAGCAATCACAAGTAAGAAAGGTGAGGTTGCAAGCTATGATTTATATATCTCTAGCTTTGAAATTCAATCGATTGATTTGTGAGATTTTAAATTTCTAAAAAAAAATATCATGAGATATTTCAAATCTCTTGCTTGAATATCATGTGTTTGATTTACGTCAAATTAAAAAAATCAAATTTTAATATATATATATATATATATATATATATATATATATATATATATATATATATATATATATATATATATATATTCTAATATTTGCAACCAAATAATCCCTTAAATAAAGCTATATTTGAACAAACTAAAGTAATGTGGAATGATTTTTTTACATTTTATGGGTTATTAACTCTTATCAATATTTTATTAACCTTTTCATGAATATCTTATTTTTCTCATTAGTCAACTCTGAAGTCCAACACGTCATTATCGCCAGTACAAAAAATAAGATTTTCAGAACAATTTTTAAGGATTTTGTACAGTTTTAATTGCTGCAAAAAAAAAAAGAGAAATTTTGCAGTTGTTTCACAATTATTCTAACACTGTTGTATTTGCATTCAACCGTTGGGATTGATAATTAGTAGTGAATTATTAGCAGAGGTTTCTATCGTTGCAGATAGAAAAGATCTTTTTTAAACTGCTACAAGTCCAACATGCCTTTCTCGATTGATGAAGTTTTTCTTTGAAGTTCTTTTCTTGCACCTTTCATTTTTCTTATGTTCAAAGATATACCTTAGAAAGAATATCATGATAAAAATTTTGCATGAAAATATGTCTCTTTGAAGAAAAATCGTTTGACAGAAATGGCTCATGAAATGGAGTCATGTAATCGTTATAGTCATTTCTTAAATTTGAACACTCATGGTATAATTTGCCTAGAAATGAGTGCACATTAGTGATCTAATAAATCTAGTGCACTACTTGTGTCGAGGCAAATCCAAGAGGCTAATCTAACGGTCCCTTGGCCATCGATAGCACCAAAGGCCAGAGGAAAAAAAACTGATCAAATAATTATAAAGAAAATCAAGAAAAAAATAAAAAAATAATAATATGAAGCAATTCAAATGAGGCTAACAATGATAATCATAATGATAAGTTTATTTTTTCTTACTAACATGAACAAAATAAAAACATTTTATAAGAAAGCTTAACTTTTGTTGAGCAAAAAATTACCTCTTAGCAAAATTTAGCTAGAGAAAATAACTTGAAGATCTATCAAAAATATTATTATTGATTTAAATTTTATAAGGCAGCAGCATTTTTTTTACTCATGTTTAAAGTATCATATTATAACACATGCTATTCTTGTTAAAATTTTATTTAACAATGATCTATGAACTCTTGTTAATGATGGCCAACTTGTTGAGAATTGATTATTGTTGTTGAGTTGAAAATTTGGCAAAAGATTTGTTCCCCTTGTAAATTTTAGAAATCATTAAACAATGTGTATGTGTGTCATATATATAAGGAGAAAAAGAAATAGAGGCTTAAGATTTTAGTCATAGAATGGAGAAGCTCTTATAGTATAAGAGAGAAGAGAAGAAAGAATGTCTCATAATAGAGGTTGCATTCCTTCTCAATATTTGTCATTAAAGAAGTGATGATTCTATTGTTATTGGTAGACATTATTTTGAGGTGATTTTAACTTAGTTAGATTTGCAATAATTTAATAATTTTTGCATAATATTTGAAAATCCAATGCACTAGTTCATTTAATTTGATTTACATGAGAAATAAAGATTTTTGTATGATATTATGAGCAAAACACATAGAATAGTGATTGGAGTCATTTGAGCAGCATTTGGTGCAATGAGCACAAATTGAGAGCATGCTGTATAAGCACCTAACTCTAGTGTCCACGCACTCCACCTTAGTGCCCAAGCTCCTAACCTAGAGATTTTTTTAAGTGGAATGTAAAGTACATTTTTTACAAAATTTCATCCTAATTTCTTATAACTCAAGTGCATAAATGCCAACTAGATATTTATGTTCTTGATTGGATACCAACTTGATTTTGAGAAGCCTAAGAGCTAAATTTTTTGTTTTAAATAAATTATTGACATCAAAAATATTAATAAATTATATCCTCATGTCCTCAAACACCAAAAGTCTCAACGTGGCCTAACCGATTTAGGCTTAGTAAATCCTTGGGACGTATCCTTCTAGGAGGTTCATTTATAAATATTTCTTACATCTTGGTTTTACTTTAACGAGCCCTATGGTAGACCACCTTCACTTCTTGAGTTCAACTATTTCTTAATGGATGTAAATGTTAGGTCTAAGCAATCAAGCCATCCCATTAATTCAATTATTTATATAATTAATCATGAGACTCTAAAATTTGGCATGACCATCCTCAAAATTAGTTTGTAGAATTTGACTCATAGTTAAGTAAAAGGTACCCTCATATCCATACCCAATTTGGACTCACTCTCAAAAAACAACCCCACTTAGCAAAACTAGTAAATCTCCCTAGATACTTAACTTTAAGATGTTCCTAGTCTGGTCATGCACAAAGTTGACCACTAGAACCCCTTGATAAAGCCTAGTCAAACTCAAAACTACGAACATCAAATTTAGCCCAATATGGGTCAACCTTGAGCCCATATTGAAGTTAGGCCATATGAACTTCAAATTGATCGCCCAAATTGGTCATTAAATGAGTTCATATGCTAAAATTATCTTAATTTAATTATTCATTATATCATTATATCATTTAGGTCAATTGAATATAAGTCAAGATAATTGACTCAAATTAGACCAATTAGGCCAATATAATCATTAAATTGATAAGACCAATTAAATATACAATCTCTCTTAAATGTATTAAATATGGTCCAAGAATCATCAAAATAAATTATCTCTTCACCTAAGTCCAATTGGCCATGTGATATACATATTTCAAATTAATACCCTTCACAAAGGATTAATTAAACTAAGATAATCATAATATTCAACTAAATTTTTTGAGTGATTGTAGTTAAAGATGTCATTGACAATACTAGGTTAATGATTTGACCCATGTAAGGTGGACAAATTGAACAAATGGGCTAATGCTGTCCCTTTAGATCTCAAATATGAATACCCATGTTCATGATAGAATTAGATATGTTAGATAGTTTAATTCAAATCCTTGAAAGTTACTTTTTTCATTGATTGTAAGGGTAATTCTCTAGTTCAATCCAACCCAATTTGACCACTCCAAGTGGATCAAATGGGCTAAATGGGCGATAGTATGCCATTTAAAGCAAATGGGTGAACTGGACTTAGCCTATGGAAATTATTAGGGTTTCTGAAAATAATTTTTTTATGTTTATCCATAGGCACCAGCGACTCCCCCCTCACCTAATGGGCTAGTTCATAATGGATTAACATAGAAAACCATCATTAAAGAGTGATCAAGTTATGAAGTTATGGGAGAGCCCTTAGAGTTTAGCCAGTCATACGTTATATAGACCCTTGAACTCTCGCTACCTACAACAATCCTAGGAGTTCCACTTGGAGGTAGCACTAAACCATAATTTATCCATGGTTAACCAATGAGAATCTTGGCCAAATGGCCATTAAATGGCATAGCCTCTCCCATTGTAGAGATGACTCAATTTCACCCTCTATGAGCTAAGAGGAAGTTTGAACTATTAGCCACTCATCGAAACCCTTGAGTGCAATCACAGAGCCAACCCAAGGGTGGCTAGAGTTTGATCTACCTAGTGATCCGACACTCTAGCCAAATTCTAGTGAGGGCTTTTTGGCATTTCACCTGTAGCGATCATCATTGCCAAAAAGTTTGAACTTCATGGCAGTAGACAGAGGGAGATGCAACAATGGAGCCATGAAGGTGGCAAGAGAAGATGGGCTAAGTCGGATAAGGTTGTCATACAATTTAGTAAAGAAGAATATCGGTGGTGAAGGAGCAGGCTGGAATGAGGGCAGGCATTCGATAAGAGTGGAGGTATAGGCATTTCACATTAAAATCAGAGGGAGATCCAGAGGGGGCAAATTTTTAAAATAAGTATGGTTTAAAATGTAATTAGTATTTTAAGTATCTTTAAAAAAAGTATAGTTGGTTAACGGAGGACTTGCTTGAATCGACATGGTGCTAGTTATCGTTTAAGTACATCTAGTCAGAACATGAAAGTCACATAAAAACTTTAACTATGTAACTATGTGACTATTTTTTTAAGTATTTTGCCAACTTGGTTGGATTTAGATTCCACCATTATCTTGGAGCTACTCCATCCTTTCGATGCATATATAAATCCTCTCATTCGTCTCATCATCAATATTTTATTAAATTTTAATGTTTTATCTCAAATTTTATAAATATATGAATTTATTAATTTAATTTACTTTGATGAAAATTTTATAAATAAGCTTATTTTTAATGATCTTTTTTATTTTTATGCTATATTTTACAAGTATTAGATTAATTAGTTGAAAATAGATAGTTTAAATGACTTTTATTTAATTCCAAATTTATTTATATATAAGCAGTCAATCATCCTTGAATATATTGAATATATTGAATTTTAAAAACCCTTATGTTTGAATGATAAATGTTGGATTTATCTATGAATAATGATAAGATCAAAAGTTTGTCCACATGAATAAGGATAAATATTAATATTTAGTCTAATATCTTAATTGATGGATATAATATCTTGATCATTAGTGTATAAAGAGATCTATATTTGTACATAAATATGTAGAAATCAAGGGAAAAATTTACAAGGTATAGAAGGTAGAATTATATAAGTGGCACTTACTGTCATTTATTATCAAGTAAAACTATTTATATATATATATATATATGAGGTTAAAGAAATTCTTGAGAATAATTCAGGTAGTTTTACACTTTTCACAATATCATTATTTTCAATAAAAAAAATCTTCATCTTAAACAAATTTGAAAGGCATTTAAACTATAGTTATCTACTAATTAATTGAATACTTGTAAAATATAGCATAAAAATGCGATCATTAAAAAATATATATATTTAAAAAAATTTCATCAAAACAAAATAAATTAACAAATTCATATATTTATGCAATTTGAGATAAATATTAAGAATTTAATAAAATATTGATCTCGAATGAGAGGTTTATATAAGTATCGAAGGTTGGAGTAGCTCAAATAAAAATAAACCAAGTTGAAAAAAAAAAAAAAATAGTTATATCTAAGTGGCCCATTTAACGGGCAACTTCCATGTATAAGTTGTCGTTAAATGGGACTAGATTGACTTAAATAGGAGACTAGCGCATCAAATTTGACATTTGACAAGTGGCCGTTAAATGGGCGACTATACCTATATCGATTTTTTTTAAAATACTTAAATTATTAATTATATTTTAAATTATAGTTATTTTAAAAAATTTGTCGATCCAGAGGTATGAATGCATGAGGATCCTCTCCCCGTGACAGGTCGCGTGAATCATAAGGAGAAAAACCGAGGCAGCCTGCGGCTAAGAGAAGCATGAGGGAGAGGTCACGGCATGCAGATATAATGAAAAATGAGCAGATTTTGTTGTGCTGGGAGATCATCACAAGAACGAGATTTGGAGGCGTGGATGACTTCGGAATGAAGAAGAAAGAGAAAGCCACGAGGCCTGGGAGATCTCCTCGGTTGGGAGAGGAAAGAGAGCTCGGTGAGGGTTTTAAAACAGTATAAGTTGACTGATTAAATTTTCAACGATTATTGTTGATTTAATCCTATTTTTTTAAATGAGATTTAATTTAATCAATTTATATTGATCTCTTCTTAAGTTTAGTGATAGACATGGGAGAAAATTTTGATATTATTTGTCTTATATTTACCTCATTCTAAAAATGATGTCAATAACCTCTTTTGAAGTTTAATAGTTGAGTGTTGTAGTTCATTTTGAATAAAAAAAAAGGAGGGGTACAAAATCACTTACATCCCTAGCTCTCCATGCATAATTTAAGTCTTTTTGACGATATTCTATTAGCCTTAAACATAACATTTTGCACAAATTATCTTGATACATGCAAAAAGGATTTTTTTTATATTTTATATTGTATAATTAAAATCTTTTATGTTTTAAATTTTATAGAGCAAGGAATTCTTTTAAATAACAATAATAAAATAACAACAATAGCAACAATAATTACAACAACACAATAATAATAACAACAATAACAATACTACAACTACAACAACAACAACAAAAAAAAACAACAACAACAACAACAACAACAACAACAACAACAATAATAATAATAATAATAATAATAATTGCACTAAGTATGTGACGAATTATAAGTTCTCATTATTTTATTATAAAATTGATACAAGGTAAGATTTTATTTTGTGGAACACAACTTTTTATCTAAAGTAATATTAAATAAATTTTAGGTTATGGTTGCTTCACACAAAAATGAGACTAGGTCTTTTTTTTTTTTGATAATAACTACAAATTCCTATGAAGTTAATAATGGACATGCAATTTTTCAATATTCTTTTTCTTTTGATTGAAAAACATAAAAAAAAATTTAAAAGATCTAAAATAGCAAGACTTACCTTTCTTAAAGAAAAATAAGTCTAACAATATGCATTAAACTCTTGCAATCTTAAAAAATGAAATTCCATTTGTGCTTGTCTTGTGCCTTCAAGCATCTTGACTTTGACTTTTTGAAGCCCTTAGGTCAAATAGCAATATGATGTAGAGTCTTTATAATCTTGATGATGAATATAACAATTTGATTATTGTTCCCAAGGGGTGGTAGGTAGGAAAAAGGTTTTTTTGAACTAGGGACAAATTTGAGAGTAAAAAATTTAAGCTTTCAGAAGGATAAGATTTTCATTTTGAAAAAATAGCAAGGAACTTTAGATCAATGAAAGATTAAAGACGTTAGAAAACTAATGGATATATTTTATGATTGTTTTATCAATAATTACGAATTTATGAATTATTTAATTATATTGCTCATTGTAGGAAATTGACTCCTCATATTTAGCTTTTTTGGCTCGAAAATCTTATGGTAAATAAAGCTTGAGGCCTTGGAATGTTTATAGGGTTGTGGGATGATTTCTAAGAGATTATTAGTGTTATTAATGGGGTCTATAGGTGGAGGGAAGCTAGAAGATGAATTGAATGACAAAGGACTCATCATGGCTTTAGTGGATTAATCAACCTTCATGAAATATTATAATAGCCACCAAGCTTTTTTATAAAAATATTTTTTATAAGAAAGATATAATTTTGTTCAATAGAATCAAAAGTATAATGTAAGGTCCTATTTACAAGGTTTTTTCATAACCAGGCTTTAAAAAGTGTTAAGAGCAAATAAAATATCATTACATAAACTAATGACTTATTCAAATGCAAATAAAATATCATTACATAAACTAATGACTTATTCAAATGCAAATAAAAAATAAGTAAAACATTATAAGATTTAAAGTTTATATATTGAATAAACTTTGAACAAAAAAAAGTAAAAGTGGAGTAGTCACGAAATCAAGTAATTTTAAAGATCTTCATTATTTTTTCTATTAGTGTTCTACCCATCAAATAGCCTTACATTACAATTTATAATTACTCTTAACTTTGGAGGAAGAGGTCATCCATGCACTTGTTTGGAAAGTTCTATTTGTTGATGAATCCAAATCTTAATAACATGCCTTGGCTTATGATCTTGTCCTTAGTCTTTATGTTGATTGTTGCATGCATTTGTTTGGAAAGTTCTATTTGTTGATGAATCCAAATCTTAATAACATGCCTTGGCTTATGTCTTTAGTCTTTATGATACATCTGATAGTACTCACTTGGTACTATATATTTTTTGAAGTATTGATCCCACTCTATTATATTATTTTCTATGTCCATCCTATTTGGTAGCAAGAAGCCATTATCAAGGAAGCAATGAGATAAGTCTACAAACACATGATTTGAACCAATGTACATCTAAAACGAAATATCTAGCCAATGGAGAAATTAGTTAGTCATCCTGAAATTTACTTTTCTTTTTTGTTTTGGTATTCAACTTATCCTTTTTTTGTTTTTAAAAAATAATGTGATATATAATTGAATACATTAAAGCTCTAATAGGTTGACGTGTTAATGATATTAATCCTAACCCTCCTATGATTATTATTAAACTTGGAAGTTGGAAAATACATGAGAAATAATAGAAGAAAGCTTTTAACTATTATCACTAATATATATAATAATAAAAATTTATAATCAAAGGAATAAAATTGCAAAAACTTATTTGGAAAAAAACAAAATAATTATAAAAAATGTATGATATTAAAAAGCATTCATTAATTGAAATACTCATATTTAATACTTTTTCGACTACATGTGTAGGACCATAAGAGAGGATTAAATCTGCCAAAAATCCCTTCTTCCATCTAGGGTTGCAACCCATATCATTTATAATTGATCATTATACCAATTACGAATAAGCGTTATGCTACATCTACGATAGTACTCACTTGAGTCTATATATTTTTTTAAGTATTGATCCCACTCTTATATTATTTTCTATGTCCATCCTATTTGGTAGCAAGAAGCCATTATCAAGGAAGCAAGCCAACCACCTTGCTCACATCTCGAAATATATATGTTTGATATGTTCTCGAGTACCCAAGATAGCCATTTGTGGAATCTGTGGATGTATGCCGCTTGCAATGATTAAAATTTGCTTGATAATGTAAGTAACTATATTTATTAAGCTTCAATCAGTTACTTAAAATATGCATACCTATAGAGAGGAACTGACATATCTTCTGAACCTTACAATCTTTTTGAACCAAGGAGAAATAAAGATATTTCTAAGCTTTTTACTTAAAATATGCACAGATTACAAAATCAATTTCTATGGGCATAGTTTGGCCTTCTACGATGATGCCTTTCTTGCAAAATTCAAAGTGTTTGGAAGGCTTTAAGATGATGCTTCCTTCTTTCACTTTGTTATTAATTTTTTCTAGTAACACACAAAACATCCCAACAGATAGACCCTGAACAAAGTTATGCTCTGACACCATACCATATTTTTTCATGGGAATTATTTTCTTTATGTAGCTTTCGATAAACTTTGAAATGATCCACCTCTAAGGTTAAAAGAACATTTTTGTAAAACGAGATAAACTTGTAAGTGAAAAAAGCTAAACTTCATTTGATATTATTGAGAAATAAATATGAGTTAATATATACCAAAGGTGAAAGCAAATGGCCAAAACACTTAATAAAATTCCTTCCCCAAGCTTGTGTACCAGGAATTTGAGAAGCGATTCAAGTACAAGTAACCAAGTGGAATGCCCCAAAACACAAATTTGGTTATATTCCACCTTTTGTTCTAACGATCATTACACAAGGGGACTCTGATCCTGTTGATAAGATTAAGTTGATTCTATTTAAACATTTACTTTGATTTTATAATGGACCATTTAATAAATCTTATCATGATTTAAACATGGGATTAGCATGTTAGCCTTTTAACCTTTTGATTTTATCTAATCTAAATCCTTTTAGACTCAAAATTAATTTATATTTTAGTTCAAATTTAAAGCATTTAAGGTTTTTATTTGCTCTAATTCCGTATTTGGCATGTAGCTATAAATGATTGGACCTAAGATTTTTTATGGTGGTAGTAGACTCTCTTTTCATGGTAAGTGTTTAAGTACTTATATGGATTTATGTTTTTTATAATATTTGATTGTTTATTATTATAACAATGTTCTTTTTTGTTGACTTATAATGAATTTGTATTTAATACACATTTCATGCCTTCAAAACAAAATTTATTTAATTATTAAATAAAGGTTTTAAAAGGTTTTCTATGTTTTCTTTAAACATCTTTAAGCCTAGTCCTTTTTTACTCGCCCCTACTCTTCATTGATTTTTGTCCATTTTTTGTTCTAAATGTTGTTGGGTACAAGTGAAATGAAGAATTAAATAAATTAATAATACTTTTTTTTATGAACTAAGGAACTGTTTTGATTAGGTTGATGTATTATCAATTAGTATGTTAGTCAAAGTAAATGAATTTAATGATAATGTATGCTTTCTATGTGTCCATGTATTAGGGCTTCATGAGTTGTCTCCCACATTTCCCTTATAGCAATCATATCTCTCTAAAGCCATCTTTCTCCTCTTTTATTAGTTTTCTCTAGGATCTTAACCTTGTTAGTCTTTATTGAAAAACTTTATATTTATTAATTATCCCTCTCTAGCTCACTTACTTCTCCTTTATTCTAAACCTTCACTATGTAGTAGCCATCTCTAAAATTATTTCTTTTTAGTTTATCTCTAATTCCAATAAGCTCTCTTAATTTCCATCTTAGTTGCCCATTGCCCTAGCTTGTCTCCTATTGCATCTTTATTGTGGGCTAGGTTTACTAATCCTAATGCACTACCAAGAGCAAAGGTTACATCCTCCTTCTAACACATAATGCCATTCTCTCAATTGAGAAGGTATTCTTAGTTTCAAAATTACTAATTTGAGTTATTTCTCTCTATCTGTCATCAATAACTCTAAGGGTCTTCTAACACACAATGCCATTCTCTCAATTGAAAAGGTCTTCTTAGTTTTTAAATTATTAATTTGAGTTATTTATCTTTATCATTCATTAATAACTCTAAGGGTTAATTCTTCTTCTCATTTGAAATTACTTTTTTTTCTAAAATAAAACTAAAATTATCACTCAATTAGTATTTTATTAGTAAATGGAATTTCTTTTCTTATCCTTTTTTTATAATTAAGAAAATGGGGAACCTTAATGGAAACATGGATTTACTCTTTTAGAAGAATTTGAAATTTTCTTACATAGAAAATTATGACTTTGTAAGAACATAAGCCCTAAGTTCACTGAATGGAAGTCATGCATTTTGAAGAAATAAACTAGAAAATTTAAACATCATAAGAAGACTTCTTAAAAAATTCTATGTAGGTTAAGTTACTAAATTTACCTTTCATTAGAAATTTATCTTTGGTTGATCCATAGTCCAATACCCTCCATCTTAGGAACTCACCTTATGAGTTCATCTTAAGAACTCACGCTTCTCTATGAGCTCATTGAACTACCTTTAGGGTTGGCATGTTTATTACTCAAGAATTCATCTTAACAAGTTTATCTAAAGGGCACCACTAACTTAATTCTTTATGACTTCAATAAAAGTTAGTCTCTCCTTTTTTTTTTTCTTACTTTGGTTTTCCTTAACCAATAATATCCTCTAACAATAATTCATCTCAAATCCTAAGAGTTAAAATTAACTTGGGAATATGTTACTTAGGAGTAAAAATAAAAATGCCCAAATCTTAAAAAGTTAAAATGGAATGATAATTAGCCCTCTAAATAATTTCTTATAGAGCAATATATATGTTGACACACTTGGTCTTTTTTTATTCTATTATGTTATCCTTTTAACAACTTTAATAAGAAATTTAATAGAACACAATGGAGAAAAAAGATTGATATAGGCAACTAGATGTAATGGGATAAAGGCATGTTAGTATTGTTTTGTTATCATTTAGTGCACCTTTTGAAAAAGTTCATTTATTTTAATTTTTAAGGAAATTTAGACTTTCTGACAACTATAATATCTTAGTATTACTATATTAGTGGAAATTTTTGGCTCAAATTCATATAGCTAATTTATTATATTTATTGTGACTAGTGGCTTACTTAATTATTTCTTAAATCCAATGGTCGAACAATGATGTTTATGTCTTGCCAAGTTAGCCCTCTGCTCTCTAGTATTAATAAGTTGACCAGAGAATTTCGGATCTAATTCAAAGTTAGCCTAACCTGAATATGCTTGACTTAAATTAGACCTATTTATTATATTGATAAAAAAATATTTGACATGAACACAACTCATCCTAATCCCAATGAAACCCACTTATTATATAAACATATAATTCTTTAGATCAAGGGGACCCAATTAACCTGAATCTGACTCATTAACCCTATTAATCTTATTCAAACTTGCCTAAACTAAACCTGAATAACAATTAGCTCAATTTTGGATTATTCTAATCAACCCAAACATAATGCAACTCTAACTTGAATGGGAAATGATTTAATTCTACTCTATAATTTTGACTCAGTTCAAGTTGGTTTGTCGAGTCAGGTCATTTATTAACACCCATATTTTCGTAAATGGCTATCTTTTAGAAATGTAATTAGCTGGAGTGTCATTCTATTGGCTAATGTTGAACATATTTAGGTCCCCAAGTGAGCATATATTGTTGACTCAATCCTAAGATACACCTCACCCCTTAGGTTTTTTCTTCTTCTTAATTTTGGGACTTTTGGGGTTTTTTTATTAGTTACAAAATCATGTTAATCATTTATCTCTTTTGTATAATTTGTATATAGATATATTAAACTAGGAATCTCATCATTCTTAAGAAATTCAAAAAAATGATCAACAATTTACCATTAATATCAGCACATTCATTTATTTCATGTATTTTTGTAAGGAAACCAACAATGGTGACTCTCTTTCCTCTTACCAATTCAGTAGCTACTGTACTAACCATGTTGGAGTAATCCGAGGAATAGATTACCTCACCATCAAAGACCTCTGGGCCCTTATTTTTGGGAAATGTTGGAATATTTGGAGGTCCGCTGAATAGTCCAATACAAAAGATTTTGAAATCCACCACATGTATCTACAGTATGTGTTCATCAAAGGGTTACAACTAAATTGATTTGGGCCAAGTACAACAAAATGAACCTATTCAACTTGAGTGCTACAAAATAAACCATTCAAGCCTAGTTGAATTGTGAGTTTCAAAATATTGTGTAAATGTATTAATATTCCCACTGAATTCAAATCATAATTAAGCACTTTAAAAAACTTATAATAATTAAGCACTTTAATCCATACATCAAACTATTTACTCAGTATCTCAGTATATTTATTATAATTATTTTTAAGCAATATAAATAATTTTAAAATTGAAAATAAATATAAAAAGTTTACTTAATATTATAAAATGAATTATAAAAAATGACTAAATCTTTCTAATTCCTCTGCATGTATCTCAAAAAATAATAAAAAAATTAAATTTATTATTCACTCATTTAATAGTAAAATATCATTATTGTTATTCGTATCCTTATTGAACTGGTTTTAAATATGCGTACTATCTTTTAAAAAAATTTGAGTTTATACAGTAATATTAGTTACGCTACAGCTCATCTTCCACACGGCACTGTGACATCCCACACCCCTCGACGCCCATCACCAAATGCGTCGCCGGTGCCCCACAGACCCCAAGCCTCCATCTCCTCTTCTCCTACACCAACATATTCTGTCCCCTCCACCTTCTCTCCAAACTTCACGTGTCTTATGAGATCGAATCGTTGAGCATAGGATTCTAAATACTCCATCACCTGTTTACCACGAGGACTCGCCACCGTCACCGTCTCCGGCCACGGGAAGTCTGAGAATTGGTAACTCCACCTCGCACCTTGTAGTCGCATCAATGCCGGCGTGAACTTCCACACACCGCCGATGGTCCCATCAGCTTCAAAAACCTCCGGCCGGATTCCTCTCGCCAACAAGTATTTGCACATTGCCAATCCGCTAACGTCGGCGCCAACGATACAGACTCTCTTCTTCTGATCCGATAATGCCCGCTCTTCTAATGACCGAGACTCGAAGGTATCAACCACGAAGTCAATGCCTCATTTTAACACTCATTTAATCTGTCTTGGCATTAAAAATAGTTTTTTATAAAATTGATTTGAGTATTTCCTCAATTCCATTAATCAGAAAAATGATCACCAAGTGTAAGACCAGAATAAATCTATGATTAAAACTTAGCTATTTAGAAGAAAAGACACATGAGCAAAAAACCAAAAAAAAAGGCCATATGCAAGAGAGACAAGCTCTCTAAGAACTTACTAGTTCAGAAATTTTCATTTATCATGCTGCAAATTAAATCTGCAGTCATGGTTGCGTGAAGGTCATTCTAATAGGGCAAAAAAGAAAGATGAAAGAAAGAATAAGCTGCTGATAAATCGAGGGAGCTAACAAGAATTAAAAATTCTTCATTGTCCATTTAAATTTTTTTTCCGACATTGAAGGAAGCCATAGTAAAATACCTCCCAATCTGGTAATAGAATAAATAGTGCATTGCAGATACGCTAAAATCTAAAAAAAAAAAACAGGAAGAACACATTGAAAATCGATGACATAGAGATAAACAACAGTGAAGCCTTAGTTAGAAAGTAAATATGCCAGCAGCTCACTGTAGTGCTTCCATGTAAGAATCTTTAGGGAAGAAACTATATTTGTTGTTACCAAATCTCTTTCCATTTCTTTCTCGTCAAATGTGATAAAGTAGGCAACAGGAAGTGTGGAAATAGAAATTTTTTGTTTCAGTTTGCTGTTAAGTAGGTTGAAGGTCAACAAGCATTGAACATAAAGATAGTTCTTAGTTTCAGTTTTGAGTATTGCAAAAGTCTCGAGCTACCTTAGCATGATCTTCAAGAATTTCATTGCACACTTAAAATACTATAATTTGATTGTAAATAAAGTCATAACTAAGTTCCTGATTAATTGACAAACAAATGAAAGTCAGTGAGGGATATGAATGGCAGTAGTGGAAGGAGCTACGAAAGAGGAGTTTTTTTTTTTAATCGAGTTTTAATTAGATTTGCTTAGCCAAATCTATTGAACTTAGCTATTGTATAAATTTCTTATATAATTATAAATTTTATATGATTGTTTTGCACTGCTTGTGTGATTGCTTGGAATTCAATTTGTGCTAAGTACTCATTTATCTAAGTAAGATGGTGAGAAGTAAATTGTAAAATAAGTTATATGAGTTTATAACAAAAGAGAAATAAGCATCTCTAACAATTGATATTAGAATGTCATCTTATACGTAGACCCATAATGGGTGTGTAATACAGATTTATGCGCCCACAAACCACAATCAAGCATATTGCATAAAAGCATGTTGCTTTGCCTCTCGCCTATGAATCAAGTTAGCACCTATCAACATCTATGAAGGTGATTGGAAAATTTGCAAAATATGAGTTTCAAGTTGAAGTGGCAAAGACCTCATAATTTTTGTCATATGAGATATGTTTTCCTTTTATGCCTCAACCCCACTCTGAGCATATATAGCTAAGATGTCAACTCATGTGATGTGGATGGACAATAATAGAACATGCTCATTGTATTTTACTTATTATAGGGATATCATAATATACCATAATGATAAACACTTTTAGCTTCCTAGTGTAGATGAGCTCCTCAACCAAAACTCAAAGGTGGCAATAATCCTTTATGATCATCTATAATATTTATGAAAAGTGCAATACTTGAATGGATCTAATGCATTCCTTGATATATACACTAATGGTAGTTGTCTAAAATTCTCTTTATCAATAATGATGTCCATAATCTTTACCAATAACACTCAGAGAGGACTATAAGAAATGTATTATAACAAAGGGGACTACCTTTCTTATTTCACGTGACATCCATAGCTCATTTATCAAGGACAGCATGAAAGTTTTGTTGATGTTATTGGTTAAAGAAATAAGATAGCTTATGTTGACTTACTATAGCTGTTATTAAATTGCACAACCTATTATTTTGATATTCAGTCAATTACCAAAACTCCTCTATGTACTCAAAGTAATGTAAAAGAAAGTTAAAGTCAGTTGATTATAATCATATGTGTTGATGTATGATTTATCTTGCTCTATTAACTCAATCAAAGTTTTTTGCTACTAAAAGTAAAGTGTGTAA
This sequence comes from Cymbidium sinense, assembly GCA_021442155.1. Lineage (NCBI taxonomy): Eukaryota > Viridiplantae > Streptophyta > Magnoliopsida > Asparagales > Orchidaceae > Cymbidium > Cymbidium sinense. Next base: position 17,549,564 of record CM038232.1, on the reverse strand, counting down.
TGAAAAATGCCATCAATAAGGCCTTATATAAAGACTGCCTAAGAAAAAAAAAGGCTTACAATCTTGCAATTCTAATATCATCACTAGAATTGAGTCATAAACAACCAAAGTGACATACTGAACTATTCCCTCATGTTCAAAAGAAACTATAACTTCTTTAGATTTTGTGCACTAGTAAACTAATGAATAGTCACTTCAATTCAACATTGATGATGATACTCCCCATTCAAAGATGTAAAAAATCATAACAACGGTTCATCCTTAAAGGTGGTGTAGAATAAACAAAGATTCATCACATCATTAATAAAATAAAAAAGAAGTATCCAACTCAAAATAGCCAAGTCATGTCTACTTGGATCTATAAGAATCCAAGATGGGCATCTAAAATTCAAAAGAGTTAAGATTTTATAATATTTACTAAGAAGGGGCATTAATTGATTATGCTTCATGCTTATTATTATGATAGAGAGATAGAGAGAGAGAGAGAGAGAGAGAGAGAGAGAGAGTGAGAGTGAGAGAGAGAGAGAGAGAGAGATGATGTTCTATGGTACACTTCTCAAGGGTATACATCTCATCATTGGAAGGAGCTAATTGACCAACTCTAGAGGTGACATGGCAATGATGTAAAGAGGTGATTAAGTAGCACTTTTAAAGTTATTACACTAAAGGATTTCTGTAGTATTCACATGGAGATTCCTCGTATCAACCTAGCTAAGTGATCATCTATATTCTTAAGTTAATCATGCAAGATGTCGTTGTTGCGACAGTTAATCTATATGGACAATTCCTCAAGAAACTCTAAATCCTAATTATTAATCTTTGAGATCTTCCATGCTTATCATACCTTTAAAAAGATCATAGATCTAATGTTGTCCATAGGATAAAATTAGTATCCTACTATAAATTTATATCAAACCTAAGGAAGAGTGAAAAAAATGAAAAAAAGTTTAAAGTACTCTTTTTAATAAATTTATGTATAATAATTCACTTGACCCCTAATAAAGAAAGGGTGAGTCAATTCATGCTAAGAAAAAAGAGATAAGAAAAAGAGGAGCCTAATAGAGAATCCATATTGGATTCAATTTATTAGCATTGCTTATAAAAGTAAGATATTTTCCTCCTCTCTGTTCTCGACTAGTACTCCCTTATTTATAAATGAGAGCCAAGATCAATATCGTAAGATAGATTATGTATTAAGAATATAAGAAAGATTATATAAGTAGACTCAATATAGTTAATTATGTAGTGAGCAACTTTTGTTGATAGTCATCTAGTATGATAAAACAAATAAACTAATAACTAAACTAATAACTAATAATAACTAAAGCTAAATAACTAAACTAATAACTAAATAATAACCTAATCTAACTAAAAACAAATACAAACTAATAAACCAAAACTAATAACTAATAAAACTAACTCAATAACTAAGAATAATTACTAATAACTAATAATAACTAATAAAACTAATTAACTAATAATAACTAATAATAGAAACTAATAAAACCAATAAAACTAATAAATAACTAAACTAATAAAACTGATAATAAAAAATTAATAAACTAATAATAACTAATAAAAACTAATAACTAATAATAACTAATAATAAAGTAATAACTAGTAATAACTAATAATAACTTATAATAATAACTAAAACTAACTAACTAGAACTAATAACTAATAAAACTAAACTAATATATATATATATATATATATATATATATATATATATATATATATATATATATTGTTGCGTGCTAGAAAACCAGTTGTGGTAGAGTGAAAGTTTACGCCTTAGCCTTGTTGTGAAATCCAGCACACACACAGGTATTTAAAGAGTGAACAAGAAAACTCCAGAATTTTTACGTGAAAAACCTCGAAAAGAGGGAAAAACCACGGGACCTAGCCCAGTAAAAATCTTCCAATATGTATTTGTTTTGGAGTACAAGTTTTCCCGATACGGGATTACAGAATTGTATATGAGAAGGGCTGACAATGTGAATCCCAAAATCGCAGCAGCAGTCATATAGTCACGTTTATGTTGTAGATTCTAGTGGTATGATGATGAAATGGGATCATGGCGGATGAAGGTCATCATGATGGTGACCGACGGAGATGATGGCAAAGATCGCGGCGGCCGCGGCGTGGTTGACAACCGTGGAGTGGTGGACGATTTTGCTTGGAGGATCTTCTAGCTTTAGAGCTCTCCTCTCTCTTGCACGCTCCCCATATGAAGAATGAGGAGCTATTTATAGATTTGAGGACGTCTAAATACATGCAAAATCTGAACCACTCCCCTCCATCGGACAGCTCAAAATGATTCATATGATCATTTGGTGTATTTTAAGCATTTGAATGCTCAGATGAAGTCACAATTATGAGATCTTGGGCTTGTTAGATCTAGCTCATCGAGACGCTTGATTTGACTATAAACACTCCATGTTTAAGAGCCATTTTGGGATTTAATTGATATCCCAAAGTTTCCAATGATATTTTAAGTGCTTGATCTCAACCAGTTTCAACTTAGGATCAATTTACTTTTGACATCAAGATTACTTGATTAGTGGTATTTTAGTGACATATTAGTTCCCCTATTTTGGATGACATTATTTCAATTATCCAAAAATACATATGCCAAATACTTGAGAGTAACAAATTCTTCAATGAAATTTGCGGATCTATTAACCATATATTTTGAGAGAACAGATCTTCATGGGAGCACAAGATTATGATCACGGAAGCGGTGTAGGGTTACGAATGTGTGTGGATATGCGCGGGCACAAGGTTTTGAGGTTATGAACCCATCCGAGTGCTTACGGGCGCTCACGGCTCGGGCTGGCGTGTCAGTTTTAGGATTTTGGGTTTAGGGTTAGGGTTTTTTATTTTTTATTTTTATTTTTAGGGTTTAGGGTTTAGGGTTTAGGTTTAGGTTTTAGGTTTAGGGTTTAGGTTTTAGTTTGGGGTTTAGGGTTTCTTATTTTTTTTCTTTTTAACAGAGAACAAATTCAGATTCAACATTTCTTCTTTTCGATTTCATTAACTGAGTAACACACCAAGTTTGCTAAGACACAAGCGACGACATAGATAAATAATTAGCAAGCATAGTGCAAATCAAAAACTATAGATAACTAGAACTGTCTCTACTATAAAGACACAGTTCCATAAGCAGCAGATCGGATCGGTCGTAGTTCAGTTTCTCCAATTCCCATCAGAACAACCTCGGCCTCTCGAGTAGCAAGATCCACCATCATATCCCTAATCTCCCCCTCCTCCACCACCTAACCTCGGCTGGTGGCGGGTCTACTGGGAGCGGTGGCGATGTCGCGGGCCGGGCTGCGGTCCCGGAGCGGGTGGATGGCGTGCCAGCCGGCAGACGGCCTGAGGCGGGCGGCGCGGAAGCGGCGATGTCGCGGGCGGTGGCAGCCATGCCGGGCGAAGCGCATGAGCTGCTGCGTGTGACCGGACCGCATGAGGGTATTTTCATCCATTTTTGTCCATTTTTTCAATTTTTAGCATTTTTTGCGGTTTTCTTTCAAATTTTTACTTTTTTGCCCTTATAAGAGATCTATAAAACCCCTGGGCCAAGGGGAACACTCTTTATATCGTGTCCCTCTTCTTAAGAGGAGGTCGTTTGGAGGCGATCAAGGCCCGTGGTATACGTCGTTGTTCTGGTTTTCCCTCAAAAGAGGTGTCAACAGGCCTCGTCGGACCGACCGGGTTTGGAGGCGATCAAGGCCTATGGTATATGTCGTTGTTCCAATTTTCCCTCGAAAGAGGCATCAACCGGCCTCGTTGGACCAACCGGGTTTGGAGGCGATCAAGGCTCGCGGTATACGTCGATGTTCTGGTTTTCCCTCGAAAGAGGCATCAACCGACCTCATCGGATCGACCGGGTTTGGAGGCGATCAAGGCCCGCGGCATACGTCATTGTTCCAGTTTTCCCTTGAAAGAGGCATCAACCGGCCTCGTCAGACCGACCGGGTTTGGAGGCGATTGAGGCTCGTGGTATACGTCGTTGTTCCGATTTTCCCTCGAAAGAGGCATCAACCGGCCTCGTCGGACCGATCGGGTTTGGAGGCGATCAAGGCCCGTAGTTCCTACTTTTTCTTGTAGGAAATTGGATCTCTTACAACTTCAATGGATGGTTCAACAGTTGATAACCGCCAAGATGGCGGAAGCATTAGTTAAGAACCATCGTTCAAATGACTTAGAAAGTTTGGCAGGTAATTTCAAAGCATCATTAGGGAATAACTTCTCCTTCTTTTTCTTTTTTTGATTTCCAATGTATGTGCATTCTTTTTGTCAGATTGTCGGTGAAAAAATTTTATCCCAAGTCCATGAGCGACAGAATCGGGAAAGGATATGCCCAAGTATTGGGGTGAGTTAGTTGCTTCACAAAAATTCTCAATTTTGTCATTTCTCTCTCTCGCTTTGTTTATTTATTATGCATTTTCATGTGATGGCGGAAGAAACACTATATGTGTGACTCTGAGATATACTATCCACTATTACATCGATAGTTTAATGTGGTGCCAGAAATTTTACTTCCTAACGAGTTGGTGGCTATTGTTGCCAAAGTCACGGGATTCACCTCCGCCAAGATACTTTACTATTTCTGAGATGATTCTTCATGTGGGACTGCAATTCCCATTGGCTCCTGAGTTGATTGAGATCTTTAAAATATGTGGCGTAGCTTTGTCATAATTTTTATTTCGAGCTCTAGTGATCATCGTTGGTTTGACTGTCTTCTTTAAGGAGTGTGGTGTTACTTTGAACATCAAATATTTGTGTTGAATGTGCAAATTCACATGTGATGCTGAGGACATGTTTCTTGTCGCTATAAAGTGGATAGAATTTTAGCATGGGATCCATCTAGAAAGTCAATGGATTCTTTTTTTTGAAAAATGAGTGGGGCCTTCACGAGAGATGGGAAAGATTGAATGACCTTCCAAATCAATGATGATTAAAGAATGAAATCTTAACAACTCTTAATATTCACGATGAGAGCTTACAACATGAGTTATGTTACATTAGCAAATACATTATTGAAGATAGAATGTTCAAGGTTGGCCTTTCCATTCAGGCAGGGAGATCTCATGCTCTTCCATTGAAGAGATCTAAAGGTGATAACAAGTCTCCTCATATTCAAGGAGTTCTTTCTAGAAGCGTTCTGAAACCATAGTGGTATAATGTTTCTTCTTTAAAGAAAAGAAGACATGTCTTGCGTAACTTCGTCGATATCGGAGAAGATGTTCGCCCCGGTTGGCCTCACGAGAGTTTAGTTGTTTCAACTCATAATGGGAGTTCATTTCACCACTGATTCACGAGGTGTTAAAACGCGTATGCTTGGGCGTCAGCGGCGGATGAATTAGTACGTTGCCTTTTCTTCCTCCTCCTTTTCTTCTTTTCCTCCTTCTTTTTGTAATATTTGTGATGATTATATATATATATATATATATATATATGTTTTTTTTGATTTTTTTTATATTTTTTTATTTAATATATATAAAAATATAAAAAAACTCTCAAAAAAATAATATATTAAAAAAATATATATAATATATTTTTTCTCAAACAGGGGAGGAGTGCTCTCGATGAGTGATTGAGTGAGAGGTGAAGATCTCGAGGCGAGGATTTGTGGTGACTCGGAGAGAGAGAAAGCGATGAGGTGGAGGCATATGAGATGATGATGAGAAAGAGATTCAAGGCATCTCTCTTGAAAGAGCATTAGATCATCTTTAGAAGGAGCTATAATGTCGAAGTGGAAGCAAATGAAATTTCTTTGAAGGCTGGGAAGACTTTAAGAACTCCAGCTTATCATGACAAGACCATATCCGAATCTCGTAATCATATTCTTGATGTTGAAGTGAAGGACTTGGAGCACCAATGTTTAGAGGAGGGCTTCATCGGGGTTCTAAGGAATCCGCAGTACATCATAAATCGAGCTAGTATTGAGAATCTATCTCCCAAGCAAACATCGAGACCTTTTGCCAATTCGGAGATGAAGGAATCGAGTGAGTTCAAGGAGCATCTCCAGTGGTGAGGAGGATGTTGATATCATGTAGCATCACTTGAGGGTGCATCATTTTTTAATTTTTTATCATGTATTATTTTGTATTAGAATATTAATTATTTCTTATGTCATCATGTTGGTCTATCATGAAATTTTTATTTTTATTTTTGGGTGATATACTCTTGTTCTATTTTTTACTTATCAGGGTGATTGGGAATATTATTGACGATCTTGCTGCGGATGAGGCCATGGGAATCTCGATGATCTTTTGGCCTATCTAGGTATTAGTCAAACATTATTTAACATCTTTACCTTATGAGGCGTGGGATGTCCACCAAGGACCTTTTGACCTATCTAGTATTAGCCAAAGAGTTACTTGACTTCTTTATGGAAGGTCGATCAAGTCCGTGGGATTGATCATGCGGCGAGATACACGTGAGTTGCATTTCTCAAGTGAGAGGATTAATGGAAGGAGACTGTTCATATGGAACAAGCTTGAAAGAAAAAACTATAAACTCATTACTCTGATAAGTTTGGTGATACAATCTCAAGATGATTTTAACACGGATATGAGTTTCAAGAGGAAATGACAATAACAACAACAACAACAACAAGTCTTTATCCCACTAAGTGGGGTGGGCTACACGAAGAGGAAATGATAAATGAGCAATAATTATGCAGTAGAAATTACTGATAATATTTTTGGAGATTCTCAGTGTTCCAAGTTCGAGGTAAAGTTTTTTCCTCTAGATCCTTGAGCTTGAATGTTTCTGGCTTTACCATAGCTATAACCACATATGGGCCATCCCAAAGAGGTGAGAGTTTATTGCGTTGAGGGCCTTTTTCTGAGAGACTTGGAGACCAAGTCGGAGATATGAGGGATGTTTTACTCTTACATTGAAGTGGCGAGCTACCCTTTGGTGATAGAGCGGTCAAGTAGGGCCATGTCACGAGTTTGGGGGAGTAGGTCTATGTCGGAGTTTTCTTCATTTCCATCATGATTGAATAATTGAACTCTTGGACTTGGAACCCGATATCTTGGTATAATAACTTATGTCTTTGAAACACAAGTTATATGGTGTCTCACCGGTCGAGTGCTTGTAGTCGCGGTAAGCCCAAGAACATTAGAAAGCTCATCAACCCATTGCCTTCTCAAGATGTGTTTTAGTCCTTTGAGTATAGTCATGTTGGTAGCGATCATTAGTTTTTTAGGATGTGCTACTCGTATCACGGCGGTTGAATGTGAATATCTTTGCAAAGAGCGTAAAGATTTTTCGATAATTGGGTTCCATTGTCGGTGATGATCTTTATAGGAAGACCAGTCGACATACTATATTTTTCCAAACAAATTGTTTAGCATTTGCCTCCATAATTTTAGCGAGTGGTTGACTTCCACCCATTTAGTGAAGTAGTCAAAGATAAAATGATAAACTTTCATCGATGCTATCAAAAGGTCCCATGATATCAATTTCCCACAAAAGGCCATGGGCTTTGAAGGGATGAGCTCATGCGGCATGTGAGAGGTTAGAGTGCAACGACAACTTGCACATTTTTTGTGAACTCCGTCTTGTTTCATCGTAGGCCAATAGAACCCTTTTCTTATAATTTTAAGGGCTAGCCCTTCCTCTAGGTGTTCTCACATATCCACAGTGAACCTCTCTTAATGCATGTCGACCTCACGAAGGTGAGAGGCATTTGAGATGCGAGAAAGCTCATTTGTATAGTTCACCTCAGATAATAGTAAAGTTTGAAGCTTATCTTCGGAGATGAGTTACAGAAGTTGGGTCTTCAGGAAGGGTTCCTTCTTGTAAAGATGACAGGATGGGGTCCATCCACGAATGTTCCTTTATCTCATTAATTGCTTGTATTACCCGACCACAGGATGCTAGAAAATATATTTCTTCAACATGCTTTCTCTTAAATAGATCTAGTAGCGGATGTAGCAAGCTTAGCGAGTGTCGTCATTTCAGTATTCTTCTCTCGCTATGTGAATGATTTGATGTGTCTTGAAATGGGCAAGAAGAGACTTTACCAAGTGGAGATATTGCGCTAGCGAGGATTATGAGTATTAAAGTTTCCTCAACTTGGGAGGCGACAAGGCGAGTCGGTGTGGATTACTAAGTCTTGAGCTTCCTGATCAATGGCGAGTCTCAACCTGCGATGAGCCTCATATTCGACCATATTATTAGTTGCGAGGAAATTTTTAGGGTCCATACTCTAAGGTATTCTTGGGGAAATAAGTAAGATTCCATACATTTCACAAGCTCCATCAACATAAAGGGTCCATTAAGGAGACGAAAGGCATGTAGTAGATAGCTCCTCTGGAGTTGGGGCAGTGCATTCTATTATAAAGTCTGCGAGTACTTGAGACTTTATAGCAGGCCGAGGTAAAAAATTTATATCAAATTCTCCAAATTCTACAGACCATTTAATTAACCTCCTAGATGCTTCTGGTTTCTGTAGGATGGCCCTTAATGGTAAATGAGTGTAAATGCCAATAGTATAAGCTTGGAAGTATGGACGTAATTTTTGCACTGAGAAAATTAAAGCCAGAGTCACCTTATCTGCAAGTGGATAATGACTTTCTATATCAGAGAGAATTTTGCTGACATAGTAAATTAGTTGTTGTATCCTATTTTCTTCTCACACTAAAACTAAGCTTATCGTGTGGGAAGAGACTGTGAGATATAAGTATAGCATCTCTTCTTAGATAGGCTTGGATAGTAGGGGTGGAGATGCTAAATACTCCTTTAGTTGCTCAAAAGCATACTGACATTCATCAGTCCATTGAAAATTATTACTTTTAGCTCCCTTTAATATTTTAAAGAATGGCAAGAATCTATCCCTAGAACAGGCTAGGAAGCGGGATAATGCAGCAATTCATCCATTCAAATGTTGAACTTCCTTAATATTCTTTGGATGAGTCATATCTTTGAGAGCTTTGATTTTCTCGGGGTTGGCCTCTATCCCATGGTGGGTTACCATAAATCCAAGAAATTTTCTCGACATAACCACAAAAGCACATTTGGTTGGGTTGAGTCACATGTTATAACGTCGAAGAAGGTTAAAGCATATTTCTAAATCAGAAATATGCTGTAATTCTTCCAAGATTTTCACTAACATGTCATCCACATATACCTCCATTGTGCGGCCTAATAGGTCTTTAAAAACCTTATTCATAAGTCGTTGATAAGTAGCACCAGCATTTTTTAACCTAAATGGCATAACTTGGTAACAGTATAAACCTTTATATGTTTGAAATGCTATAGCTTCTTCATCTATTGGGTCCATTTTTATTTGGTTGTAACTAGAGTAAGCATCCAAAAAATTGAGCATTTGATGTCCAGTTGTAGCATCAACCAATTGATCAATTTGAGGAAGAAGAAAATTATTTTTCTGGAAAGCTTTGTTAAGGTCGATTAATCATCAATACACATTCTCCATGTTCCATTTGTTTTCTTAACCATGACAACATTTGCTAGCCATGTAGGGTAATGTACCTCTCATATGAATCCTACTTCTAAGTTTGTTAACTTCTTGCTCAATAACTGAAGCGTCGTGCAAAACTTCTTCTGGATGATCGGTTTGAATGTCAGATTGATCTTGAGGGAGTGCATGATCACATTGGGGTCGACCCCTGGCATGTCTATCAGACTCCAAGCAAAGATATCTTGATTTATGTGCAAGAAGTCTATGTATTTTTCCCTTTGTTCATCTAAGAGCAGAGATCCAACTTACGCTGTTTGTAATGGTTGGCATCTGATAATGCAACAGAGAGCAAGACTTCGATAGGGGAAGCTTTTCAGGGTACTCCTTCATCTCGAAAATTAAAATCTTCAATGTTGAAGGTCACAGAAGGGCATGGTTGAGCTTGTCTGAGGAAGCATGAATACGCTATCTGTTAATTTTCACGGACCACCCCAACTCCAACGGGGGTTGGAAACTTCATCATAAGATGAGATACTGAAGTGATTGCACCAAAAATTGATTGGAGGGGCCTTCCAAGGATAGCGTTATATGCCGAATCTGACTTGACCACCATGACTTGGATTAAATGAGTCTCCTATCGAGGAAATTCACCAAGGATAATAGGAATGGTGATTGTCCCTCTACTGCAGGCAATTATCAAAACCCTGTGGTCCTGTGGGTTGGAGCTTTTTTCCGGCCTATGCTAAAAATGTGGAGTAAAATAAGACATCAATAGAACTTCCATTGTCAATCAAAATTCTCTTAACATTATAGCATGGGTCACCGATCCCTGCGCTGATAACAAGTGGATCTTGATGAAGAACATTGACTCCTTCTAAGTCTGAGTCATTAAAAGTGATGGAATGATTAATACGAGACTTCTTTAAATCTGGCTCTTGAGGTGGTAATGGGAACTTGATTAGATAGTATTGGTCCTCCTATGATTGTTATAATTTTTCTAACTATTTGATGATTATTTTATTATTTCTGTGATGATTGTCCTTGTTGCCCCCAGTTGGAGGTATGTTTGTTTGATTCGCTTGATTCTTCATAAATCGACGTAGATATCCTTGTTGAATGAGCCTCTCGATTTCTTCTTTGAGTTGTTTGCATGCCTCAGTAGTATGTCCACGACTTCGATGGAAGTGATAATATTGCTCCTGATTTTCTGAATTTGGTTTTAGTGGATGTGGCCACTTAATATTTTCTTCATCTTGAATAGCCATCAGGAGGTTGATACGAGACGTGTTCAGCGATGTGTATTCCTTTTCTGGTCATGGATCACGTCGTTGATATGGGGGCCATGGAGGGAGATCACGGCTGCTTTATTACATCTTTTGATGGGACAGTCAGTCCACATTCCCTGGGGCACTCTTACATTTTCCTGTAGATTGTTCAAATTATTTGTGATGGGCATTAATGGCCTCATCGACAGAGATTTGTGCTTCCACACGATGAACTAAGTCAGCATATGAGAGGACCGTGTTTCACATTAGTGATGAGTAAAAAGGCCCCGGACGGAGTCCTCCAAGGAAAACTCCTCTTAATAGTTAAGGGTCTACTCCAGGTATTTGGCGAGCTTCTAAGGAGAACCTCTGGAAATATTACTTAAGTGATTCACCCTCATTCTGATGAATGCTAGAGAGATGGGAGGAATCTTTAATGATCCTCCTATTTGCAATGAACTGTTCCACAAAATCTAGAGTTAGTCAAAGGTTGGATGGATCCCCTTGGAAGTAGAACCAAGTGCTTGTGCCCTTTAAAATGCAGGGAAAGAAGCGACAAAGCGGTGTCGGAGCTCATTGGATATGCATGATAATCCTGTAATGGTCGATGTGTTCATGTGGGTCAGTCGCCCCATCATAGGAATCAATGCTCGGAAGCTTGAAACCCACGAATAGGATGTTGAAGAATAGCTTCAGCTAAAGGTGAGGATTCCTCATAGCTGAGGTGAGGGGGAAGATGATTTATGTCTTGAAGGTGAAATTTGTCTTGCATTAAGCATCATAATTACCGCGTATAACATGTGGAGTGGGATCAACGATGAGAATGTCAAGCTACCAGCCATAATTGGTGGATTAGTAGTCGGTTGAGCACGTGATGGATGAGTAGAACTAGCGTGTCAGGAGATCAACATCACGCGGTCTCTGGGGAACTTGTCAAGGAGATCGACATCACGATCTACGAGATAGTAAGTTGTGTTCCTCAAGGTCATCTCATTTTGAGACTCTTCCATTCGACGGAAATGATCTTCTAAAGAGATTCACATCGCCTTCAACGACAGGGTCACGCCTATTAGGGGGGAGTGAGGCAGAAGCTTGGTGTCCTTGGTTCAAGGATTGGTTTCGAGAGTGATGGGAGTTGGAGCGGGAGGCTCCATTGTTATGAGTGTTCTATTGGCCATAACGAGGGTGTTCACAAAATTGTGATTGAAGGGTTCTTTTCTCACAGACGGTGCCAAACTGTTGCATGCTAGAAAACCAGTTGTGGTAGAGTGAAAGTTTATGCCTTAGTCTTGTTGTGAAATCCAACACACACAGATATTTAAAGAGTGAACAAGAAAACTCCAGAATTTTTATGTGAAAAACCTCAAAAAGAGGGAAAAACCATGGGGCCTAGCCCAGAAAATCTTCCAATATGTATTTATTTTGAGTACAAGTTTTCCGATCGGGATTACATAATATATAAGAAGGGCGACAATGTGAATTCCAAAATCAGCAACATATATAGTCACGTTCAGTTGTAACATTCTAGTGATAGCAGATGATGATGACAGCGATCGGTGGTGATGATGAAGGTCATCATGATGGTGGCCACGAGATTGACGATGGCAATCGGCGGCTGTGGTTGATAACCGTCGAGTGGTGGCACGATTATGCTTGGAGGTTCTTCAAGCTTTAGAGCTCTCTCCCCTCTCTTGCCTGGGCTCCCCCCATATGAAGAATGAGGGGCTATTTATAGATTTGAGGAATGGCGTCTCTGTAAATACATGCAAAATCCAAACCACTCCCCTCCATCGGATGGCTTAAAATAATTCCTTTGATCATTTGATGTATTTTTAAGCATTTGAATGCTTAGATGAAGTCAGAATTATGAGATCTTGGGCTTGTTAGATTTGGCTCATCGAGACGCTCGATTTGACTATAAACACTCCATGTTTAAGTGCCATTTAGGGATTTAATTGATATCCCAAAGTTTCCAATGATATTTTAAGTGCTTGATCTCAACTAGTTTCACCTTAGGATCAACTTACTTTTGACATCCAGATTCATACTTTGATTAGTGGTATTTTAAGTGACATATCAATTATATTTATATTTATATTTATATTTATATTGAGATGAGTTTAATATAAAAATTAATTGATTATTTAGTTATTCCACTTGTATGCCTTGGGTATGCCCCTTTATAGGACAAGCCATGGACTTCCTATTCATCCCATGAAGATGTGGGCCAAGAACCTGCCAACTCATTGAACTAAGCAAAGATCTAAGCGGCGACCTACAAACTCAACAAGTGATGACAGATAGCTCTATGGTTCCAAAACATGGAGCTCATCACTTAACTCTATGATCACCCTAATGACTCAGACTCACCCAATGAGATAGAGATATATGTACACCATGATATAACCAACTTGCTAGGGAACCCTTACTCAACACAGACCTAATCTTGTGCTTGAGCAAGTAGTTCTGGATAGGAAGGCCACGTCATTTAGTGGTTGTTCCACGGCTACATTGTCTGCACATGTCTTCATATCATTAGTACCTAGACTCTATAAATTTTATTATTTATTTTTGAGTTTTCTATTATCATATATATAACCCTCTGATTCTATAAATATGAGATCAACTTGACTTCATAAAGGACTGAAATCTACACTTTACTTGTCATTTTACTTTTACACCTTCAACTTGTCTATTTCCCCTCTTTGTCCACTCCTACTTGACACTAGACTCGCCAATAAGTCATATTCTCACTCTATAAATAGATTTGGATCCAATAACACTCATCTTAAAGCAAATCAAAGATTTAATTTAAAATCCATCATCAGTAAATCTCAATTATGAATCTAAACATTTGGATTATGATATCTAACTCAAAGTTTGGTATCAAATATTTAATTTAAAATCCTTCATCACTAAATTTTAATTATGAATCTAAAAATTTGGATTAGGATATTCTTTAATTTCAAAGTTTGGTATGAGTTGACTCAAGAGTTCAATATAAAAGTTGATTACTTATCCATGCATAATCATTGTTTTAAAATATAATATCATCAAAATTTATGCAAAATATTCTCATATAATTATTTCTTGCTTTTGAGAATACTCTAATTGCTTTGATCAGATTAGTACATCAAAACTCGTTACTAACTACTTAATTCAATTATTTCTTCTAAGATACAAGCTTAAGAGGCGAACACTTGAAAATTATCTCAAAATAGATTGGCATTTAATCAACAAAGAAATATATATTGTATAAATAAATGAATTGTTAAATTTAATCTTAAAAATATATCCACTAATATTATTTATTAGAATACTTTTTCCAAAAAAAAGCTTTCATATATTATATATAATGAAGTAGATCTAACATCCAAAATTTTTGTGGACAATGAATATGCATACTATTTTTGATGTGATATTGAAGATTAGGGTGTTATATATGTAAAAATTGAAGTTTAGGTGTTAGATATATAAATACATAAGAATTATATGGTATGTATGTAAATCCCCCAAAATCTTATTTAAATGAATTTAACATTTTGGATTTTCATAAGAGGAATCATATTTATGAATTTTTTGTAAGACAAGTTATCTGTTACTGATTTTTGAGAAGGAATATTTGTAAAGAGTTACTTAATAGACATAATTTTTGAGTTTTGTTATTCAAACTTATATGTTTCTATAATAATAATTTTGATGTGCTTCTATCAAAGGGCTTAGATGATGGAAGTGTTTTGATTTCTATAGATGAATTCTTATGAAGAAATTATTATGCATTTACATATCCAGTACCTGAAATTTGATATGTATAAATATAACACCTTTCTTACTCATAAAAAGATGCATTTCACTTTAAAAAGATAATGATAGTGCTATTTTCGATATAATATGCTATTTTATAAATATAATAATTTAGGTGTTAGATATGTAAATATATTAGAGATGAGTGTTATGTATGTAAATGCCTATTTTTTAAAAACTAAAGTGAACTCATCCAAAACATAATGTGTTTCATGGAAGACTCCACCTTACTAATGTTCCCCAGCCCTAAGTTTCATCAATATAAAAAATAGTTTAGTTGTAATTATATGCAATAGAAAATATATAGTTTTTTATAGATGCATATTATGTTGTGCCCTAAAAGATGCTAGTGTTACTTTCTTGCTTAATAGGACATTGTGGCATGTTTAAAACAACATCTAAGAAAATTTTTTTGTGTGTATAGAACTATACTATTTATAATTTTATTTTCTTTTTTTATCATGTATTTTTAATCTATATAAATATTTTGAATATGTAGGTTGAACAGATTGTAGAGTCCCAAATAAAAAAAGTATAGAGTCTAATATAAAATCTCTATAAGTCATGTATATTTTGGATAGAGCTACGCTTTGAATATAGTAAGCATAGCCTAATTATACTTTTATTTTTATTTATTTCCTTCCTAGGATGTATTGCAAATTCAACTATCTTTAGGAATTATACTTTTATATTTATGTAAATTATTTACTTTTTTATATTGTGTTGTCTTAATATATTAAATGTTTTAAGGCTTTTTTATGTTATAATATAATTAGTTTGGTTAGATATTATTAGGCTCTTAGGATGTAAATATTTTTATCATAATATGTAAGCAAACTAAAATAACATATAAGTATTTACTTCTATTAAGATTAATGCATAATTTTTCTCTAAGCCAACTATTTCAAAATAGTCATCCATAGATTTATGATTAATATTTTATTGACTACTTGGTCAAATATGAGTGTGCTAATATTTATCAACAATTATCTTTAGGTAATATTATGGGCTTTGAAAATTTGCATCCGACCTATCAATTAAGAGAGTTTGAATTATATGTCAGTGAAATTTTCAGAAGGCATATGAGATAGTAAATAAGACACTACCCAGAGATTTCGCTCTCATTTTGTGAGGACTTTAGATCTTGTTCCAGGTTTCGTATAGGCACAAGCACCTATAGTTAATTACTTCTCTCAATGTTGAGAGAGAACTTTCGAGTAAGGATAGTCGTTAGGTCGCTAAATGTGCATCATATAGTAGCAGCATGTGGAGTATAAAATTGTAAATTTATGAAATTCATCATTTTAACTTAAAGTGGATGGTTGGTGGAATGATGATGTGCCTGATCTGGATCTCACGGTTCTATCATCCTGGGCTGTCGTGATCCCTAGTCTACTTAGTCAAAGGTGGTAGTCGACCCAACCTGACTGAAGGATTCTTGTCAACAACCATAGGTTAAATCATTCAAGTAATCCTTGTAGACTAAGGATGGTGTTTGTCTAAGGAGACAAGTTTAAGTCTACCTTAACTGACAATAGAGCTTTGTGTCTATCAAATATACCCTATAATTCATAACTCAAAGGGCTGAGACATTGGGAACATATGAGCTACAATCGTGATCATAATATAAAAGTTTCATTTGGCAACCACGATCGAGGACTATAGTCATCGATCATATGTGAAGCTTCTTGGCCAAACCACATGAAACAGAGGATCTACCCCTTCGGCATGAGATTATTTAAGTTTGAATATAGTAATTTATTTGACTTGACATTAGCTCTTTTGTGAGCTAGAGTTTTCTTAATCTGTCATCCCCTACAATTGATGGTGGATGGGTGGATGAATTATTTGCTTTAAGTATTTAAATGATAAATTTCATTTAGTTCAGATATTTACTTAGTTGAAATTTAGTTTTGTGATGAATTAGTTTAGAGCTCAAGTATCTTTTGATGATAATATCTCCTCTAGTTGAGATTTTTCAATCAACGCGGCCATCATTGGTTTATATAAGTTTGCTTAATCACTTAGTTTATTATTTCAGATCCTTGTTGACCACATTTTGAGGATGAGCTCTCAACCCCTTCATCTTAGACATAGGACTCCTCTTAGACTTTAAAAGATCCTTAGTCTTAAGACATATCTAGTGATTAGGTGGACACTCAACCTTTCCATAGAGAATTAGAAGAGTTAGCTATAGGAATAGGTCATGCCTTAGGGGTGTTAGGAAAATTTGTCTACTCTATAACTTGAACCAAATCCTCACTTCCTTCTTTCAAGTCAAACTTCAAACTCATATCAAACCAATTCCAAATCAAACATTGAATCAATTCAATGGATTTTTTTCAAATCATGAATCAATTCCAAATGATTGAAACCCATGATTGAATTCCAAATTCCAAAATCTTTCCTAAGTCACTTTGATTTTTATCTTATGGACTTAGCTCAAATCAAATTCAAATCAAGTCAAATTCAAGAGATTTTCTCATAACCCATTTATATTCTCATATATATTCACAAATATAAATGAAATATAAATTCAAATAAATTAAACTAAATCCAAAACTTAAATTCAAATTTCAAGAAAATATTTTCTAAGCCCTTTGATTCTATCTGATGGACTTTGCTCGAATAAAATCCAATTTAATTCAAATCAAAGTGAATTAAGCCAATCCAAACTTCATGTCATGTTTGATGATCATCATAGGTTAAATAATTGTCATGAATTGGGTCAAGCCAACTCAACCTAGCTCGTTGACCAAGTCAACCCTTTAGACCACATGAACCCAAACTAGCCAAATTACAACCTAAACCAAATTGATTGCAACCAATGGATCAAGTTCACTCTAAATTGATTATTGAACTTGACCAAAGCCTCAATTAATCTCAATTTTGCCAATTGGCCAACTAGACCCAACCTAGCCCAATTGACCATGAACCTAACTTGACCTAAAAGGTCAAATCAAGCCAAAATGAAATATAAATCAAATTGATTGGAAACAAAGATACCAATCTATTTCAAAAGATCAACCAAACCCAAACCAAGCTATGATTCAAGCCAATTGGGTCAATTGGGCCAAATAGGTCAACTTAGCCTAAATTGACCTAAAGGATCAAATTGTTCAAAATCCAAATTAAATCCAAATAAACCAAATTAATTTAAACCAATTGAACTAATATACTCCAAATAGTCATTTGAACTTGAACCAATGCTTGGTTTGACCCAATTTGACCAATTAGTCAATCTAACTTATTTTGACCCGATTTGACCCAAATGGGTCAAATAAACCCAAATTAAACCAAATGAACTTCAAATAACATGAAATTTGATCCAACTTACTTTTGACCCATTTCAAATCTGTTCAAATAAAATTCAATATCAAATGACCACTTTTCCCTTGGGTCAAGGGCATCCCATGAGAAAAGACACTTTATCAATTGGTCATTTCTCTTCCTTGGCCACTTGGCACTTATCCATTGGTCCACATAGGCACCAAGGATACTGATTTTCTGACCCAAGGAGTGGTTGGGGAAGCCATGAATCATGGGGAGATGAAATCACCTCACATCTCCCATTGGAACACTTGGCATGAAGGACACTCACCTCCTCTTGGCTAGGACACCCACTTGTCCTTAATGTTAGCCATTTTCCATGCCTTTGCCAAAATTTTAAATAAAAAGTGAATTTTAGTTCATTTTGGTTCACTTTTCATTCTAAGGCTTTAGTGCCTGAAGGAAACCCCCATTCCTCTCATTCTCCTCCTCCTAGAGCTCCCAAAGCCATTGGCAATCACCCCACTTCATTTTGGAGAAAATACTTTAAAATTAAGAGGATTTTGACAAGGAAACGATGATCACTAGAGGAAACTTCATTTCAACATGAAGGTGAGGATCTAAGCTCAGTCCAAGGCTTCTTCTCTCACTCAACAGCAAGCTCGAGTGACCACTGCCACCGTAAATCATCCCCGGTGACGTAACCTTCAAAAACCATAGCCGAGCATTCAAATCACCTGATGCAATTTGGATCATCCAATCGTAGTTTGCGATGATTGCTTCATTGCACCGATCGCAATCACGGCCTGATCGTGTGATTTGATCTAGATAAATCGCGATGATTGACGGTCTAGCGGCTGCGGGTCGCTTTCCATGCATTGACCATTCTTCCTACCCATCTGGCTCACGCGGCACCACACGTCCAATCGCATGGTGCCACGTGGTTAGCGTTACCGCTCGGCCATTTTCGATTTAAAAAATTAATTAAAATCACCTAAAATTTCAAAAATTCATAGAAATTAAATTACTTAACCAAAAATCATAAATAATGGCTCGTTGGATTCTTTTTAATGAGAGGAATCTAATAAACTCAAAATTCTCAAATTTCATTGAGTATTTTGAGCTTAATTTGAGTTTTAATAAAATCAAATTTGTTTAATTGAACCAAAAATATATGCCAGATTAAGTTGAAATTTTCAGAGATTAAAATTAATGTTGACATACACGTACCATAAAAATTACAAGTCAAACTGGCATTTAGATTAAAAGATATTGAATTTTGAGTGTCAAATGATTTATTTTAATAAAATAAATTAGCAGAATTCATAAAATCACTTAAATTAATTGAAAGTTTCTAAATTCATAACTAATTATAGAAAAATCCAAAAAAATACAAACTCAAGTTTATTTTGAATATAATTCAGAGGAGAATCTAATACAATTATTTCTAATAAAATTTGAACAATAGATTTTCCTTAATTAAGGTTTATTTGAAAACTTAATAACCCTAATTACTCCTTAATAAATTCATTAATTAATTCCAAACATCTCAGGTATGTTTAGTGGGATGACTTCCACCTCCCCTAATTTTCTTGGAATTTATTGATGAGCTAATCAAGAAAATTAATTAATGAACCTCTAATCACTCTCTTAATGTAATTAAGATTAATTAAGCATGTGAATATTGGTTTAATTCCTTGATTAAGATAATTAAACTTTGTTTAAGTGATTAGGAGGTTTATGGAATGATTTGGGGATATTTTCCTTAAGCTATTCTCTAAACCCCCTTTCTTCTTTAATCCAAATCTAATTAAGGGTTAATCCACTAATGATCTACTTAATTAATTAAATTAAATTCTCAAAATCAAAACTAAACTAGAAACTTAATCAATCTTCTTGGGTAGATACTTAAGTGTTCAATAACCTAAGTAAACTTAAGGAAATCATACCTAACCCATATGTGTGGGGAAGATTATAAAAGTACTTAAATTAAACCCTTTAGCTTAATTAATCATTAATTGTGAGCCAATTGCATTAGGTACCTTTCTTTCCTAGGATGCATTGATGATTTAAGTTCCTTGCAATTTTATGTCATACATTGACTCATAATTATTTGATTAAATATGTTAAAATGGTATAGGTAAGGGATAATTAATAAACATAATCTACACCTTAACCTAACCAATGCATAAAATTAATTTAATCACATAAAAATTAAACTGAAATAATACACACATGTGGGAATGGGTAAGGACCAACAAACCTTCTCACACTTTTCTAATTCAAATCAAACTCAAAGCAAAATGAAAGTCTCTTTAAATAACTTTTGATTATCTTTAAATGATCTTACCTCATGAGATTGTCTTTAAGAATTAATTAAAGTGAATGAAATTACATGCTTACATCACTTTATTTCTTTCCTAGCATGCTAAATGTGTATGTCATACGAAAATGATACATTCATGCTTTCCAAAAATCAAATTCAAAATGAAATGTTTTCTTTATGTCAAATTGCATGTTTTGGCTAAAGTAAAAAATATGAGTAACTATTATCACTCTTAAATTCAAAACTATTTTCAAAAATCTATAAAGCAAATACCTAAAACTAAAAGTGTGATACTTATAATTATTTATAAGCTTGCATGTGGATATAAATATGAAGATGTGCATAGTGTAGCCTTCCTTCTATTTTCTTTTAGTATGGTTTTGAATAGAATTTGACAAAGTGTATAGTTCATTTGAAAAGAACATAACACTTGTCTAATTCCCTTCCTATTAATTCTTATACCATTACTTAAGAAGGACATCTACATTTGTACATATAGATTTCATAAACAAAATAAATCAACCAACACAAACTTTTTGCATCTTTCTTTTCTATTTATTTCTTTTGTACACATGCTTGTATTTAAGGAAAGTGATATATTAGTCTAAACAACCTTGAGGTTGTGAGACTTTAAGTAGCCCTAAGTAGGTCTTGTACCTTATACCCCTGGTTAACAATGGTGCCATACTCAGTTATGCCTTTCATACATACATGTGTGCATGTGAAAAATGGATAAGAAAATCTCTTTTCTACTTAAAAAAAATCATGCAACATAAATCATTCAAATTTTCTTAAGTAACTCACTTAGCATTCTCTTTCCATGCATTTCTGTTTGTACATGCACATGTATTTAAGAAAAGTGAGATATTAGTCAGGACAACCCGGGGGTTGTGAGGCTTTAAGTAGCCCTAAGTAAGTCTTGTACCTTACACCTCTGGTTAACAATAGTGTCTTACTCACCAATATCTTTTATACTTATAAATGTGCATATGAAAAATGGATAAAGTAATCACTCTCTTCTACTTAACAAAATCATGCATACATGAAACATACCAAGTTTCCTTAAGCAACCTCTCTTAGCATTCATTATTAAGGTGTGCTAAATACTTACATCGCATGTATGGATATGCCTAAGATTCGTTCATGTGCATGATACAAATGTGGGAAAGAAATAAAATGTTGTGTGTTTCGTGATAGTAATTCAATTTACTTAATCTTAAATTGCCTTTCTTTTTGAATAGGTTTATTTAGAAAAATATAAATGTAGGATTAATTAAAATGCATAATAAAACATTCACTAAACAAAGATCTTTAATGAATCTAACTTAGAAATCACTTAAGGTAGGGAGGAAAGAGAAGTTCTCTTCTCTTTTTCTCTCTTTACAACCTTTAGTAATTAAGAAGGTTCATTCAAACCAAATCAAATCTTCACATAAAATCAACCCAAATCACCTAAACCCTTAAATGAGAACACCCTTCTAAGTTGAAAATTTTCTCACTTAAAAAATTCTAAACTTAAAGCCTAGCTAAGCATACCACACAAACCTTACATGGCACCCACATTAGGCTAAGTCACCACTTCTAGTCCTATGTTAGTGCGGTGCATGATTTGATATTTACTTTTATTTTATGATGTGATGTTTTAGTCTGGATGTTAGGGTATATGTGCGTAGAATGAATGGTAGGATGATTTAGTCTAATCATTATCTTTTGTAGAAATTGTGCTTAACGGGTGATTTAATAAAAATGTAACTTCTTTTGCTGTGCAGGTTGCTTATACCCCTAAGCATAATCCAAAATTGGCCAAGTGGACTTGGTTACCCATGTTTGTGGTGTTATGTCCAATTTTTTTATATACATGATTGGGATTTATATGGTTTATTTAGCTAATCTCTATTTTGTAGTTGTTAGTTAGATTTACTTTTTCTTTTCATGTATTTTTGCAAATAAGATTTTAGAATGATTATTATGGGGATTAGGATAAGCATTAGTTATAAGACCATGCCTTATGTATCATGTGAAACCTTTGGAGCATCCACCTTCCAACCATCCAAAAGAAGGAACCAAGGAAGAAAGAAGAAAAGAAGAAGAAAGAAGAAAAGATGAATGAAGAAATGGAGCTTGAAGACACCCATAACAATGAATTCCTTGCTTATTTGTACTTAATTCATTTGTAATCCGAGTTGTATAAGGGTAGAGCTTGGCTACCAAATTTGTTTTTGGGTTTTTGTGGTGGTACCCGACTACAAATGACCTTTAATTCTTTTGCGTAAGCTTTATAAAATGTGGGTTATTTTGTTTAGCTTGTGCATTAAGATGGTATGTTTTCCTAGTTTCTTCCTTACTTTGATGTATGGCCTAGATGACAATTAGGCTCTTAGGAAAAAATAAATCTTCTACCAAATTAAGTAATTAAAAATTAAAATAAAGAACTCATAACCTCATTTAAACCTCAAGTTAAAATTAAGATAAAAGAATTAGCAACCCTCTTTGCCACAGAAAGTTGGCTTGACCTTTGAGAGCCATGGTGAAAACACACTTCCTCCTTTCTCGCTAATTTTGGCCAATAACCTTCTTCTCATGCATTAGACATATGAATCCTATAAGCCTGAGCTAAATGATTGTTCAAAAATGAAAATAACATGTAATATGATTTGCATTATATTTAGGTCATTTGAAGCATGCCCTTACATTATCTAGTCTCTTTATAGAATGAGTTTAAGGACTTAGCCTTTTTCTAAATAAATACCAGCCCAGCTATCTTGCATAAAGCATATGACTTTCCTACATAAATTTAAAATCATAGGAGTTAGTTGGCGGCCTCCCTCAGACAGTTGTAAGTCCAAGCAGTCGGGTGGTTTGTCCTCTCTTACGGATGCAAACTGAATACCCATTTTTCAACTTAAATTTAGGTTGTGCTCTTGGGCCTCACCAATGCTCCCTAGATTTAGGTTCTGAGGTTGCTTCACCCTTCTATGGGCCATAAGCATAAATCCTCACCTCTTAGGTATTTTCATAACCTTGTATTGTGGAATTATAAGCCCTAAACTTCTAATAAAAGTTTAACTCAAATAAGTAAGTCAATTTTAAAAATGTAAAGCCCAACCATAGGATAGTTTAGGATATTTACTAGGCTTCCTAGTATCCTAAACATCCTACTCGCCTCCATTTATCTTCGATAAGAACTCCCTCCTCTTGATTGATCCCACTTGGTTTGCCAAAAATAAACTAATCGATTGATAGTCCTACCTATTGAAATCTTTGGAGACAATGATCATTTATCTTAACTGAGAGTATTCCTAAGAAATCTCCTTCCTTATGATGTAATTAACTATGTGGGTTTGCCCCTGTAGGGAACTTAACAAACCCAATTTAAAATAAACTCTACTTTACCTTTTTATGTAAAGTAGGAGAAGAATCCCTGGTACATACAAAGACCCATAGTCTTTAGGAGTCCTTATTTAGGTGATTAGGTCCATTATAGGGTGGTAACTTCTATCTTTCGAGATAGTACACCTCTCCTCAATGTCATACCCGATCATCCTAATAAGAACATCTACAGATCTACGTGGTGTCACAACTAAAAAGCGTATATTTCTATTTTAATTTATCACAGATCTTTCTGGCGACTCCGTTGAGGTTGGTTCCTCTCTCCATCTTTAGTAAATGATCATTGCCTCCAAGTATCGATAGTGGGTTTGTATTTTACATGAATTTTAGACTATCCTTCTTTTCCATTGGCACTTAGTTTATTTCATCCTTAAGCTAAGCTAGCCAACATCTTTAGGTTTTAGGACCTCATTCCATGTAGGTCTTAAAACCCCTAATGGGTTCCCAAATAGGTGAAAATAAAAATTTAATAAAAATAAATAACTAAAGACTTCCTCCATACTATTTCTATGGTAAGGAAAGGTTCATTCCAAAAATAAAGAAAGAATAAATCCTTTTCTGAAAAACATCATCTTTCCAAAAAGCACTTTTTCAAAATGCACATAATAAAATATTTTCACAAAAGTTTTGCAAACCAACCTCATCTAACAATATTCATGATCGTTATATGTAGGATTAAAATAAAATAATAATAAAGTCCAAAATCATATTTTCTACAAGCAAAAATGAACACTTTCATTCAATATACTCAAATTTATTGAATGAAGGTTTTCATTTTCAATCAAAATCAATAATCACATTTTTTCCAAAAGCACAAATGAACACTTTCATTCAATATACTCAAATTTATTCTATGAAAATTTTCATTTTCAATCAAAATCAACAATCACATTTTCCAAAAGCACAAATAAACACTTTCATATAATATGCTCAAATTTATTGAATGAAAGTTTTCATTTTTAATCAAAATCAACAATCATATTTTCAAAGCACAAATGAATATCTCCATTCAATATACTCAATTTACTTAATGAAGATTTCATTTCAAAATAAGAAACAACAATAATCTTTTCACAAATAAAATCAACAAACACCTTTTAAAAAATAAAAATTAACAATCATCTTTCCAAAATTAAAACAACATTTGGATTCTTCATTTAGCATACCGAAAATTGCTAAGTGAAGATTCTCTTTTCAAAATAAAATCAATAAACATCTTTTCGAGACATAATACAACATTTGGATCTTTCATTTAGCATACCCAAATTTGTTAAGTGAAAATTCTCCTTTTAAAAAATGAAACAACATTTGGATCTTTCTTTTAGCATACCTAAATTTGCTAAGTGAGAATCCTTTTTTTTCAAAATCAAAATACAATTGGATTTCCTTAGCCTACCTAAATTTGCTAAGGATCCTCTTTTTAAACAAAAATCAAAATAATGAAATACACTTGGTTTTCTCAAGCATACCTAAATTTGCTAAGGATCCCCTTTTCAAAAATCAACAAAAGCCAAAATAAATCACATTTGAATTTCCTTAGCATTCTAAATTTTCTAAGGATCATCATCTTTTCCAAAAACAACAAAACATTTGGATTCTTCATTTAGCATACCCAAAATTGCTAAGTAAAGATTGAATTCTCAAAATTCACATGATTCACACAAAATAAAACAAACAAAGAAACAAAAAGAAATAATTATTTTCAAACACTTCACTTAGCATACCCAAATTTGCTAAGTGAGTGAATTCCAAAATACCTAATCAAAAAATAAAAACCAACCGACCCTTACTTTAACATACCCAAATTTGTTAAAGGAAAGGGTCCTCAAATAAAAATCTAATTTTAAACATGAACCTAAGGAAGCATCATTCTAAAAATATTTGGATCCACTTTTCAACATACCAAAATTTGCTGAAGTTGGATTCATATTCAAAAATTCCTCTTTCCAATCAAATTTTTAAATCTTCTCAAATCTATTTGAACCCCACTTAACACTTCCAAGATATTGGATGTGGGTTTAAATTTTCAATTCAAATTCAAAAATCATCAAGAATATAAATCTGATCCAAGCTCATTTCATATATTGCAGATTCTTAGCATCAGTACAACTACAGTTCAGTCTTTCAGTTTTTGCAGTTGATCTGAAATGCCAGGCTCATAAAAGTTTGTATTTACTTTCCCTCACGGCATTGACTTGGCCTTGGACCAGGCCAATTTCCCCCGATTGCATCATACAGACCTTATCCATTTTGGTGGGGGATCTGAGGGAGTGAGGATCACATGTGAGGGCACTACCCTCACTACTATCAGTAGGACTGCAGTGGTCGTGCAGAAGTTGGTCATCTAGATTGATCTACCTTTTGATTATGACAAATCCTAAGAGGAAAGTAGTGGCAGTCCTACTAGCTTTAGTAGTTATAGTACCCGGCACCCCATTTTAGTGCACCCATGGTTTCTCGTGGCCTGAGAGCACCTCTCATCATTCCCTAAGGGTAAGGCTCCCTTGATCTCATGGATTGCCTTGCCTATTTTTGAGTATGGGTCTAGCTCTCACTCCTCCCATCCTACTAGAACACAATTAAGGAACAAAAACTATAAGATCAAGCGATATCACACTAGGATTGTGAGGGAGATGAAGGCAGCCTTCCGTTCAGCTGTTGAAGAGTTTCTCATTTTACTTAACCACTGCTTACAACAAACAAGTTTCATCCTCTCTCTGGGTTAGATAGAGAGGATGTTAGGAGGATTCGCACATCACCTCCACTAGTGGTCTAGCATCATCATCTACTCAGAGCAGGAGGCCATATGCCTGCCTCCGATCAGTCTTGCACCAAGTTGGCGGAGCTTAAGGATGTTCAATTTGATCTGAGATCCATCATCCCCCACAGTATAGGGAAACATATTTATCAGGAGAGAGCCATAGAGGCCCATACATCTGCTCACATTACCAATAGGGAGGGTTGGTTGGTTGCCGGTTGGTAGCTTCTACTTAATGACTTTAGCTTTGCTACCCGACCACAAATAACATCTTACTTGCTTGGACCAATCACCACAGGAGGACAGATCCTATTCATGTAGAGTCGTGGTGTCTTCATCACACTGCTCTACCCCTCGTTCATCATCACTAGTCCAGATCACAGCATTTCCAGTTCCATCAAAGGCCATGAAGGCCATATCCGGGGAGAAGCATACCCCGTTGGTGATCTAGCTATGACCAAGGAATCCTACTCTATCTACACTTATTGTGGCGGGCCCGATCTCTTGCTTGTGCGCACTGGTGAAACCTCTAGGAATGTCACTCTTTTTCAAGCTAGTGATAGTCAAGTGTGTCTTCTCTAGTGAGCCCCTCATAGGATTGACTCTCCAAAGAAGATCGAGGTTTGGTGCCTCACAGTACACAATGTGGATCCCACCACCAGTCAGCTAAAAACATTTGTGCTAGTCTCTACAAATTGTACTTTAGATGGCATAATAGCTCATTATTTTATGGAAACATGGAGATCCTAGGATATGATTGGTCTGATGAGGAGAAGATCAGTTTTGATCCCAACGAAGATGATTTGTTGGGAGACTCAGTAGGGGTTTGCATGGTAGATACTAGGGGATCCTTCCTTAGAGAGCATCAAACTATAGAAGGTGTTCAGCCCGAGCAGGAAGGCATGACCCACTAGACCCAACACCTCCTAGCACAAATCAAACAAAAGGATGAAAAGATAGAAAGGATGGAGAAGAGGCTCAAGATCTATTAGCAGCTGTCTTAGAATTATAGAACTAAGCCTCAGCAGTTCATTCTACAATAGTTAAGACTAGTCAGCTAGAGTTGGTGCATGCCTTAGACCCAACCAAGACTTTACCTCTAGTAGAGCAAGGTAACACCAACATGTATAGGAAGGTAGTGGATAGTACCTCCATACAGGAAAAGGATATCAAGTCCATGGTTGAGCAGCAAGTGAAGAAAGCATTGGCTCCAAAAGAGGATCATCGTTCTAAAGGGTAGACCCTACTCGGAGGAATTTGATGCAATCCAATATCCTAAGGGTTTCGTGCCACCTTCCTTCAAGAGTTTTGATGGTAGTGGGAACCTGAGGTAGCATGTCGTGCATTTTAGAGCTAGTTGTTGCAACACTGGTGGTAGTGATGCTTTACTCTTTCATCTCTTCATCAATAGCTTAATAGGGATAGCTTTTGAATGGTATGTTAAACTTCCCAATAATTCAGTAAAGGCTTTTACTGAGTTAGATCAACTCTTCATCAAGAGGTTTGCTGAAGCTCAAGAAAGGGTCATTATTATCGATGTCATTGTGGCTCAATAAAACCATGGTGAGTCCTTTGTTGATTACATTCTCAGATGGTGTAATTTGAGTATGAAGTCCCTCTTGAACAACATGCCATTGAGATTCTACTTAAGAATATCCATGGCCCGGTTGCCTTCATGCTCAAAGGTTTCACCATCAAAACTTTTGAGAAATTAATCAATAAGGCAGCTAGCTTGCAAGGAGAAGCCAAACAGTTACCTTCTCTAGATCAACTAATAAATCCAAAGCCATAGAAGATATATGAGAAGAAGCCCGGAGCAGTGATAACAGTAGATAAGGGGAAACAGCCAACCAGAGAGTAGTTTGAGAGACCTCGTGCTCCACAGCCATTGCTTTCACCTCCTCTACCACCATCGAGGTAGCCCTACCGGTCACCATAATAGCCTCCAAGGCCTGCACTGCCTCATCCTCAGCCACAACATCAATAACAATGGTACACATACCCGCCCCCCAGTAGTTGCCATCCAACTACTTTTTTGGATAAACTAAATAAACCATATTCATTTAAAAAGGAGGTAGTTAGGAAAATCTTTAAGAGTCTCTTTAAGATACTTAACTATCAACTACCTGAACCTAGAAGGCCAGAGAAAGTGGGCAAAAGCAATGATCCTAACTTTTTCCCCTATCACTGCATGCTAGGTCATGTTTTGGAAGATTGCTTCACATTTAAGGACTAGCTTGAACATTGCTTCGAGACAGGTGCTATAGTTATCCCAAAAAAATATATTGTGGAACAACCATCCAGTTCTATTAGGGTAATCCTTGGGGATGACTACGATCCTTCCAAAACCAAAGAAGGTTGGGATATCTCATTATCCAAAACCTCTAAAAAGAATATTCAGAAGATCAAGAAACTTTCCTAACAGGTGCTTGAGTTAGCTCAAACCTCTAACATCAAGGAAGGTTTACAAGTTTCCAGAGCCAACTCAAGGAAAGGGGGAGCTGCTGCAGCAAGTGTTGGCCCGAGATAGCCCAGTAGCATAACCACCGATTGAGTCCAACCTTCAGTCTACCAATGCAGCTACCACATCAGTGACTTCCTCTACTTTAGTTAGTTCTTCATCTACTAGTAGAACTCTTGTATCGACAGATAAGGGCATCAAATCCCTTACCCTACTTACTTTACTTGATTCCTACTTTGTACCTCCTATCAAATCCAAGAAATTAAAGAATAAAGCTAGCTTGAATTACATTTGTGTCACTTTTGATGAGTTATCTGAATCTATTCTAAATAACTATTCAAGTCTAAATAATAAATATAACAATTCTGATCTTCCTCTTTCTCATTCAGAGTCAAACTTTCCTACTCTGAATACTATGGGTTCACCTCTTAAGATAGACTTGGAATCATCTGATTTTGAGGGTCCCATAGGAGAAGCTATAGGTGAGCCTGATGTGTAGGTAGAATCTTCCATTACTCTGCCACAAGAGATCACAGAAGTCAACCTCCGTAGTGGCAAGGTTCTACCTCCTAGGGCAACACCTCAAGATAGAGGGAAATAAGTCATTGGTTCAGAGGATCAAGAAGCCCCTTCGCAGGATGCTCCACCTTTGGATATGCTTGTGGAGGATCAACCCAAGGTGGACTACAATATCCTCTCTCATCTAAGAAAGTTACTATATAAGCTAAGCATATACGATGCCCTTGTCTTATCCAAAGAGATGAGGGAATCACTAATCAAGGCTCTCCTTAATCTTGAGATATGCTTAACTCAGCTGACCGCTATTGATGAGGAGGCACATTATTCTAGAGAAGCTCAAGGAATAACTTTCACAGATGAAGAACTTCTTCTGGGGGACTTAGAGCACAACCGTCCCCTTTACATTACAATTTACATGGGCAAATTCAGACTGGCCAGTGTTCTCATTGATCTAGGTGCATCGATGAACATTATGAGTCTAAAGACCCTTGCCTATTTGAAGATTGACATATCCACACTCCAAGGAGATCGGATGATGTTGAGAGGATTCAATGAACAAGGTGAGTGGGCTTTAGGTTCCATAGTGTTACCTTTGGAGATAGATGATTGGAAGATTGAAGCCAAGTTTTTCATAATTGATTTGAATACAACATTCACTGCTTTGCTTGGCAGGCCTTGGATACATCAGAACAAGATAATTCCATCCTCCCTCCATCAGTGCATGAAGTTCAGGAAGGAAGGGAATTGAGTATTGTGTCAAAGGAGATGAAAATCCAAGTGAATAAGAAAGGAAAATTGAAGAAAAATAGATCTGCATATCACATTCCACCCATAGTTCATTCCATCATATGGACATGTGGGTAGGATGACTTAACCTCCACTCAGGGAGAGAAATAGAGGTGGAAGACCCCGCCATTGATAAGGTCATGTTCTCAGGAGGAGTATTCCTACTATTCACATAGACTTGGAATCCAGTTTGGAGGATGAGTCTAATGTGATTAGCATACCAGCCAACCCCTCTCACCAGGTTTCATTGGAGGTGACACTTGAGCCAGACAATGATGAAGATCGAGACTCCAGACAAAGTAAAGTATTTGATTCAGGTTTATGTGAGACTATTAGGCAGCAGCTGGGAACCTTAGCTCTAAAATCACTTTCATCCTAAAAGGTTGAAGGTTTAGTAGTTAAAGAAGCCCCTAAGTCTTCCAGTGATATGAAGCCAAATAGATTCTTTTTTGGATCATCATCCTCAAGTCTTGAAATTGATGTAGAACTTAAGGATGACTATTTAAAGAATTAATGAAATTACCATTTAACTTTTACTTGCCTTGTGTTCATAATCTTATACAAAAAGGTTTAGTTCCTCACACATGGTCCAAGAACAAGTCAGAGTACTTTTAAAAGTTGTACACTCTCTAGTACTCAATCTGATTGGTCCTAACACTCTCTAGCACTCAATCGATAATGAGGATGATGAATTCAAATGGAATTAGGGGTAGTAAATCTCCCCCTATGGCAATCGGACGGCTGAAGCATAGCTTGCCATTTTGATTCAATTGACCATATGGAAAGGGTTGTTTGGGCTATTTGGAGTTGGCACATGGTCAGTTTGAGCTTAGGAGTGGATTAGTAACCTCCCATGTGCTTCAAATCAAGTGGAGGGAGGTTTTCAAATTGGCCAATTTGAGCTATAGGGTTCATTTTGGCCTTGGGTCCATTTAGGCTGACCTAAATCCATTGGGTTGGGTGCACCACCCTCCATAGGGTCTGCTTGACCTATTAGGAAGGCACCAAGTTGATATGAAGAGGGCTTGACCAAATTACCTATGGATTAGACCAAAATTTGATCTATGGCATAGAATGGTCTTTTGGCTAATTTTTGAATTTGAATATGTTGGGTATGTGGAGAAAATAGGTTTAGCTAAGTTTTGTTGGATTTGGAATTCATTTGATATGATTTGGCTCATGTTGACTCATTTAGGTCAAAATGGGTTAATTTGGGTCAAGTTGACCAATTGGTCAAATTGGGTCAAACCAAGGGTTGGTTCAAGCTCATATGACCAATTGAAATGTTTTGGTGACTTTGGTTTGATTCAATTTGGTTTAGTTTTAAATTTGGCTCATATGACTTCATTTAGGTCAAATGGGCCAAGTTGATCAATTTGACCCATTTAACCTATTTGAGCTAGGTCAAGGGGTGGGTTTAGGTTTGGTTAGTCATATAGAGTGGATTGGTCCTTTATTTCTAATCAATTTTGGTTAAGTTTGAATTTGGCTCAACATGGCCCCTTTAGGTTAAGTTGGGTTCAAGGTCAATTGGGCTAGGTTAGGTCTAGTTGGCCAATTGAGGCTTCTGTCAAGTTCAACAAATGATTTGGAATGAACTTGACCCATTGGTTTTAATCAATTTGGCTTAGATCAAGTTTTGCCATATTTTGACTTTTTAGGTCAAGTTGGGTCAAGTGGCCAATTGGGTTAGGTTAGGCTCAAATGTTGACTTGGTTAAGTTCAAACATAGTACATGAATGAACTTCGATCAATGGTTTCAATCAATTTAGCCTATGGTAGATTTTGGCTATGTTAGTTTTCATTTTGGCTAAGTGTTGACTTGGTCAACCCTTAGGTTTGACTTGGTTTGACCCAATTTGATTGATTGATCATCCCATGATGATTATTGATCATGATGAGGGGCATAGGTGAGTTTGATTCAATCCAATTTGGTTAGGATTAGAAGGGCTCATATTGAGCCTAAGTGGGTTAAATGACTTGGTCAAAGCTTGATTTGAGTTTGATTGAACTTGTATATGGACTTATGATTGAAATATAAATCCCATTTGCAAGTGGTTTGAGCCAAATAAGTTTTGATTCATTTGACAATTTCATATTCAAAGGAAGAATATGAATGGATTTAGGGTTGATTTTTGAATTAATTTTTGATTTGGTGATTGAAGTTAGTATTTATAATTGGATTCATGATCGTAGGGTTGATTGAATCATGATGGAAAATCAAGAGTTTAGCTTGATTTGAAATTAATTTGGCTAAGTTCAATATTTTGACTTGAAAAGCTTAGGTTAGATTTTGAGTGGATTTGAGTTTGACTTTTGGAATTGGTTTTGATTGTTTGAATTTATATTTCATTTATATATGTGAATACAAATGAGAATATAAATGGATCATGAGAAAATTTTAAGGATTTGAAGAGATTTGATCATGATTTAAGCTAAGTCCATTAAAAGGGAATTTAAATGCTTAGGAAATTTTTAGATTTGGAATTTAATTTGATTGAGTTGTATTTATGTTTCAATTATATATATGAATATAAATGAGTAAAGAGAAAATCGCATGAGTTTGAATTGGTTTAGAGTTAATTTTGGATAAGTCCTTAAGGGAAAACTTAAAGGACTTAGGAAAATTTCATGAATTGATTTTGAATTTTAAGTTTAGTTTGATTGGTTTGAATTTATATTTCATTTATATATGTGAATATAAATGAGGATATAAATCATTATGAGAAAATCTCATGAGTTTGAATTGGTTAGATCATGATTTAGGCTAAGTCCATAAGAGAAGATTAAGGACTTAGAAAAGATTTTGACTTAAGAATTTCATTCATGGGTTTCAATCATAGATTTCAATCACATGGAGTTGATTTGAGTTTGGAGAAAATAAAATAAGATTGATTTGGAGCTTGACTTGATGGAAGGAAGGTGAGGAATGGTTCAAGCTAAGGGTAGGCAAATTTTTCTAACACCCCTAAGGCATGACTTATTCCTATAGCTAACTCTTTTAAGTCTTTAGGGCTAGGTTGAGTGTCCACCTAATCACTAGATGTATAAGACTAAGGAACTCTTAATGTATAAGAGCAGTCCTATGTCTAAGATGGAGGGGTTGAGAGCTCATTTTAAAAATGAGGTCAATAAAGGGTGACCAATATGTGTGGTGTGACTGACAAGGAATACCACACGTATTGGTGTTGACCGAAATGATCAACAACGCCAAAAGATCACAAGCACTAATAACAATACTCAATCCCTAACCCAAGGTGTAGAAAGAATCCAGACTTTAGTGTAATGTGGCTCTACTTATGTCCAAGACATAAGATAGGGAAGGAATTCACTAAGGGATAGAGTGTGAACCTTCCACTAGGGAAGCAAGTTCAAGTCATCCACAAGGGGATGAGAGGTTTGATTTGATTTAGGTCTCATTGAGGAGAAATCTCCACTAGGGAAGAGAGTTGAATTTGTTTCAATTTTTGTTAGGTTTGATTTTTGAGATGGACCTTGTTGGTTTACTATGGACTGTACTAAGTAGGAGCCATAGAGGTCAAAACCTAACTTAGATTTACGAATCCAAAGGGGTAGTCTACTAAACACATAGCAGGACTAGCCAACCAAAGGGAATGCCTTTCGGTATGCAGGCTATACTAGGAAGAAAATGTAATAGACTTACATCCCCCAAAGTAGAGACCAGTTGCTAGGGTAATCTATTGGCAAGAATAGATTGAACCCAACCTAGGGATGAATATTGAGTGAATGTCGTTGAAGGACTTAAATCAGCTTAAAGATAGTCAAGATTAATTTTATTTTTTAGATTCATATATTTTGATTATGATGGATCCCATAGGTTTGCAAAGAATTGCATTGAATAGGGGCCATGGAGGCCTAGACCTAACTCAGATTTACTAATCTAAAGAGATAGTCTACCAACCATAAGGTAGGACTAGCCAACCCAAGGGATGCCTTTCGGTATGCAATAGTTATACTAGGAAGAAAGCATAGTAGACTTATATCCTCCAAAGTAGAGACCAGTTGCTGGGGTAATCTATTGGTAAGATAACAGATTGAACCCAACCTAAGGCTGACTATTGAGTGAATGCTGCTGGGGGACTAAGATCAGCTCAAAGATAATCAAGATTAATTTTATTTTTTAAATTTGTTTATTTTGATTATGATGGATCCCATAGGTTTATGATGAACTGCACTGAATAGAGGCCATGGAGGCCTAGATCTAACTCAGATTTACCAATCAAAAGGGAGCAATGTACCAACCATAAGGTAGGACTACCCAACCAAGGTGTGCCTTTCAGTATACAATGGCCAAGTTAGGAAGAAAGCATGGTGATTCACATCTTCCAGAAATAAGGAAACATTAGGGTGATTGGTTTCTTTGAGCAACAAATCGAACCCGACCTAGGGCTGACTATTGAGTGAATGCCACTGGGGGACTTAAATCATCTCAAAGATAGTCAAAGATAGATTTCTTTTTTAGATTTGTTTTAATGGATTCCATTGGTTTGTGAAGGATTAAACTGAGAAGGAGCATATATTGGCCTAAACCTATCTTAGATTTACTTGAACCAAAGGGTGTAGCTTCCCGACCGATGGGAGAACTATCCAAACAAAGGAGTGCCTTTCAGTTTGCAATGGTCAATTGAAGGAAAAAAGCTTGGGCACTCACATCTTCTACTACAAAAGACCAATGGGGAGATCGATTTCTTTGGGCAACAAATCAAACCTGACTTAGGCTGCCTGTCAGTTTGCAATCATGTTAGAAAGAATGTGTCATAATCTTATATCTTTCAAAGCAGAATGACTATTGGGGTAACCTGCTTATGGGAAAATAAATTGAACCCGACCTAAGGGCGACTACTGAGTGAGTACCGTTCTAAGGATTTATCTCAACTTAGGTAGTCAAGCAATTCCTATAGGGAGTTATGCTGACACTGTCCTAAAGATAGGATGCTTTCTTGGAAAAAAGGGCCCTTTGGGTGCTTGAATTCATAATCCACAAGTGAATTAATTTTTATTTATTTATTTAGTTTATTTTATCGTGGACCCTATTAGTTTGCACGGGATCAAACTGAGAAGGAGCTTATATCAGCCTAGATCTATCTCAAATTTATTGAACCAAGGGAGAATCTGCATATTCGCTGAACAAATTCTCCAACTACAGGGGTGTCTACTTGGAAAGGGGAGCTATCCAATCGAAAAGTAACCCGGGTAGTGTCTAAATGGGGTCACAAAGGATGTGATCCAAATAGAGTCCCCACAGGGGATGGGGCCACTAAGGGCTTTAGTCCAAAACCCTGGAGAGAATGACATGGCTAGTCATATATCCAATAGGTATTCGGTGTCCAACTCAAGGAGAAAGCTCGGGGCTCTACCAAGAGTGGTGTATCCACCAAGTGAGTCGCTGTCAGCATAAAGAACATCAACCAACCTAAGGTGCCTGTTGATTTGCAATAATCAGCATAGGAAGAAAGCTCAGGGACTCACATCCTCCTATAATGGAACTAATTGTTGGGATAGTCTATCTTCGACTAGACAGGTGCTATCCGACCTAGGGTGACTATTGAGTGAATGCCACTAGGGGACTTATATCTACTCAAACGTAGTCGAGAGGAAAGGAACCTCTGAGGGACTTATCCTAAACCTCAAATATACTCGACCTAGTTAATGCATGATGTCTAGTTCAAGAAGAAAGCATGGAGACTCACATCTTTTTAAGCAAAGTCAATATGAGGTAGTTTACTGACTAGGTAGCAAAGTCTACCATACTCACAAGGCACTTGTTGGTTTGCAATAGTCAAGTTAGGAAGAAAGTGTGGGGACTCACATCCACCAGCAAGGAACCACTCGGGTGACCTTCTAGCAAGGTAACATGTAGACCAGACCTAGAGTAGCTAATGAGTGAGTGTCACAGGGGCTTGCTCCCACATCAAAGTAGCTCAAGATAAAGATTTGTGTTTGTTGTGTGCATGTGTCAAAAGGAATATGACACCTTTGGGAGACTCTTACACCTACCTTAAACACACTAGGGATTTGGATGAAATGGTGCTAAGGATGGCAATTGGGGTTCCCACTAAGAAAGGATGCCGCTTGGGTTCTCTGACACCTAACTTAGTTATGCTAATTGAAATAGGATGCCTATCAAGTTCTTTTACACCTATTCTAATAGCATCAAGAGATTGTGTTTGTGTTGTGAAAGAGAGACAGGATGCCACTAGTGTACTCTTACACTTACCCTAGATACGTCTTGGTGGATTCACAAGACAAGCAAACAACGTTTGAAGAGAAGATTTAATGAATGAAATTAGATTTTTTATTCTTTTTATTAATGATTGTTTTCAAAAATGATTTATTTCATGGGTAATATTTCTTTAGATAGAGCCCATTAATTGGAAGCATCGGGTGTTCCCCTTTACAATCAATAAGCTGATAAGATCCTCCTTGGTAGGCCTTCTCTAAGACATAGAGGCCTTCTCAAGTGGGTTCAAACTTGCCTCCCATCTTTCGATGAGCAACAATTGGTCTCCTTAGGACTAACACAAATTCTCCTAATCGAAAAAACCTAGGGTGGACTAGCTTGTTGTGAGCTTGAATAATTTTGTCTTTATACAACTCGAGGTTCTAGCACGCTTGTAGGCGACTCTCCTCTAAACTTTTGAGCTCTTCTAACCACAACTTTTGCATTTTTCTCTGTAGTGATCTTATTAGCCAATGCTATCCTTCGTGACGGGAGTTAAACTTCTAAAGGTTGAACGACTTCAGACCCATACACTAAGGAGAACGAGATAGACTTAGTTAGAGTTCAGTATGTGGTGTGGTGGGCCCACAAGGGTTCAACCAATTGCTCGTTCCACTATTATTTGTTATCATCATGAGTCTTCTTTAGTATTTGGATGAGAGTTTTGTCGAATTCTTTTGCTAAGGCATTTACTCTGGGGTAGTAGATGGTGGAGTATCCTCAATCTATACTATGTCTTCTGGCGAAGCTATTGATCTTCATGCTTTTGACTGCAGTACCATTATCGGATATAATTTGTCGAGACATCCCAAACCTATACAATATGGTTCTTGAAAAATTTAAGCACATGATGAACTGTGACCTCTCTGAGTGGGATGGCTTCTACCCACTTAGAAAAGTAGTCAGTGGTAGCTAAGATGAACTGATGCCCCTTAAAAGAAGGAGGATCGATCAGACTCATAATGTCGATACCCCAACACTCAAATGGCCATGAGGTCAATGTAGGGTGTAGAATGTTGGGTGGTTGGTGGAGGACCACACTGCATGCCTGACATTGATGGTATCTCTAAACTACATCCATGTAGTCTATAATCATCAAAGGCCAGTAATATCCAAGTCGCTTGATCTTCGTCTTCATCTTCAGGCCAGATTGATGTGCATCACATAGACTTGAATATACCTCAGTTATAATGCCACAAGCTTTGTGTTTTTCTAAACAGTATAACCACATTTGGCCAAAGGACCGTTGGTACAGGGTATTATCAACAAGAGCGTAGAAGAGAGCTCTCTATTTCACTTGATGGGCTTGTGACTTTTCTTGAGGTAGTTTGCCAGCATTCAAGTAGTATATGAATGGTTGACTCCAATCCAGCTCCTTTTCCATTTTGGCAATGACAACCTCCTCTTCAAGAGAAAGTCTCTTAATGAGTTCAGCATCAATAAGGGATAGGATATGTCTATTTTGGACCCTTATTGAAATGGACTCATCTTCTGAACAAGTCAATTCTTTGGAAAATTTTGCCAAAGCATCTGCTACTACATTCTCTACTCAAGGAACCTTGTAGATGGTGACTTCGAGAATTTGGGCCAACAGCTTCATGGTATACTCATAATAATGACGAACCTTGGGTTTGAGAAACTGGTAGGACTCGACAATCTGGTTGATGACCAACTGAGAATCCCCAAAGATGTTGATGATCTTAACAC
This sequence comes from Cymbidium sinense, assembly GCA_021442155.1. Classification (NCBI taxonomy): domain Eukaryota; kingdom Viridiplantae; phylum Streptophyta; class Magnoliopsida; order Asparagales; family Orchidaceae; genus Cymbidium; species Cymbidium sinense. The sequence continues at coordinate 17,511,595 of CM038232.1, read as the reverse complement.
TGATAGTGATGGCTAACTCCAAACTAGCAATCAAAGCCTCATACTTGGCTTTGTTGTTGGTGCAGGGGTTGGAAAGATAGTATGAGAATCTTATCACATCACGGTCTGGAGTTAGAAGAACTATTCCTACCCCTGCCTTTCCTAGGAACATAGATCGTGGTGCTTCCCCTTAATCAAAAGAAGCTGCACCATCAAAATACATCTCCCATCGACGGTTGCTAGCCTCCCCTAAGTTCATGATTTTCTCATCAGAGAGATCGTCACTAAGCGAAGAATCAGCAGGAAGTGGGTGTGCTGCTAAGAAATCTGCTAATTCATATCCTTTTACTACATGGAGGGGTACGAATGTGATATCAAACTATGAGAGAATCATGGACCAGTGTGCCAAATGTTTGGATAGTGTTGGCCGTGTCATGAAATACTGTAGTGGATTTGGTCCGGAGATCATGTTCACCTTATAAGAAAGCATGTAGTGTCGTAGCTTTTGGGAAACAAAGATCAAAGCTAGGCAATATTTCTCAATAGTGGATAGTTCGCTTTAGTAGGAATCAAATGATGGCTGAGGTAGTGGAGAGCACTTTTCTTTCCTTCATTGTTGGCTTGAGCCTACAGAGCACTGAGAGAGTCATCCAATGCAGCAGTGTAGAGGATAAGTGGCCTGCCCGGGATAGGGGCTGCTAGAACTAGCGGCTTTACCAAATACTGCTTGATATCTTCGAAGGCATGCTGGAACTTATCATCATTCCACTTGAACTTGGCATCCTTTTTGATAAGTACAGAGAATGGCTTGTGTCTCCCCCATAGGTTAGAGATAAAGAATCTTAGATACGTCAGCCATCCTTGAAAGGATCTGAGTTGAGTTAAACTCTTAGGATGTGACATTTCTAAGATAGCTTTGATCTTTTTAGGATTTATTTCTATTCCCGATGTCGACAAACTAAAGAATTTCCTGACTACTCACTCGTGGAATTCATTTTGAGGTTATATTGTCTTAATCGTTCAAAAATTACTCTCAAGTCAAAGAGATGCTCTTCCTTTTCTCTGCTCTTGACTACTAGATCATCAACATAGCACTCAACCTAATGATGGATGAGTTCATTGAAGATCTAAATCATGGCCCATTGGTATGTAGCACCAGTATTTTTAAGGTCGAAAGGCATGACCCTATAATAGAAGATTTCGATCGGGGTTCAAAAAGTAATATTTCTTTCATCTTTAGGAGACATCTTGATTTGGTTATAGCCAAATGACCCATCCATGAAAGAGAAGACTGCATGAGATGAGGCAATGTCCACCATTAACTCTAGTATAGGAAGAGAAAACTCATCCTTAGGACATGCCTTGTTTAAGTCCCTAAAATCGATGCATATGCAAATTTGGTCATTCTTCTTCTGAACTTTGATGACACTAGCTAACCAGGTTAGATATTTTTCTTCCCTGATGAAACTAGCATCGATCAATTTCTTAACTTCAAAATGACCTATTATTCAATTTCTAATTGCATGCGTCTAGGAGCTTATTTGATAGAAGTAGCATTATGGTCTATTGCTAGCTTGTGGACTACTACATTAGGAGATAATCCGAGTATTTCTTCATAACTCCATACAAAGTAGTCTTTAAACTCAGTCAATAGCCCAACTAAGTCATTAGTTTCTTCTTCATTCAGTAACAAATTGATGTATGTTGGGATGAAGTTCTTCTGTCCCGAGGTTGATTTCTTTAAGCTTGTCAATTGCTGAATGAATCTCCTCTTCAAGCTCTGACAGTGCCTCTTTAATTTAGAGATCATCTGGATCATCTAACATTTTTAAAAACACATTCTCATAAGAGTTGGGGATGTGTGAGAAAAACCTATCAGACTCCAAATGATTGTTAACAACTAAGTAGTAATCTTCATCATCGACTGGACCCACTATACCGAATCCTAGTCCTGCTCTTGATGGTGCTTCCTTGCCCGTATTGTTCTGTAGTCTTTTGAAGTACTCTGACCTATGCTTGGACCATGTTTAAATATATAAGATTATGAACACAAGGCGAGTAAAAGTTAAACTGTTATTCCATTAATTCTTTAAATGAATCCTCCTTAAGTTCTACATTAACTTCAAGACTTGAGGATGATGATCCCAAAAAGAACCTCTTCTGCTTCATATCAATGGAACACTTAGGGACTTCCTTAACTATCAAACCTTCAAATTTCTAAGATGTAAGTGAGGTTAGAGCTAAGGTTCCCAACTGTTGTCTAACAGTTTCACATAAACCTGATTCGAATACATTGGTTTATTTGGAGACCTGCTCTTCGTCTCTATCTAGATTGAAAGTCACCTCTAATGGAACCCGTTGAGAGGGGTTGGATGGTATACTAATCACATTAGACTCATCCTTTGAGCCAGATTCTAAGTCTATGTGAATAGTAGAGGTACTCCTATGAACTAGAACACGACCTTTGTTGGCTGATGGCCAACTACGGGATCTTCCACCTTTAGAACTCCCTCTGTTTCTGCCTCTGCCTCTAGCCCGTGGAGGTTCAGCCATCCTACTCACATATCCATATGATGGAATGAACTATGGGTGGAATGTGATATGCGGATATATTTCTTCTTCAATTCCCCTTTCTTGTTCATTTGGACTTTTTTTTTTCTTTTCATTTTCTTTTATCTTTTCTTTTTCTTAATTTTATTTTTCTTTTGTGTTTGCATTTAAATTTTGTCCAAGTTTATCAGAAAGAGTGTTTTGAGGAAGATAGTAGGTCGCATCCACATAAATCTCAACCTCTAACCGAAAATGATTTTTCATCTCCGTTGACATGATATTCAATCCCATCTTTTCTGAACTTGATGCACTGATGGAGGGAGGATGGAATGATCTTGAACTAATGTATCCAAGGCCTACTAAGCAAAGCAGTGAACGAAGTAATTGAATCAATGATGTAGAACTTGGCTTCAGTCTTCCAATCACCAATTTCCAAAGCTAACACTATGGAAGCTAAAGACCGTTCACCTTGGTCATTGAATTCTCTCAACATCATCTGATCTCCTCAGAGTGTGGAGATGCCGATCCTCAAATAGGCAAGGGTCTTTAGACTCATAATGTTCATCTATGCACCTGAATCCATGAGAACTCTGGCTAGTTTGAACCTGTCCATGTCAATTGTGAAGTAAAGCGGATGACTGTGCTCCAAGTCCCCCAGAAGAAGGTCTTCATCTGTGAAAGTAATCTCTTGAGTTTCTTTAGTGTAATGTGCCTCCTCACCTATAGTGATATTTTTGTGATCAAGGAGGGCTTTGATTAGTGATTCCCTCATCTTTTTAGATAAGACAAGGGCATCGTATATGCTTAGCTTAGATGATAATTTCTTAGATGAGAAATGACGTTATAGTCCACCTTCTGCTGATCCTCCATAAGCATATCCAAGGGTGGAACATCTTATATAAGGGCTTCTTGATCTTCTGTACCTATGACTTGTTTCCATCTATCTTAAGGTGCTGCCTTAGAAGGTAGAACCTTACCACTACGAAGGTTGACTTTGGTGATCTCTTATGGTAGGGTAATGTAAGGTTCTACCTGCACATTAGACTCACCTTCAGCTTCTCCTATGGGACCCTCAAAATCAGATGATTCCAAGTCTATCTCAAGAGGTGAATGCATAGTATTCAGAGTAGGAAAGTCTAACTCTGAATTAGAAAGAGGAAGATCAAAATTTTTATAGTTATTTTAACTTGAAGAGTTATCATTAGGAATAGAAGAAGATAACTATGTGTTCCATTTTGAGCCATAGTGGCTCTAAATCTTCAAAATGGGTAATTGCTTGAGCTCAGTGTGGTAAAGTTTTGAGTCCGAGTCAGGATCGAGTAGCTAGATTCAGCTCAATGAAACGAGCTCCAAATCAATAAATCCAAAGAATCGAAATGCAAATGAGTGCTCACCAAAAATAAAATCTAGTGAGAGAAGGAATTTTAATAGCAAATTTTTGGCATATGTAATAAATTGTAAATAGCAACTATAATTTTACCAAGGCAACAAGAAAGAAAGCCAAGGCCCAAGTACCAAATTAGAACTAGAAGCGGAGGCACAACAATCAACAGCAGAGGAAACAATTAGAAATGAAACAATGGCCAATGAGGAAGAGGAACTATTTATAATCAATTGAGGCATAGCCCCAATGGAGAGCCAGAGGGCAAACAGAGAGTTCTGAACTCAAGTTACATAATAAATAGGTAATGACCAATGAGGTACAACATCATCAATCAACATTCATCCTTAACGCAAGCTTGTAAGTTACAAACCCAGATCTCACGAGTTACAGCCGAGGAAGAATCAACCCCAAGTCCCAACATCAACATTCTAACCTAAAATAGTGGAATAACAAATATAATTGAAATGTAATTGCAAGTACCCAAGCAAACATGAATGCTTAAAATTGAAACATCCCAAATAAATTGCACAAACTTCCAAATCCAATAGGGGAACCTCAAATAATGGAATAAGATACAATTGAAATAACCACAATACTTACAAAATCGAAATGAAATAGAAGAGGAAGTATTTAGCAAGAAGCACTAAGCACATGCAAGGATGTAACAATCGATCAAATCAAAACCAAACCAAGCGTGGACGACATGATGATTGTACGCCACACAAAACTAGGGGCACATCACAGAGAAGTGAGAACGGGAGAACCAGGAGAAGGAAGAACTGAGAAGCGAGGAGTCACGGGTAAGTCAAGTCGGGGTCGAGTCAAGGATATTAGAATAGGGAATTTAGGGAATTAAACTCGCCCGTCAAATTAATCAGATGGCGATCTATTTTGGCTCACGCCCATGATGAGTGCTTGCTTGATTCGAAGGCAAGTGAGCCACGTTCGTTTATGTCACTAAATAAATTGACATTTCTAGCTCAAAATTGGCTCATTTTCTTGAGTCGATCTTGATTCGAAAGTTTGAGTGACTTTCGAGCGAAGATCTTCGCTAATTTCATCTAAAGACAACCCATCAGAAGTGACATAGATGTAATTCAAACTAGCTTTATTCTTCAATTTCTTAGAATTATTTGGAGATACAAAGTATAAATCAAGTAAAGTGAGTGGTTTGATGCCCTTATTCATCAATACAAGAGTTCTACTAGTAGAAGAAGTAGAGCTAGCTGAAATAGAAGAAGTGGAAGTCAGAATCAGAGTTCGGACTCGATGCACTAATGGGCTATCCCGCCAACACATATGCTCGAGCTCCCCTTTCCTCGGTTGGTTGGCAACTTGCAAACCTTTCTTGATGTTGGAGGTTTGAGCTGACTCAGGCACCTGTAAGGAAAGCTTATTGATCTTCTGGATGATCTTCTTAGAGGTTTTAAATAAAGAAATAGCCCAACCTTCTTTAGTTTTGGTAGGATCACATGCATCCCCAAGGATTACCCTAATGGAACTAGATGGTTTTTCCATAAGATATTCCTTTGGGATAACTGCAGCACCGATCTTGAAGCTGTGTTCAAGCTTGTAATTAAATGTGAAGCAATCCTCTAAAACATGGCCTAGCATATGGTGGTAGGGGCAAAAGTTTGGATGACTTTTCCTTCCTTCCTCTCCTTTCTGCAGTAAAAAATTAGGCTTATTTAAGAGATTCTTAAAGATCTTTCTGATAACCTCTCTTAAAAGAATAAGGTTTGCTAAGCTTATCTAAAAGAGTAGGTGAACCATAACTACCTAACAGCGGTATGCATGCTGCTACTATTGGTGATATGGCTGAGGAGGAGGCAGTGTTAGCCGTGGAGGCTGCTATGGAGGCGGTAGGGCTGCCTCAATGGTGGCAAATGAGGTGGAGGCTGCTGAGGTTGTGGCCTTCAGACTGATCTTTAGCTGGCTACTTCACCTTATCTACCGCTGTGACTACTCTTGGCTTCTTTTAATATACCTTTTGTGGCTTTTCTTTAGGCAACTGATCTTGAAACGGAAATTGTTTGGCCTCTCTTTGTAGACTAGTCATCTTGTTCATTAGCTTCTCAAATGTCTTGATAGTGAAGCCCTTAAGCATGAAGGTGACCAGACCATGGATATCCTTCAAAAGAATCTCAATGGCATGCTGCTTAGATAGTTGTGGTTTGTATTTCATACTCAAGTTGTGCCATCACAGAATATAATCAACAAGGGACTCACTGGAGTGTTGTTGTTCTACAACAAGATCACCTATAGTAGCCCTTTGCTGAGCTCCATCAAACTTCTTGATGAAGAGTTGCTCTAACTCAGCAAATATCTTTACTAAACTCTTGGGCAGTTCAACATACCAATCGAAAGTAATCTCCACTAGGCTACTAATGAAGAAGCAAAAAAGCAAAGCATCATTGTCACTTGTGTTGCAACAACTGGCCCTGAAGTGTGCTATGTGCTGCCTTGGGTTTCCACTACCATCAAAGCTTTTAAAGGAAGGTAACATGAAATCTTAGGATATTGGATATCATCAAATTCCTCTAGGTAGGGTCTACCCTTTGGAACTGATGGTCCTCCTTGAGTTTGAGCCAATGCATCATTCACTTGTTGCTCAACCATGGGCTTATATGAAGGTACTTTCCACTACCTTCCTATACATGCTAGTGCTACCTTGCTCAATGGGAGGTAAGGTCTTGCCTGGGTCCAAGACATGCAGTAACTCAGGCTGACTGATATAAACTATAGTAGGATGAACTAATGGGGCTTATTTCTGAAGCACTAAAACTGTTGCTAATAAATCCTCTAACTACCGTGCTATCCTATCTATCTACTCATCTTTCTGCCTCAATTGATTTCAGAGGTGCTGGGCTGATTGGGCAGTCTCTTCTTAATCAACCTCATCATCTTACATGGCTTGCTACCCTTGAGAAGAGATCCTCTGGTATCAACCATGCAGACTCCAACAGAGTCTCCCAATAAGTCATCTTCTTTGGGATTAAAGCTGACTTTCTCTTTATCAGACCAATCATACCCTAAAATCTCCTTCTTTTCCACAAAATAATGTGCCACTATCTCATCTAAAGAATAATCAAATATCTTTGGCTGGCCGGTGTGATCACTATCATGCACTGGACCTCGCCTGCCACTGGTGTGTAAATCCTACATGGACTGTACTCACTATATGAGTGACACTCCTGACTGCCCCTAGGTTTGAGAGGGGTGACATCCCTAGGAGTTTCCATTATCCATGGTGCAGCTGTACTATCATCTACCATTTCTAAAATAACTGTCACCATCTCCACATCCTGCTATATTGGCGGAGTTGGTGAAGGGACAACCATGATGCTTCGGGGTCGCCACTCCTTCCGCACAACCACTGAGGCAGAAGGTCGAGCAGGAGAGCTCGACCTCACCACAATAGGTGGTGTAGATGGGGTAGGATCCACAATAAAAGTCCTGAGATGTCCTTCATGGCCTTTTGGAACTAGATGTTGTGACTGACCGTGATGGTGGAAGGGTATGATGGGGTGCACCCACCCACTCTCTATGTGAGCTCCTCCCATGATGACTAGTCCTAATAAGTAGGATGTTGTCGGTATGGTCGGCGCGAGTAGTGCGTCTAGCTGGAAAATCAATAAGTGTGGAAGCTATTGACTGGCGACTGAACCTCCGCCTCTCCCTATTGATAATGTGAGCTAAATGGGTCTCTCTGGCCCTCTCCTGATGGATATGCTTCCCCACACTGTGAGGAATGATAGATCTGAGATCAAATTGATCTTCAGACTATGAATGTCTGTAAGCTCCACCTACTCGGCACAAGACACATTGGAGGCTGGCTAATGACCTCCTGCTCCTAATAACTGCTGGCTGATGCTGCACCACTGGTGGAGGTGATGTGTGAATCCTCCTAACATCCTCCTTGTCTGACCTAGAGAGAGGATGGAATTGGTTTTCTGTAGCAAGTGGTGAAGTGATAATAGGGAACTCCTCAATAGTTGGTGCCTCCATCTTCCTATCAATCCTAGTGTGGAACCACTTGATCATGCGTTCTTGATCCTACGCTGTGTCCTGGTAGGATGGGAGGAGTGAGAGCTAAACCTGTACTCAAAGTAAGGGAGGCAATCCCTGAGATCAGGGGATCCTTACCCTTAGAGGGTACAGATGAGAGGGTGCCCTCACTTAGCACAGAAATCATGGTGTGCACTAAATGGCTTAACTAGAGGAATGCCACCGCTTTCTTGAGGATATGTTAGAATCAGATGGTAGATCAATTTGGATGACCAGCTTCTGCCCGATCACCGTGGTCCTGCTGACTATCGTGAGGGGAGTGCCCTCACAAGTAATCCTTGCTCCCTCGAATCCCTTATTGAAGTGGATAAGGTGTGTATGATTCAATTGGGAAAAGTTGGCTTGGTCCGAAGCCAAATCCATACCATGAGGGGAGGTGAAAATGAATTTCTGTGAGCTGGCCATTTCAGAATAATTGTAAAGACTGGAAAAATTGAACTATCGTTGTACTGTAACTGACTGTGAGAATCTGCAATAGGAAATGCGCTTGGATTAGATTTCTGTCTTTGTTTATTTTTGAATTTAAATTGAAAATTTGAGCCCACATCGAGAATTTGATTGAAAGAGGAATTTTGAATATGAATCCAACTTCAACAAATTTTGGTATGTTGAAAGATGGATTCAAATATTTTGATAATGATGCTTCCATAGGTTCATGTTTGTTTGAATTTAGATTTTTTATTTGGGGACCTTTCCTTTAACAAATTTGGATATGTTAAAGTAAGGGTCAATTGATTTTTGTTTTTAATTGATAATTTTTTGGAATTTTACTTACTTAGAAAATTAGGGTATGCTAAGTGAAGTGTTTGAAAATGATTGTTTCTTTTTATGAATTATTGTTTTGATTTTTGGAAATTGGAATTCTCACTTAGCAAATTTAGGTATGCTAAGTGGAGAATCCAAGTGAGTTTTGTTTGATTTTTGAAAATAGGATTCTTAGCAAATTTGGGTATGCTAAGAAAATCCTAAGTTGTTTCATTTTGTTTTTGGATGTTTAGATTTTTTTGAAAGAGTAGGATCCTTAGCAAATTTAGGTATGCTTAGAAAATCCTAATGTGTTTCATTTTTGTTTTGATTTGTTTAAAAGTGGATACTTTTCTTTAGAAAATATGGTATTCTAAAGATGAAGTCCCACTTAGTTTTGTGAAATGGAAACTTCACTTAGCAAATTTGAGTATGCTAAATGAAGTTAAAAAAAAAGTGTTTGGAAAACTTTTGATTTTAGATTTGGAGACTTCACTTAGCAAATTTGAGTATGCTAATGAAGTTCCAAATATTTTTTGGATTTTAAAAATATGATTGCTATGTTTTGATTTTTGAATAGGAGACTTCCATCCAACAAATTTGAGTATGTAGGAATGGAGGTCAATCTTATTTTTGAAATATAAAAAAAATTATTTTGTGTGTGATTATTGTTTTTTTTTTTGAAAGAGGGAATTCCAACTTAATCATATGTGAGTTATGTTTAAGTGGAATTTCCAAATGATGTTATTTTTATTTAGAAATGAAATCTTCATTCAATAAATTTAGGTATATTAAATGAAGATGTTCATATGTGCTTTCGAAAATTTTTAATTATATTTGAAAATAAAACTTTCATTCAATAGGTATGAGTATATTGAATGTAAAGGTTTATGTGTGTTTTTTGAAAGTTTTATTATCAATTTTTTTAATTTTTATTTTGATTTTTGGAAAGATGATTGTTCATTTTATTTTGTGAAAATAAAACCTTCACCAAAAATGAACTGAGGGAAGATATTCATTTGTGCTTCTAAAAAATTTAATTTTATTTGAAAATGAAACTTCCATTCAATAGGTATGAGTGTATTGAATGGAAAGGTTCATGTGTGCTTTTTGAAATCTTCATTTTGATTTCGATTTTATTTTTGGAAAACATTGAAAAAATGAAATCTTCATCAAAGTGAATTGAAAGAAGATGTTCATTTGTGCTTTTGAAAAAGATTATTAGTTTTATTTTTGAAAATTCCTACATGTAACAATTATGAGAATTGTTAAATGAGGGTGATTTTAAGAAAATTTTGTGAAAATATTTTATTAAGTGCATTTTAAAAGAGTGCTTTTTGAAAAGCAAAGTTCTTATGGAAAATTTATTTTATCTTTATTATTTTAGAATGAACCTTTCCTTATAAAAAAAATGATAAGGAGGAAGTCTTTAAATGCTTTCTTTTATTTAGATCTTTATCTTTTACCCATTGGAGAATAATGGGGTTTTAAGACCAACACAGAGTGAGGTCCTAAAACCTAAAGATGTTTGCTAACTCAACTTAAGAATGAAATAAGCTAAGTGTTAACGAAAAGAAAGATAGTCTCAGATTCATACCAAAGTACAAACCTGCTATTGATACTCAAAAGAAAACAATCATTTACCAAAGATGGAGAGAGGAACCATCCCCAGTGAAGTTGCCAAAAAAATCTATTGGTTAAAAATTTCTATATTATTTCCTTTAATCTATGGAGAAAAGGGAAAGAATATAAAAATTCATCTTTTTGGGATGCCACATAGATCTGTTGATGTGCTTATTCAGATCGAATGTCATCAGGAATAGTTCAATGGTCACCTTCAATGGACCTAATCACCTCAATAAGGACTCTAAGGATTGTGTCCATATATAGAGATTCTTCCCTTACTTTTCATGGAAAAGTAAAGCATGGTTTATTTTAAATTGGGTTCATTAGGAATACTCCCGATTAAGGTAAATTATCATTATCTTCAAAGATTTCAATAGGAAAGGACTACCAATTGATTAGCTCATTTTTAAAGATCAAATGTGATTGATCAAAGAGAGGGAGTTATTATCAAAGCCAAAAGAAAGATAAGTTTGAGATGCCCAATGGGAAACCTGAGCATCTCAAACTATCTATAATTGGGCATTTTGAAATTGATTTAGTTTATTTGAGTTGTATTTTTCATTAGAAATTTAGGGCTTATGATTTCTTAACACAAGATTAAGGAAATGCTTAAGAGGTGAGGAATTATGCTTATGGCCCACAAAGGGGAGAAGGAACATCAGAACCTAAATCTAAGGAACTTTGGCGAGGGCCGAAAGCATAACCTAAATCTAAGGTGAAAAAAAGGGTATTTGGTTTGCCTCAAGAGGACAAACCACCAGCTTTGGACTTACAACCACTGGTGACAACTAACTCCAGCTATGATTTTAAATATATGTAGGCAAGTCTTATGCTTATGCAAGATAGTTAGGCTATTATTTATTTAGAAAGAGACTAAGTCCTTAAACTCACTCCCTAAAGGGACTAGATCATGTAAGGACATGCTTCAATTAACCTAAATCTAATGCAATTCAAATTTCATTTTATTTCATTTTTGGATAATTATTTTGACTCAGGTTGAAAGCATTCATATGCCTAATACATGAGAAATAAAGTTATTGGCCAAAACCAGTGATAAGGAAGGAGGTGTGTTTCCACCATGTTTCTCAAAGGTCAAGCCAAGTTTCTCTCGCAAAGGTGGAAGCCCTCCAATCAAGAGTGAAATAAGATACATTTGTGTATGATATTATAAAAAAAATACTCATCCTAAGGGGTTACAAATTTTTTTAGCTTGGTTTAAAACCCGAGCTTTAGGTGAGGTTATGAATTCTTTATTTTTAGTTTTGAGTTGTTAGTTTTGGTAAAAGATTTTTTTTTCCTTAGAGCCTAATCCACTTCCAAGCCATACATAAAGCAAGGAAGAAACTAGAAAAAAGATGCCACTTAATGCACAAGCTAAATAAATCATCAAATTAATTTATTTATAAAGCTAATCAAAAAAAGAATAAGTTGGGGTACCGCATACAACAAAATAAATTGTAGCTCTACCCTTATACAACCTAGATTACAAATGAATTAAATTACAATTAAGTAAGGAATTCATTATTATGAGGGTCTTCAAGCTTCATTTCTTCATTCTTCTTTTCTTCTTTCTTCTTCTTTTCTTCTTTCTTCTTCTTTTCTTCTTTCTTGTTTGGTTCTTTCTTTTAGATGGTTGGAAGGTAGATGCTCCAAGGCTTCACATGGTGCATAAAATAAGATCTTATGATCAATGTTTATCTTAATCCCCATAATAATCATTCTAAAATCTAATTGCATAAATTTACATGAAAAGGAAAAGAATGGAAATCTAACTAACACCTGTAAAATAGAGATTAGCTAAAATAAACCACACAAATCCCAAGCATTTATATTGACTTATCACCACACACATGGGTGACTAAGTCCACCTGGCCTATTGGATTATGCTTAGGCGTATAAGCACTACATAGCAAAAGCATTTATATTTTTATTTACAACACCCTTTAAGCGTAATCCCTCACAGACTAAGGTCGCCCTACCATTCATTCTACAAGCATACATCTTAACATCCAGTCTAAAGCATGTATCATAAAATAAAAGTGAACATCAAACCAAGCACCACCCTAACCTAAAGCTAGAAGGGGTGACTTAGGCTAATGTGTGTGCTTTGGAGGTTTGTGTGGTATACTTATGGCTTTAAGAATTTTCTAAGTGTGAAGCAAACTTAGAGGATGGTTTCATTTAAGTTTAATTGATTTGGGATTGAGTTTATTTCATGTTTTGATTAGGTTCAAGTGGATCCTATAATTAATTACTAAGTTATGAAGAGAGGAAATAAGAGAACTTCTCTTCCTTCCCTAACCTAAGTAATTTCTAAAGTAGATTCATGTTTTGGCCTTATTTAGTGAATGTCTTGATTAAATGTTTTAGTTAATCCTAAGTTTAGATGAACTCTAAACAAACCCATTCAAAAAGAAAGGCATTTTAAGATTAAATAAAATGAACCAAATTCACAAAACATACATCACTTCATTTCTTTCCCAACATGTATAACATGCATATGAATGAGCCCTAAGCATATCTATACATACAAATGAGAATATTTAACACACTTTATGATATGCTAAGTAATTCATTTAAAGAAATTTAGAAGTTTATGATGCTTGATTTTCATTAAGTAGAAAAGGGTTTATTATCCAATTTTCACATGCACACATGAAAGTAAGAAAGACATAAGTGAGTACAACACCATTGTTAACCAGAGGTGTAAGGTACAAGACCTACTTAGGGCTACTTAAAGCCTCACAACCTGGGTTGTCCAAACTAATATACCACTTTCCTTAAATACAAACATGTGTATAAAAGAGAAGAAATGGAAAAGAAAGAATGCAAAAATTTGTATTAATTGATTCATTTTATTTATGAAATTTACATGTGCAAGCATAGGTATCTTTCTTAGGTAATAGTATAGGAATGAATAGGATATGGAATCAGGCAATTGTTAGGTTCTTTTTAAATGAACCATACATCTTACCAAATCTTATTCAAAACTATACTAAAAGACCTTAACTAAGCACATCTTTATACCTTACTCACATGCAAGCTTATAATTAAAATGTAAGTAGAACACTTTCAATTTAATAATTGATTCATATATTTTAAAAATAATTTGAATTTAATAGTGATAATAGCCACTCATATTCTTACTTTATCCAACACATATAAATTTGACAAAACGTAAACATTTTCATTTTAAAATTTGAATATGAATAGTATGGATGCATGAAAGTACATGACATACAAATTTAACATGTTGGGGAAAGAAATAAAGTAATGAAATCATGTAAACACATTCACTTAAATTAAATCCTAAAGATAATCTTATGAAATAAGAAACCTTAAAATAAATCAAAGTTTATTCAATGTGTTTTTTGTTTGATTTTGAATTTGATTTAATTTTGAAAATATAGATTGTGTTTGCTATTCCTAACTCATTCCCACATGTGTTTGACATTTTTATTTACTTTTTAGATGATCATATTCATTTTAAATTTTTGGTTAGGTTAAGGTATGAATTAAACAAGTTAATTAACCCTTACCTACACCACCTTGTCATATTTAACTAAATAATTATGAGCCAATGAGATGACATAAAACCTCACAAAGAATTTTAATTTGCAATGCACCTAGGAAGAAATGGGCCTAATGCATTTTAGCTCATAATTAATGCTTAATTAAGCTAAAGGGTTTAACTTAAGTAATTTCAAAACACTCCTCACACATATGAGTTTGGGTTTTGATTTCCTTAATTGAATGTAGGCTCTTGAACACCTAAGCAACTACTCAAAGTAGATTAATTAAGTTGTGGCAAGTTTTAGAATTTTTAGAAATTAATTAAGTGGATAATTAACAAATTAACCATTAATTAAGAGAGGATTAAGGAAAGAAAAGGAGGTTTAGAGAATAGCTTAAGGAAAATAGCCCAAAATTATTCCCTAAGCCTTCTATTCATTGAATCTAACCTTAATCAACTCCAATGAGGGATTAAAATACTAATCCAACCCTTAATTATCCTTAATTACATTAATATAGTAATTAAGAAATGTATTTGCAATTCCCCAATTAAGCCTTCAATAAATCCCAAGAAAATTAGGAGAGGCAGAAGTCATCCCCAAAACATACCCAAGAAGTTTGGAATTAATCAAAGGATTAATTAGGGGATAATTAGTGAAATATGATTTCCATTAAAATCCACAATCATAGAAAAATATAATTCAAAATATATTGAAATTATGTTAAGAATATTCTAGATTAAATTATCTTTCAGTAGAAATTTATCTCATATTTTTTTGATTTTTATTTAAGGAAATATAATTTTTAAAGAATAGAGGATTAATTGAAATTAATTAAAACTTAATTAATCCTCTTAGCTCATTCGACACTGGTGGCCAACGCTTTACACGCGGTCGCCGGGGAGAAGCCACTTAAATGTCACATCACAAAGGCTGAGTGGCGGCGGGATCGATTTGATCCTCACCGTTCGATCAAGAATTAAATGGACAGGGATCATCCCGTGGTTTCTAGGATAAATTGATTTATAATCTCGACCATCCATCCAAAATGCATGGATGGATGGCTAGGATTACCCCTATTCTTCCCTGAGGATCAATGGAGACCATCCATGATCTAAGGAAAGATCCGAGCTCGATTGTGCTCGGATTGGAACAAGATTTTACCCACACAATCTTATACTAATTGCAAGTCTATCCAATAGTGGAATTCTCATGCCATGACACTTCCTTTGATAAAGGACCAACACCTCCTCAGCTAGTGGTCAAAAACTGTCATACCTCACCGGTGCTTGAGTTCGATGAGGTAGCATCGTCTAGTGGAGACAAATCCATGTTAAAATTTTCAAGCCTTGGGGTTGAGTAGGTCTCTCTATGGACCAACACCTCTTCCTCTCCTTTGCGGCTTTGATTGAATTCAACTCCTCCTTGCTTTGGGAACTTGTGTGAATGCTTGGGTGCACTCGACTTGGTCCCTTGAGGGAGTGTGCAAATGTAATTGAAGTGAATTGGAGTATGAAAGAAGTTAGGAAATGAGAGGAACTCCCTTATTTTCTAAGGAAGAAAACTAAGAATGCTTGATTTTAATTCCCTCCTATGAAGCTTAGGAATGTTCTTTGATGGCTCCTAACACTCTCTAGCACTCAATCGATAATGAGGATGATGAATTCAAAAAGAATTAGGGGGAGTATATCTCCCCCTATGGAAATTGGACAGCCGAAGCATAGCTTGTCATTTTGTTCCAATTGACCATATGAAAAGAGTTATTTGGGCTGTTTGGATTTGGCACATGGTCAGTTTGAGCTTAGGAGTGGATTAGTAACCTCCCATGTTCTTCAAATCAAATGGAGGGAGGTTTTCAAATTGGCCAATTTGAGCTAGGGGATCGGTTTTAGCCTTGGGTCTATTTGGGCTGACTCAAACCCATTGGTTTGGGTGCAGAACCCTCCATAGGGTATACTTGACCTATTAGGAAGGTATCAAGTTGATATGAAGAGGGCTTGACCAAATTACCCATGGATTAGACCAAAATTTATTCTATGACCTAGGGGTAGAATGGTCTTTTTGGCTATATTCTGAAGTTGAATATGTTGGGTATGTGGAGAAAATAGGTTTGGCCGAGTTTCAATGGATTTGGAGTTCATTTAATATGGTTTGGCTCATGTTGACCCATTTAGGTCAAAATGGGTCAACTTGGGTCAAGTTGACCAATTGGTCAAATTGGGTCAAACCAAGGGTTGGCTCAAGTTCATATGACCATTTGAAATTTTTTGGTGGCTTTGGTTTGATTCAATTTAGTTTAGTTTTGAATTTGGCTCATGTTTCTTCATTTAGGTCAATGGGTCAAGTTAACCAATTTGACCCATTGACATATTTGAGCTAGGCCAAGGTAGTTTGGTTAGTTATAGAGGATTGGTATCTTTGTTTTCAATTAATTTTGGTTAAGTTTGAATTTGGCTCAACATGACCCATTTAGGTCAAGTTGGGTTCAAGGTCAATAGTGCTAGGTTAGGTCTAGTTGGCCAATTGAGGCTTTGGTCAAGTTCAACAAGTGATTTGGAATGAACTTGACCCATTGGTTTGAATCAATTTGGCTTAGATCAAGTTTTGACATATTTTGATTTTTTTGGTCAAGTTGGGTCAAGTTGGGTCAAGTGGCCAATTGGGTAAGATTAGGCTCAAATGTTGACTTGGTTATGTTCAAACATAGTACATGAATGAAATTAGATCAATGGTTTTAATCAATTTGGACGTTGGTGGATTTTGGCTAAGTGATGAGAGGCATAGGTGAGTTTGATTCAATCCAATTTGATTAAGATTAGAATTTGGCTCATAAGGGTACTTTAGGTCACTTTGGGTCAAGTGACCTAGGAGGGTCAAATGGCTTGGTCAATGCTTGATTTGAGTTGGATTGAACTTGTATATGGACTTGTGTTTGAAATATAAATCCATTTGCAAGTGGTTTGAAGCCAAATGAGTTTTGATTCATTTGACAATTTCATATTCAAAGGAAGAATATGAATGGATCTGGGGTTTGATTTTTGAATTGATTTTTGATTTGGTGATTGAAGTTTGTATTTATATTTGGATTTATGATCGTAAGGTTGAATGAATCATGAAGGAAAATCAAGAGTTTGGCTTGATTTGAAATTGATTTGACTAAGTTTATGTTGGATTTTGAGTGAAATTGAGTTTGATTTTTGGAATTGGTTTTGATTGTTTAAATTTATATTTCATTTATATATGTGAATATAAATGAGAATATAAATGGATCATGAGAAAATTTCAAGGATTTGAAGAGATTTGATCATGATTTAGGCTAAGTCCATTAAAAGGGAATTTAAAGGACTTAGGAAATTTTTAGATTTGGAATTTGATTTGAGAATTTGATTTGATTGATTTGTATTTATGTTTCATTTATATATGTGAATATAAATGAGAATATAAATGAGTTATAAAAAATCCAATGATTTTGAATTGGTTTAGAGTTGATTTTGGATAAGTCCTTAATGGAAACTTAAAGGACTTAAGAAAATTTCATGAATTTATTTTAAATTTTAAGTTTCATTTTATTGGTTTGAATTTATATTTCATTTATATATGTGAATATAAATGAGGATATAATTGAATTATGAGAAAATCTCATGAGTTTGAATTGGTTTGATCATGATTTAGGTTAAGTCCTTAAGAGAAGATTAAGGACTTAGAAAAGATTTGGACTTAGGAATTTCATTAATGGGTTTTAATCATAGATTTCAATCACATGGAGTTGATTTGAGTTTGGAGAAAATCAAATAAGATTGATTCGTAACTTGACTTAAAGAAAGGAAGGTGAGGAATGGTTCAAGCTAAGGGTAGAAAAAATTTTCCTAACACCCCTAAGGCATGACCTATTCCTATGGCTAACTCTTTTAAGTCTCTAGGGCTAGGTTGAGTGTCCACCTAATCACTAGATGTGTCTTAAGACTAAGGAACTCTTAAAGTCTAAGAAGAGTCCTATGTCTAAGATTGAGAGCTCAATCTAAAAATGAGGTCAACAGAGAGTGAGGAGGGATCCGCTAAGGGATTGAGTATGTGAATGTTCTACTAGGGAAGCAGGTTCAGGTTATCCATAGGGGATAAGGGTTTGCGTTTGATTACAAATATGATTTGGGGAAAGAAGATCTACTTGGGATTAGGATTTATAACCTGTCGGGGTTTGGTGCATGAACCTTCCATTAGGGAAGCAGATTCAGATTTGATCGAGGATGTATCTGCTAGAGATAACAATTTGGTTTGATTTGCTTGATTGTTCTGATTTTGGGCTCCACTGGGGATAATATGATTTGGTTTAATTTGAAGTCGAGGGAATATCTACTAGAGATATGAGCTAGAAGGAATAAAGTGGATTTGAAATATGGATGTTGCGGATCTACTAAAAAAGGGATATATCAGCCTTGGCCTATCTCAGATTTACAAATCCAAAGGGAAATTCTACTAGCCATCACGTAAGACTATCCAACCTAAGGGTGACTACTGAGAGAGTGTCACTAGGGGCTCACCTCAACTCAAAAATAGTTAGAAATATCATTTTAATTTAAATGGACCTTTATCGGTGTGCGATGGATTAGTCTTGGCCTATCTCGATTTACAAATTAAAGGGATAGTCTACCAGTCGTGGGGTAGAGCTAACCAACCTAATGGATGCCTTTGGGTGTACAACGGTTGTGCTAGGAAGAAAGCGTATAGACTTACATCTTCCAATGTGGGGAGCAACCGCTGGGGTGATCGGTTGGTAGCACAACAAATCGAACCCAACCTAAGGATGCTCGTCGGTGTACAACGGTCGTGCTGGAAAGAATGCATAATGGACTTACATCTTCCAAAGTAAGGATGACCACCGGGGTGACCTATTGGTGACACAACATGTTGAACCCGACCTAAGGGCAATTACTAAGAGAGTGCCGCTAGGGACTTTTATCAACTCAAGAGTAGTGATTCATAGGGAGTTTTCGACACTACTATAAAGATAGGATTCGCTTGGGAAAAGGTTGGGTGTCCTCCTAATCCACAGTGAATATATATATATATATATATATATATATATATATATATATATATATATATATATATATATATATATATATATATATATATATATATATATATATATATATATATATTTGTTTATGTGCTTTATTGGTGTGCGAGGGACCACACTAAGAAGGGGCTTATATTAGCTTATTCCTATCTCAGACTTACTGGACCAAAGGAGAATTTGCATATCCGTAAGATGGATTCTCCAACCATATGGGTGGCTACTAGGAAAGGGGGACTGTCCAATCCACGAGTAACCCGTGGGTAGTGTCAAATGGGGTCACTACGGATGTGATCTAAATAGAGTGCCATAGGGGAGGTGTTGCTAGGGCTTTATCCTGGACCATGTAAAAGAAAGCCTATAGGTATACGGTGGCCAACTCCGGGAGAAAGCTTATAGACTTATATCTACCATGAGTGGTCGCTGTCAGCATAGCAAAGACCAACAATCTAAGGTGCCTGTCAGTCTGCGATGATCAATCTGAGAAGAAGGCTTATAGACTTACATCTTCATAGACAAAAATGATCACTGGGGTAGTCTATCATCGACGGGATAGATGTTATCCAAGCTAAGGCGACTACTAAGTGGGGAGTCCTGTATGAGGACTAGACCCAGGCTTGAAGTAGTCAGGAGGAAAGGAGCCACTAGGGGACTAATCCTAAGCCTAAAATATACTCGACCCAGTCAGTGCATGATGGCTAGTTCAAGAAGAAGGCATGTAGACTTACATCCTCTTAAACAAAATCAACATGAGGTAGCTTATCAGTCACGGAGTAAGGTCTACCAAATTAACAAGATGCTCGTCAGTTTGTAATGGTCAAGACAGGGAGAAAGCGTGTAGACTTACATCCTCCTAAGAATGAACCATTGGGGTAACTCACTAGTAATGTAGCATGTCAGCCCAACCTAGAGAATCTTATGAGTGAGTGCCACTGAGGGCTTTATCCCCACATCAAAGTAGCGAAAAAAGATATGTATTTATTTTATATGTGATTGTGTGTTTGTGTTGGTGTTGTGTAGACAAAGGATAAGACATTGCTTGCATTTCTTACACCTACCCTAAACACATCATGGTAGATTCACAAACAAAGATGCTTCTCAACATAGATGAGATGGAATTTGAGATGAAAAAAAGTTTTATTGACAATTATTTTTCAAACAAGATTTATGAATAAAATTTCTTTAGGTAGAGCCTGTTGATTGGCAGCATTGGATGCTCTCCATTATAATTTATAAGTTGATAAGATCCTCTTTGGTAGGCCTTCTCTATGGTGAAAGGGTATTCCCAAGTGGGTTCAAACTTGCCTCCCATATTTCAACGGGCAACAATTGGTCTCCTTAGAACTAAAATAAGCTTGCCTACTTGAAAAGCTCTACAATGGACCAACTTGTTATGAGCTTGAATCATTTTGGCTTTGCACAACTCGAGGTTCTGGCATGCCCGGAGGTGTCTCTCCTGCAAACCTTTGAGCTCTTCTAACCGTATCTTAGCATTTCACTCTATTGTGATATTACTACTTACAACTATCCTTAGTGATGGAAGTTAGACTGCTAATGGTAGGATTGCTTGGACCCATACACTAAAGAGAAAGGGGTAGACTGAGTTGGAGTTCTATATATGGTGTGGTAAGCGCACAAGGTTTCAACTAACTGCTCATGCCACTGTCGCTTGTTATCATCGAGTGTCTTCTTTAATATTCAGATGAGAGTTTTGTTGAAGGCTTTTGCTAAGCTATTTGCCCTTGGGTAATATATGGTAGAATATCTATAATCTATGTTGTGTCTCCGGGCAAAGCTATTGAATTTGGTGCTCTTGAATGCAGTACCATTATTGGATATAATTCATCAAGACACCCTGAACTTATGTATGATATAGTTTCTAAAAAATTGAGCACATGCTAAGCTGTGACCTCTCTGAGTGGGATTGCCTCCGCCCACTTGGAAAAGTAGTCGGTGGCAGATAGAATGATCCGATGACCATTAAAAGAAGGATAATCAATCGAACCCACTATGTTGATATCCCAACATTCAAATGTCCATGAGGCCAAGGTAGGGTGCAAAATGTTGGTTGGTTGGTGTAAGATCACACTGCACCTAACATTGGTGGCATCTCCTAGCTACGTCCATGCAGTCTGTGATCATCGAAGGCCAGTAGTATCCTAGTCTTTTGAACTTTGGCTTTCATCTTTGGACTGGATTGATGTGCTCTACATAAACCTTGAGTGTACCTCAGTCATGATCTTATCAGCTTTGTGTTTGTCCAAACAACGTAACCACATATAATCAAAGGACCGCTAGTACAAGGTGCCATCCACGAGAGTGTAGGAAAGGGCTTTCTACTTCACTTGATGGGCTAGTGACTTCTCTTGACATAGTTTTCCTATATTTAGATAATCCATAAATGGTTGCCTCCAGTCCGACTCATCATCCTTTTTGACAATGATAACCTCCCCTTCAAGAGAGAGTCTCTCGACGAGTTCAACATCAACAAGGGATAAAAATTATCTATTTTGGACCTTTATTGGTATGAACTCATAACATGCCAACTATGTGGCAAGCTTGACTAAGGCATCTACTATAGTGTTCTCTCCTCGAGGAATCTTGTAAATACTAACCTTTGGGATTTAGGCCAATAACTTCATAATGTACTTATGGTAGTGATGAAGCTTAGGCTTTAGAACTTTATAAGACCCAATGATTTGCTTGATGACTAACTGAGAATCTTTGAAGATGTTGATATCTTGAATGCATAGCATAATGGCTAACTCCAGACTAGCAATCAGAGCTTTATATTTGGTTTCATTATTGGTGCATGGATTGGACAGATAATATGAGAATCCCAGAGTTAGGAGAACTATTCCTACCCCTGTCTTCCCTGGATGAGTAGATCGTGGTTTTTTTACCTTTTGAAAGGAAGTCACACCATCAAAGTACATCTTATAGTAATGAATGCTAGTGTCCCATATGTTCATGATTTGTTCATCGGGGAGGTCATCACTAAGTGAGGAATTAGTAAGAAGTGGGTGTGCTGCTAAGAAATCCACTAGTGCTTATCCTTTCACCGCACGAAGGGGTACAAAAGTAATGTCAAATTATGACAAAATCATGGACCATCACATCAACCATATGGATAGCATCAGCCATGTCATGAGATATTGTAGTGGATTGATCTTAGAGATCAAGTTCACCTTATGAGAAAGCATGTAGTGTCATAGCTTTTAGGATGCAAAGATTAAAGCTAGGCAATGCTTTTTAATTGGCGGATAGTTTGCCTCAGTAGGGATTAGACAACGGCTAAGATAGTATAGTGTGTTCTCTTTCCCTTCATCATTAGTTTGGGCCAACAAAGTGCTAAGGGAGTCGTCTAATACAGCAACATATAGTATCAGTAGCTTGCTTGGGATAGGGCCTGCTAGAACTGGCGACATCATCAGATAATGTTTGATGTCGTCGAAGGCATGTTAACACTTGTCATCCCACTTGAACTTAGCATCTTTTTTGACAAGTGCTAAAAATTGTTGGCATCTTCCTGATAGGTTGTAAATGAAGCATCTTAGATATGCTAACCACCCTTGGAATGATCTAAGCTGAGTTACACTTTTAGGGGGTGGCATTTTTAATATCACCTTGTTCTTCTCGAAATCAATTTCTATTCTATGATGCCAAATGATAAACCCAAGGAATTTCCTTGAAGCTACTCTAAATGCACACTACAAGGGATTCATTTTAAGGTTAAATTATCTTAACAATTCAAAAACTACTCTAAAATCAAAGAGATGGTCTTCCTTTTCTTTACTTTTGACCTCGAGATCATCGGCGTAACATTAGACTTGATGATGAATGAGTTCATTGAAGATCTGAGTCATGACCCGCTGGTATGTAGCACTCGACATTTTAAGGCCGAATGGCATGACCCTATAGCAAAAGATTCTGATCGGGGTTCAAAAAGTAGTGTTCCTTTCATCCTGAGGGGCCATCTTTATTTGTTTATATCCAGATGAGCTATCCATGAAAGAGAAGACTGCATGAGATGAGGCAATGTCCACCATTAGTTTTGGGATTGGTAGTGGAAATTCATCTTTTGGACATGCCTTATTTAGATCCCTAAAATCAACTCATATGTGAATTTGACCATTCTTTTTCTTAATTGGGATGACACTGACCAACTAGGTAGGGTATTTTTCTTCCTTGATAAAGCTAGTATCGATTAGTTTCTTGATTTTAGAAATGACCTATTGTTCAATGTCTAATCACATGCGTCTAGGAGCTTTTCTGATAGGGTTAGCACTAGGCTTTATTACTAGTTTATCGACTGCTATGTTAGAAGATAAATCGAGCATCTCTTCATAACTCTATGTGAAGCAGTTCTTATGCTCAGTCAATAGCCTAACTAAGTCATTGGTTTTAGTATCATTCAATAAAGAACTGATGTATGTCGGACGTGGATTATCTTCAGTTCCTAAGTTGATTTTTTTGAGCTCATCGATGGTTCATCTCATCTCCTCTTTGAACTATAATGGTGCATCTTTGACTTTAAAGTCATTTAGATCATCTGAAGTTTCTTAACACACTTTCTCATATGAGTTATCATAATTTAAAAAGAACCAATCAGATTTCAAATGATTGGTGATGATTAGGCAACAATCATCATCATCGACTAGACCCACTGTATTAAATCTTAGTCCTAGTTTTGATTGATAATGTCTGCTTTTGTTATCTCATAACCTTTCAAAGTAGTCTGACATGTGTTTCGACCAAGTAAGTGGGATTAATCCCTTCTTTGCTAGATTAATAACACAAGATGAGTACCAACTAAAAGGAAACTGTATAAAATATTTATATGAATCTTCTTCAAGTTCTACTTCAACTTCCTGACTTGAGGATGATGCTCCCAAAAAGAATCTCTGAGTCTTTCCATCTGTGGATGACTTATGGGATTCCTTAACTACCAAACCCTCAACTTTTGTGAAGAAAGTGAGGTTAGAGCTAAGGTTCTCAACTGATGCATTTTATATGCATACTTGGATACATTTATGCTCTTCTTTGGTGCCCAGTCTTCATCACTATCTTGCTCAATTGTCACCTCAAAAGGGATCTACTATTGAGAAGAGTTGGCAGGTATGCTAACCACATAAGACTCATCCTCTGAACTAGATTTTATGTCTATATGGATAGTAGGTGTACTCCTGATGGTTGGGACATACCTCCTATTGGGTGGCCAATAGAGGCTTTCCACCTGGGCCGCTTTGAGCTTCTTCTTCCTCACCGGTGATGGTCGGGTCATCCTACCCATGTGTTCGAATGGAGTAACAAACTATGGGTGGAATCTAATGTTAGGCTCTATATTTTTTGTTGAGTCCATGTCTTGCTCTCTTTTGTTTTCTTTTTTATTTTCCTTTTTCTTTTCAGGGAAATCCATCAAGGTGGAGGCTACCAACTGCCTGACAACCTCTGTCACTCTCTCTTGCCTACTTGGGCTGATACTCGAGCCACCATGACTCTCTCCCTATAGATTTGACCCCTAATGCTCCTTGGGATTATAGATCTCAAATCAAACAAGGTGTCAGACTCCAATGTAGAATAGTCTATCCCGACCTAGTGTAGAACAATCCTAAGATTGGCATAGGGCCTCCTATGCTCCCTAGCTGTTGTCTCAAAGTGTGATGGTGATAGAAGCGATGCAACAATATTCTTGTAGTCCTCTCCATCTTAGGCTGAGAAGGGGTGAAACCTACTGCCACTCAAAAGTGGAGAGGTCTCACAGGGAGAACCCTCCTTGGCTACATGGGAGGCAGCATCGAGCTCCCTGGCAGCTCACTCATGGTCGTGCTTGACCTTTCTATTTTTGTTGCGGCATTGGGTGTGGGTGAGCAAAGCAGAGTGAGAATTGGAACCTATCTCTAAGATAGGGAGTACTATCTCGGGGGCCAAGATAGCCTTCCCCTTTGGGGTGACCAAAGAGGAGGTACTCTCCAGAACTATGACAGGGCAACTTTGAACCCGTCAAGTAGCACCACATGATACTAATGTGGGAACCACTGCAACCTTCCTCCTCAATAAGGGGAACTTGGAGTCAAATGGAATGTCGAAGCAGATAAGTGGCATCTATCCCGCCACCTCCTCCCTACTAACAGTGTGAGGGATGTCCCCTCACAAGTAAATCAGATGTGTGGTGGCAGTCAGGGTGAGATTGGCCTAATCTAAGGCTAGATATACACCAGAGGGGAAGGAGAAAATAAACTTTTTAGAAGCCATGATCACTGCACTGACTGAAGGCTGAGAAGAATGACTCTGTTGAAATAACTACTTTTGTTTGAGTCAGACCGTTGCTTTAATATTTGTCTTCAATCATTGACTTATAAACTTGATTTGGAAGTTCAACCCACACTTAACAAATTTAGGTATGCTAAGTGGGGTTCATTGAATTTTTTTTGAGAGATTTTTGACAATTGGAGGAGAGACTTGGCCATATGATTTTGATTTAGAACCCATACTCAACAAATTTAAGTATATTGAGTTTCAAATATATTAGACTATATATATATATATATATATATATGTTGTATGTCTTGCTTGAAAGTTTGATTTGAAAACCTTTACTTAGCAAATTTAGGATGCAAAAAAAGGTTTTCAATTATTTGTTTGAAAATCTTGTGAGAACATCTTTGTTTGTGATGATTGGTTATGTGTGTGATATATGTTGATTTGATTTGAAAGTGGGGCTCTTAACTTAACAAATTTTGTATGTTAAGCAGAGGCCAAGTGTGTTATGATATGTGTTGATTTGAAAATGAGACTCTTACTTAACAAATTTGGTATGCTAAGTAGGAGTCAAGTGTATTATGATTTGAAAATGAGACTCTTACTTAACAAATTTGGTATATTAAGTAGGAGTCAAGTGTGTTTATGATTTTAAAATGAGACTCTTACTTAATAAATTTAGTATGCTAAGTAGAAGTCGAGTGTATTCATGATTTGAAAATGAGGCTCTTACTTAACAAATTTGGTATGTTAAGTAGGAATTAAGTGTGTTTATGATTTGCTTTCTCTTTGTGGAAAAAGAGGGGAACTCTTTATTTGAAAAATATGGTATACCAAATAGAGTTCAAAATGGGTTGTGATTTTGAAAGAGGGAAATCTATTTATTAAATTTAGGTATGTTAAATAGAGTTCAATTTGTTTTTGTGATTTTTGAAAATGGGACTCTCATTTGACAAATTTGGGTATGTCAAATGGAGTCTAAATGTGTTTTGATGTTCAAGACTTTGGAAAGAGGAATTCTACTTAATAAATATAAGTGTGTTAAATAAAATTCAATTTATTTTTGATTTCCAAAAGAAAAGGGGAACTCTCGCTGACAAATTTGGGTATGTCAAATGGAGTTCAAATATGTCTTGATTTTATGTGTAATTTCTTGCTTTTGAAAAGAGGGAAACTTCAACTCTAGCACATATGAAATATGCTAAGTGGAGTTTTAATTTTATGTCATGATTTTATTTAAAAATAGAATCTTTATTCAACAAATTTGGGTATGTTGAATGGGAATAAAAATTTTCAAAAATATGCTTTTTGAAAAAAGGTTTTTTTATAAATTTTGATTTTGATTTTGGAAAGAACCTCCATGTAACAATTGTTGGAATTGTTAAATGAGGTTTTGTTATATGAATTTTGTGCTTTTTTAAAATATCTTATGAATTTTATGAAAAAAAAAAACTCTTGTTATGTGAATTTTGAAAAAGTGCTTTTGGAAAGTGGCATTTTGTAAAAGAGTTTATTTTCCTAAATAGATGATAAACTTTGCCTCACTAAGCTAGTGGTGAAGAGGTTCTAAGTTTTAGTCATCTCCTTTCATTAGTTAATTTTATCTTTCGCATATCGGGGCACCGAATAACAGCTTCATGACCTACAAGGACTGAGTTCCTAAAACCTAAAGGTTGTTGGCTAGCTTTGCTTAAGAATGAAATAAGCTAAGTGCCAATGGAAGGAGAGATAGTCTCAAACTCATATGAAATACAAGTCCACTATCGATGCATGGAGATAACAATTATTTACTAGAGATAGAGAGAGGAACCTCCCCAGCAGAGTCGCTAGAAAAACCTATGGTGTTTATTTTTGGATGTATATGGGGGACACCACGCAGATTTGAGGGTGTACTTATTGAAGTGATCAGGTACGACATTTAGGTATGATGTACTATCTCGAATATACCAAATATTTATGCTTGTAGCCTGAAGGAAATAGCCACCTCGAATCCTAAATCTAGAGCTTTAGCAAGGGCTAAAGTATGACCTAAATCTAAGTGAAAATGGGCATAAGGTTTACCTCCACAATAGAGGGTAAATCACTTGACTACTGGACTTATAATAGGGTGGAGTGGCAGCCAGCTAACTCCTTCTATGATTTAAAACCATGTAACCAAGTCATATGATTTTACTAGATAGTTGGGTTGTTATTATTTAGAAAAAAATTAATGTCATTAAACCCACTCTCTAAGAAACTAGAGCATGAGTATATGAGTGATTTAGTCTAATGCAACTTTTCTCAAATTTTATTTATATTTGACACTTTATTTTGACTAAGGTCATAGGATTTTTATATGCATAAATGTATGTTGAAATGAGTTATGGGCTAAATCAGAGAGAAAGATATGTTTTTTTTATCACAGGGGAGACACTCAAATGTCAAGTCTTCCCTTATCGTGCAAGGATGGAAACCCTCTCTTTGTAAGAGTGAAGCAATATGAATGCATGATATTAAACACACAACATTCAACTAAGAGGTTGCTAAACCTTTTAATTATCTTGATTTAATGCCTAAGCTTTATGTGAGGTTATGAGTTATTTAGAAAATTTAGTTATGAGTTGTAGGTGGGATAGAAAGATTAATTTTTCCTAAGAGCATAATCGATCGCCACACATTAAATCACTATTCATAAAAACTATAAAAAAACATGTTGTTTCTATTACAAAATTTAAACATAACATCAAGCACTTTATAAATCCAACACAAAAGAATAAAAAGCCAGTCTGTACCGCATACAAAAAAGAAAAATGGGTAAGGTCTACTATATACAACCGAATATGAAAGAATAATTACAATTTATAAATGAATAAATGCTATGGGGTCTTCTTATCTTCATTCTTCATATCTCCTTTATTTCTCCATTTAGATTTGCTTGCTTAAAATATATCACATCCCAGGATAAAACCTTCTAGTCACTACACATCCAAATCTCCTATAATACTAATTCAAATTTCTAATGAAAAATTATATTAAAAATAAGTAAAAGTAAATATAATTACACACCAAAACAATTGTTAAACTAAACACCATACAACCCAAACATATGAATAATTTGGACTTAGCACTCTGCACATGGGTAACCAAGACTACCTATCTTAATTTAGATTATGATTAGTTAAACAACTTGCAAAAAAACATTTATATTTATTTTAAGCACCCCTTAAGCATAATCTCATGTGAAAACATGATTAGGCTAATCATGTCTAATCAATCTATAAAGCATACACTCTAACATAGTGTAAAATAATACATCATAAAACCAAACATACATCACTCCATGCAGTCTAACATAAAGGTAAAGTGGTGACTTACTTCTAAAGTGTGTTTATTAAGACTTGTGTGGTATGCCTTAATTAGGCTTTGTTATGATTTTCTAAGTATAAAAGGATTTAATCATAAGAGGTTGGTTTCAATTTAAGTGATTTAATTGATTTGAGAATTTTACTTAGTGTTTTCTTTTATTCCATTTGGTTTACACCTAGCAACTAAGTGTTATAAAAGAGAATAAAGATAGGATTACTCTCTTTATCCCTACCTTAAGGCACTTCTAAGACAAATTAATTAATAAGTTCTCTTTAATGAATGACTTATTATATGTTTTAACTTAATCATAAGTTTATGTTCACTTTGAATGACCTCATTCAATAAAAAGACATCTTAAGATTAATTAGAGTTAGTTACTATTACATGACACATGTGCATTCATTTCATTCCATCATATGTAACATGTACATGATTAAATCCTAAGCATACCTATACATGCAATATATTTTTAGCACACTTAAATGACAGATGTAAACATGTACATTTGGAATTTAGATGTTGCATTTGACTGAATCATCTTACCATATTTATTTAAAGCTCTATCTAAATTGTTATATAAAAGTACATAGGAATGAAATCAAATAGGTACATGTCATTGGTAACCAAAAAGAAGTGAGGTAATCAAATGACCTCCTTAGCTAATAAATCACTGTTCACAGGATGTCCAAACTATATACCCATTACATTTAAACATATGTAAGTTTATACACATGAACATAAGAAAGAAGGCTTTAAACTATGTGATCATCAATTCAATGATTTGAACAAATATGAATGCATGTCTTTCCTAATAGAAAAAAGGGATTTTATTCATTAGCTAAATGCACATACAAGTGTATAAAGGTTTAAGTTGATACTTGGCCATTGTTAAACCTGGGGAGTGAGGTAAAGACCACATTGGGGCTACTTAAAGCCTTGCGTCCCCAGAATATCCACACTAGAAGACCCACTACTCTTAAATACACATGAATGTACAAGTAACTACAAGAGTGGAAAGCCATGCTAAAGTTGCATTTTTAAAATATTTATGCATATGGAATAAAGTCTTATCTAAATTCTAGTATTGAAGCATGTAAGAATGAAATAAAATTGATGCGTGTCATTGTTAAACCAGGGGAGGTAATCAAATGACCTCCTTAAAACTAAAGCCTTGTATTCAGGATGTATTATGCATTAACATTCTTATAAATCAATACACAAATGAAAGAAAAGAAAGTTCACTTCATACACTTAAGCTATAATCACATACATCTTCTATGTATTTATAACTAACATTCATAGCATATATAATCATTCACATATAAGTTTTGAAAAATAGATTTGGATTTAATAATGATAATAGCCACACATATATTAATTTAACTCAACACATGTTAGCTTGACATAAAGGAAATCATTTGATTTAATTAATTTTGTAAGTGATGAATGCATGAATCAAGTGACATACAACATTTGAATATGATTGGAAAGAAATGAAGGGACATAAGCACATGATTTCATTCAATCCAATTAACTCTTAAGGACAATCATATTAAATAAACTCATTTAAAATAAACCAAATTTTTTTAATGTCATTTTCAATTTATGTTTGATTTGATTTAAGAAATGTGAAAGGAGGTTTGTTAATCCTAATCCCATTCCTCATGTGTGAGTTAATTTGATTTAATGAGAAGAAATTAGATTGATTTTATAGATTAATTAGGTTAAGGTGTGAATTATCTCAATTAATTAATCCTTACCTATGTTATCTTATGATAATTAATTAAATGATTATGAGCCAATGTAATGTGCAAATGAATTGAAAAATTAATTAGCAATGCTCCTATGAAATAAAAGGGTCCTAATATAATTAGCTCATAATCACTAATTAATTAAGCTTAAGGAACTCACTTAATTACTCTTATGGTTTTCTCATATTAAAATAATTTCATTAAACCTCTTTATGATATTAAACACCCATGAATCAATTGAAATCAAATGCAATTACACTTTTAATTGTTAATCAAGTTATTAATACATTAATACATTCCTCTTTTCTTAATTATCAAATTTAATTGATTATCCTTTAAAATGAAATGGGCTTATGGGGAAAGGGTTGGGAAAGAGGCCCCATTCAATTAAACATGATTTGGCATTGAGTTTCAATTTAACTAATTAATCCATTAATTAGTTAATTAATCTTTAATTAGCATTTTGGTTGAAAAAGAGAAGGAAACTTAGGGGAAAGATTTAGAGGGATGCCCCAATCCAATTCCCTAAATCTCACCACTGTTCAATAGTGATGAAGGGGTCCAATTTGTTGATTAATTATTGTTCACATGCTTAATTATCACTTAATTAATTTAAGAAGGTATTAGGGCTTAAATAATTAATTTCCTCAATTAATCAACCAATAAATTCCAAGAAAAATAAGGGAGGCAAAGATCATACCCCTAAACATTCTGAGAAAGTTTGAAATTGATTAGTTAATTAATTATGGAGTAATTAGGCTATATAAATTTTCAATTAAACCCCATCAAGCCAAAATTACTATTCAAAATTAATTAAGAATAATTTTAATGTATTCCCCTCTAAAATACCTTTGAAATTAGTTATAAATTATAGAATTTTTAGCCTTAAAAATACCTTAATTAGCCTTTATTAAGGCTAATCCGTGATTAACGTACGTAAGATTAATATTTAAGTAGTCACATCTGCGTCTTGGTCGGTTGGCGCGGATTGATAATTCGTCAATCTCAAATTGGATCATGCGATCAATCCCGCATAATAAATAGGTGGATCTAATGGGATCTAATGAGCCGTCCATTCTGATCAAGTGAAATAGATGGCCTATGATCCTCCTTCCCGCGAGCAATGAACGATGGAGGTCATCCTCCATGGATCGCTCGATCCGAGTTCACCCGAGCTTAGATTCACTCTAAATCAACCCACAACTTCACACAAGGGATCCACAAGGATCCAAAGGCTAGGACAGGCTCACATGCAAATTTTCTTCACAAAAGATCAACACCATTTAAGCTAGAGATCAGTTTTCATGGAATTACCTCACGAAGCTATGGCTTGCGGCTTGAGGCTTAGTCAGTAGAGAGGAGGCCTATTGAGAAAGATGGATTGGTTCCACCAGATAACTGAGGCCAATGAAGCTTTGGAGCTTGGTGATCAAGTCCCTCCTCCACAGCTTTGGAGCTTAAATGGCTTGGGTAGCTTTCGTGCGTGGAAGGTGTGTGTGTAAGAGGTGAAGTTTGGCTGAGAAATGAGCAAGCTTGGAATGGGATTGAGCTCCCATGTTTTAATTTCGCATAGGAAGAGGAAATGCTGAAGGAGAAAAGGTTGGAATTTCTCTAGGGATTGCAAGGATGCTCGAATTCACCCTTAGAAGCTTAGACGAATCGAATCAATGCATTTCTATGCGAATTGAGGGTATACCCCTCGATTTGCTGAGGTGGATGGATGAGATTGCTTCCCATTTTTCAGTCAGCTAGCCATCGCCAGAGTGCTGGAGTGGTCACCATCAAGTCCACATGGCTTAGTTTGGTTGGAGGAAGGAGTTGGAGGTGGCTCAAGGCTTGATCTTGGTTGATCTCTTGGCTTGGATCCTTTGGTTGCTTGGTTTGTAAGGGAGGTGAGTTAGCTCACCTCCCTTTGGTCCATGGCAAGTCCTACCCCTTTTAGGGTGGGCTAGGAGGTTTAGGGATGCTCTATTTGGAAGTTTGATGGCTGCCAAGGATGAGAGGAGAGTGGACTTTGCCATATGAGGAAAGAATCCAACATGGGAGAGGATCCATGGAGGATTTGCATTGGACTTAGCTCTCAATGGATTTAGGCTAATTTTAGGCTGACCTAGGATGGGTTTGGGTTAGGTTAGGTCAATCTCCAAGGTCCCATGGGCTGGTTTTATGGGTTTTGGCTTAATTTGGTCATATGGGTTCAATTTGGGTCATGTTGGGTTAGGTTGACCAATTGGTCAAATTGGGTCATACCAAGGCTTGGGTTAGGTTCAAATGATGATTTAAAGAGTTTTAGTTTAAGTGGTTTCAATCAATTTGGCCTAGGTTTGATTTTGGCTCATTTGGATTCATATAGGTCAAATGGGCTAAGTTGACCAATTTGACCAAATTAGCCAAATTATCTTGGGTTGGGTGTTGGTTCATGTTGAATTGGTTAATTGAAAATGATTGTAGGCTTTGGTTTGAATCAATTTGGATTTAATTTGGATTTTGGTCAATT
This sequence comes from Cymbidium sinense, assembly GCA_021442155.1. NCBI lineage: Eukaryota > Viridiplantae > Streptophyta > Magnoliopsida > Asparagales > Orchidaceae > Cymbidium > Cymbidium sinense. Next base: position 17,478,804 of record CM038232.1, on the reverse strand, counting down.
TGACCTTTTAGGTCAATTTAGGCTAGGTTGGGTCAAGTTGACCAATTGGTCAAATTGGGCTCAACTATGACTTTTGTCAAGTTCAATAATCAATTTGGAATTAACTTGAGCCATTAGTTGTAATCAATTTGGGTTAGATTGTGATTTGACCCATTTTAGCTTTCTAGGTCAATTTGGATCAACTTGGGTCAAATGACCAATTGGACTTGATTTGACTTAATTGATGATCAAGTCATGTTCAATCATTGATCATGAGTTGGTGTGAATCAATGATTTCAATCAATTTGGTGTAGGATGAGTTTTGGCTAGTTTAAGGTTTCATTTGGGCTAAAGGTTGACTTGTAAAATGACCAAGTTGACTTGGTTTGACCCAATTTAAGGTGATTGATTATCCTAGGGTGATTGTTGATCATGATATGAGGCTTGGATGGGCTTGGTTCAATCCAATTTGGGTTGGATTAGAATTTGGCTCAAAAAGGTCCTTAAGGCCACTTTGGGTCAAGTGGACCTAAATGGGTCAATCGACTTAGTTTTGGCTTGATTCAAGTTTAGTTGAACTTATATATGATCCTAAGATTGAAATATAAATCAAACTATAATCAATTTGGAGTCCAATGGCTTTTGGCTCATTTGAAGTTTTCAAGCTAAAAGGGCTAACATAGGGTTGAGTTGGGTTGACTTGAGTTTGGTATGATAATTGTAGGTTTCATTTATATTTGGATAGATGATTGAAGGAATGATTAGTTCAAAAAAATCCATTAGTTTTGACTTGATTTGGGTGGACTTTGGTTAAGTCCAAGAAATTGGCTTAAAGGGTATAAATTAGATTTTGGTTTGATTTTGGGTTTTGTTTTGACTATATGGATTTATAATTCATTTATATTTGGAATATAAATGAAGATATAAATGATTCATGAGAAAATCACTTGAGTTTGAAGTGATTTGGAAGCAAATTTGACCAAGCTTATGAATGTATGTCAAAACGGCTAAGAAGAAAATCAATTTAGTTTGATTTATTTTTGGTCATTTGAAGGTGGGTTTTATTTATATTTATGAATATAAATGAAGGAATAATTGATTTATAAAAAAATCAATTAATTTTGGTTAAGATTTGGTTAAGCTTATGGAGGTAGGTCCATATGGCTTAAGAAGGGTATTGGCTTAATTTGATTTAGTTTGATTTAGTTTTGGTCATTTGAGTATGGATTTTATTTATATTTTTTAATATAAAAGAAGGAATAATTGATTTATGTAGAAATCAATCAAGTTTGGGATAACTTAGGTCGAGATTTGGCTAAGCTTATGAGATTGGATCATATGGCTTAGGAAGAAATTTTAGAACTTGGATTTGGTTTTGAGATTGAATTATTTGAAGTTGGATTTGGATTGAAATTTAAATTTGATAGATGATTGAGAGATTGAATTGATATTTAAGAAAATCAAATGTATTGGGATTGATTTGAATTTGGTAAGGCTAAGTCCATAAGATGAAATCCAAGGGCATAGAAAGGGTTTTGAATTCAATCATAAGGTTTATAGAGAATTTTGAGCTTGAATTTGATCATGAAATTGATTAAGAGTTTTGGAAATTTGGTTTGGATTTAGTATGAATTTGAGGTTTGGTTTAAGATAGAAAGCATGGATTGAGTTTAGGCTATAGAGTAGGCAAGTCACTATAAGTTCTAAGGCATGACCTATCCCCATGGCTAACCCTTCTATGTCTCAGCTTAGGTTAAGTGTTCACCTAATCATTAGAAGTGTCATAAGTAAGAGAGGAACTCTTAGTGTTATAAAGTCCTAGATCTATGATGAGAAAGTTGAGAACTCACTCCAAAAGTGAGGTCAACAATGTCCTATTCTTCCCATAAATATTTGTATCATTGATAACATATATTAACTAAAATATATATATTTATTATGAAAAATATATATACATTTTACAAAAAAAAATTACATCTTTACTAAAGAAATATGATTTACAAAAATATTATAAATCCATCATCACAAAATATAAACTACTTGCTAAAAAGGATGTGTTCTACAATCCAAATTTCTAACTAATAACCAACATAATTCATACGACTCAACATTGCATTAGCCATTTGGTCCCTTTTGTCTAACCACTAACTAGAATCGTTTATAACCCTCATATCATGTATGCCAATATGTGTTTTCCTAACTCACGCAATCTCTGGAAGAATGAAATCATCACTCCTTTCTAAAATGATTCAATTATATAATATACAAGATGCAAGAATCAACTTGCATTTGTAATAGAAAATATGTGTATGATACTTCCAAATCAATTTTCAAATAACCAAAAGCATGCTCTACTTATGGGACATAGTGATGAATGTCAAATGTTAAACAACTCCAGCTTTGGTTGGTTGCTAGTGAATCCTTTATGGAGATATAAAACTCTTTCTAAACGAGTAATAGAGTAGCCATCATCCACTAGGTAGTACTTATCTGTGAGTAGCTTTGAAGCATTATTCTTTAAAATAAAACTAATTAATTAAAGTGATATTTATATTATAATATTTTTTACCTTGTGGAATAACGAGACTATTATATTGTTTTAATATATTACGAAGTACTGTATTATCATGTGCTGAACCTTTCCACCTAACTAAAATATAAGTAAACCTTAAATTAAAGTCTATTGTTACAAGCACATTTTGGGTGGGATAAGATATTTTTTCCCTCTAAAAGCATATTCATACTCCTTAAAAATCCTAGCATTAATATAGGTTTCATCAAAAGATTAAATAGAGTCCGAAAAGTAATAAGTTATATTAGTAAGAGCAATAAAATACTTACATAAGATATATTTATCGTACCTTGAAGAAAGACATGAATCTATCATTCAATTGTATTTTATGTGGAGTTTCAAATGATGGAAGCATTATCATCTCATGTCGTAACTCTCCTACAACATATAATACAACATTAAAGTACCTACTCACAGTTTCTCTGGAGCATTGAAAGTTGAATCAAATGATTGATTTCACTATATGGGTATGTAATAATATAACAACTGTTATTAAATTTGCACATTAAGTGTGTCTACAAGTAAACCTCTTACACATAATTTAAAAAAAAGAACTTTTTTTCATTTGAACCATCTTCACGATATCTGAATCGGATCCATGATGCAATCTAGAAAGGTACGTTTCACATTGGATATTTTGCTCAAGATTAATTCTTTGTTAATCTCACCTTAGTGTATATAATTAAACAAATATAATAGTGATAGAGCCAACAATGCAGACATGAATAGCTAAAGCAAGTTCATTTCTATTGATCTCTACATCATTTGAAATCTCATTATAATCAGAGGATCATCCTTCACTATTTTTTAATATCTCAGTCATTAACTTTTATAATGATATTCACTAAGCTGATCTTCAAAAAACAAGAAAAAGTATTTAGAAAAATGACGAAAATGCCAAATTAGCTGAAAAATGAAGGAATGATAAAAAAAAAGAGAAGAAGGAAGAGATGAACAAAGAAGAGAATAATCATTTTTGTAATCATGGACATCTCGTTGAATAGAAAGCATGGTTGAATTAAAAGTTTTTGACTGAATTTGTAGATATGTATGAAGGGATCGAGAATTCCTAGTATTTATTTAGGCCTCTTTGATAAAAATCTATATTTAGATTTTTAATTTATTATTTTCTTTGAAAGATTTGGGGCTTCTCTTTTCAATAAATTTGGGCGAACTTGTCCTTGGGGGAAAATATTTTCATACTTTTTTTTTATTTTACATCATGGAATTTTTCTACAAACTTGATGTCTTCCCTAACAATCTACATATTGTATATTAAATAATAGTAAATAGCTAAATAACACTAATATAAAAAAATTAGACAACCTTCATGAAAATAATACTTAATCATGCAAATAAAACTTGATTAATTACAAAATTATCAAAATAATCCTACAATATATTTATTAATCTTATTTAAAACTCAAATTTCAATAATAATGAACCAAATAACCATCAACCATTGTACTTAGAATACTTAAAACTATTTGGTTGTATGTAAAATAAAAACAAAAGTTTTTTTATACAAATAGAATTATTAAAATTAAAAATCAAATATGTATTAAAAATTAAATAAATTATGCACAAAAAATTAGTACTTGTTTAAAAATAGTTTACTATACATTTATTTTGAAATAAAATAATATCTTTATAATTTATATATCAAAGGAATATTAAAATAACACTAAATTTATTAAATTATATCATAATTAATAAAAGTAATTAATGTTGCATGATTAATAGTATTTTGGGATCAAAGAGCAATAAGTTAACAATATAAAGGTACATCTTTAACTTACAATGGTTAATTGATATAAATTTGTTGAGCTTAGAGTTCAATTTACCAAATACCTTATAAGTTTGCTTTACACTTGTATTTTTTCTACAAACAATAAATCAAACTAAGTTTCTAAATCCACACCAAATGAAAATTATGACAAAAGTAGTCACCATAACTTTAAAATTATTCTACGCCAATCCTAATGACTCCTGCAAATGAAAATCAGTTGTAGGCTAATTCTTAATTCCATTAGGCTGTGCTATCAAGAAAGGGACCTAATAAAGATTAATCATCGAAGCTTTAGAATAATACCAGTTATCAACTACAATCTCAACAAGGGAAGCAAAAGAGGTGTTGTATAAAATAAACCGCAAATAGGAAGAAAAAAAATGATCTTAGCAAGAATCTAAAAAAATAGGAACAATAAAATATAAAATCCATTTCAGCAACAAATTAAGAACCAATTAATTCAATATTGACTTTGGTGAAGAGAAAAGTACCCTAAAAGCACCGCAGATATAAATGGAAGCATAGTGAGAATCTAATCAAGGGTTTCAGATGAATCAATAAGACCAAAATGTTACCTCCTTCTCTACGTAGCAGGAAATGATCACTGAATCATTTTTAGCGAAATGATAGAAAGGAGAAAAAAGTAAGAGAAATGAAGAGATGTGCTCAATCAGCTCATATCCAATAACAAATGGCATAGGGAGCTTTGCAGCGTGACGAAGAACTTTGTGCATGCAGGACAATTTGAACGGGGGAGGAAGATTTCATGCACGGGATGGAGAAGGTACTTTCGCTTGAAATGGGGTCATTATGTGTACTTGGCGTAGGAGAGGCGCATGGAAGGAAAATGAAGAGCTTTGCGCACAAGATGGATGAAATGCATTCGTGTTGGAGAGAATGCGTGATTTCTAATTTCGCTCGATTTGAAGGAATTTTAATTACACCTAGGCTATTCATGAGATTTAAAATACCGTAAAATTTTACCCTGCATTTTTTTTACTTTGACCAAAACAACAAAAAATATAAAATACATCATGACATTGCTCCTAACAATAGCTAGGGAACCGCCTAATTTACTAACACAACATTTAGTAACAACCATTTAAAAAACAACTAGCACTGACTATGATATTTTTGTAGTTGAGCTAAAACTTGTTCAGTCTTGGCTTTCCTCTCAACCTTTGGAGCTCTCAAATTGTCATTTATTACTCCTTTGATCTTGTTATTGTATATGAGTCTAATATTTTTTCCTTTTTGGTTTCATTTTAAAATTTTTTTATGTTAATCTTTCTTTTCTTTTAATTTTGATTGTTAGCATGTTCTATGAATTTCGAGCCATTAAATTTGTTTTTTTATTAAATAGAGATTTCCTAATCTGAGATGTATTGGGTTGAAATATAATTATTATTTAGTTTAAATTTGATTGATTTATTTGTAATTTATCTAACTATTTCTCTATCTAATGTTTTAATTTATCTAATATTACGAAATAATCGGTTATTACAAATAGCCAAATAAGAGATGTGAGCATTAACATAATGTAAAATGGAATTTTATTTGGAAAGTAGAAAAATAACTCTTCCATTATGTGTACCATTACACTTTTAGGTTGAAAGTATTTAAATTTAATGATTTTTGATAGATGTAGGTGAAATAAATGTTATTGTGGGCAAGGATATATACATTAATCAACATGTTTAGCGTATGTTAAAATCTTTGAGATTAATTTTTAATTAATTTTAAAGAAACCTTTTTGTAATATTTTTAATACATCACTTTTTTACTTGAAATGTATAAGAATCAGATGATCAAATCTACATGGAATCATGAATACATAAAAGTGCAAAAAGATTTTAGAGTTTGCAAGATAAAGTAAAAAAATCATTAAAAAAATTTTATGTCCACATCTAATTTTTATCGATGAAGGTATAAGAAATGACGTAGTTGGTATCATGTCTAATTTTGAGCAATTACAACTTCAAGTTGAACAATCTTGCATATATGATATAGAACGATTTTTTGAGGGAAACATTTGGTTAAAATAATATCTCAATGAATTTGGTGGATTAATGTGATGGGCATAATAAAAATCCATCAATGATGATAAACAAGTGTTAAAATTATTAGAAGATTAAGGTGTGAAGTTACATCTTAAGTTTAAGTCATTCTCAAAATTATTTTTATATTGCACTTATTTCATTTGAAGAGTTTGCAATCATGGACAATAATATAATTTTATATGCTGTTATAATATAGTCACTAATGTGCAATCACTATCAGACAAATTATTTCAAAAGCATTCAAATATAAAAATTAACCATCATCATTAGCATAAATTAGTCTTATGGGCAGTTTTTAACAAATGACTTAAAAAATAAAGTTCTCTACAAAATTTTGATATCATGAAATTATTTCTTAAGTAATGGTAAAGTATATGAGTTTTATTATTTTTTTATTTTTTTTGTTTGTATCAAATATAAAATATTGATGCAAATAGATTTGAAATATCAATGATACTTATTTTCGATGAATTTAAAATTCGTTCAAATCATTCAAATTACAAATGTAAGAATAATTTTCAACTTGTAGCCTCACCTTCCCTACTTGCATCTACTTCCTAGTTCCATTGCCCACTTGTGGCCACCAGCCATTGACATTCACATCCCTCCTCCCTTCAACCATCCCTATTGCCATCCACTAATCCGATCCACCATCAATCGATGTTCATTATGAATTTATAAAATACATTTATTTGAGTGCATTGATTTACAATGTATTTGAAATGTATCATAATAATCCTAAGGAAATTATTTAAGAGCATTTGATTTACATGAAAGTGATAAGATCATCTTGATTAAAATCAATATAATTATCAAATAATAAAATAATAACAAATTAAATAAGAATGCTTGATATATATATTTTTAAAACATTTTAAACAACTTTATATTGAAATCATTGAATTCTAATATATTTTAAATATATTTTATTATAAGATTTTTTAAACAAACCAACTCATGAGCTGATGTCATGTCCAAGCCAACTAAGTTGAGTTGGCTCAATCATACCTCTAATTATGACTTCTACCTCATTCATTTCATCTCTAACCAAATCTTGCAAATCAATCTGCACATCTTATTGAAATACAAAACAATCATATAAAATTGATAAAATTTGTCCAACATATAAGTTCAAAATTAATTTATAATTAGTGATGGACATACTTGTAATTTTATATTCAATCAAAACATTGAATTTCAAAGGTTTGCCAAGTAAAACAATATAATTGTTTTAGAAATTTCAAAAGCATATTCTCTTAGAAATTAATGCAGCTTTAAGAGAGCATTTTTAAAATATTTTAGTTCATTTGAATTTTAGCGGGGCCCTTTTAATCTCGTATAAATGGACCAATGGCAGCATATCAATATATTAAAACATTTTTGGATTAATGTGGTGAGATTATGAGTCATTATTTTAATGAAAATATCTTCAGTTGGCTGTCTAATCAATATAGTGCACAATCTGACAAAATGGCACCTTTAGCTATTACTATCCTTCTTGTTGTTTTTCTTCTAAAATATTGATATGATAAGTACAAGATGATTTATAGATACAATAATAGTAACAATAGTCTAATAAAAGTGGTCAGACGATAGTGATCAAATACCTTAATGATATAATTGATTTTGACGTATTTTTGTGTGTGTTAAATACCTTAATGATATCACAATTCAATAATTTTAGGTTCATTGGATCCATATTATCAAGATGCTCAATTTAACTATATTCTAATTTGGTGATATTTTGATCTTCTAATTAATATCCCAATTATTTTCTTAATTATCTGGAGGAGTTTGATCAGGGCTAACTCAAATCAAATATTTTCTTATATATTTTGGTTTATCTCATCAGATATGATGCTAAAGTTGCTTAAATTAATGTTTGGATGATCCTTAATTTGATTTTAAAACCTTTCAATCTTCAAATGCATTGAGATTAGGATTAGGATTATTTCTATGATGTATCAATCATAATCATTGTATTTCAAAATTTTGCTAAGTTAGGAAAAATTTAACTTAGCAAAAAAATAATCACCCAAAAAATTAATTGAAATTTTCATTAAAAAAAGTTTAAATTAGACTAAATCTTTCCATGGAGGGGAGGCATGGTCTATGACATGGTTAAGGTGGCATGCTTATCTTTAAATATTATTTTTAACAATGTATATGGTGATGTGAGCTATAGTAATCACAGAGGTTTTTTATTTTTTTTTTTAAATTTTTGATGGAAGAGGTTATGCATTGAAATCTTTCGTTTAGCATTTTTTTTCTCTCATTATATTTATAACTAGCACATGTTTTAAAATTATTCTTTAAAAATTCATAAATAGTTAAGGTTATGTTAAACTTATTTTTTAATTAATAAAAACAAATTATTTTTTATTTTTATTTACAAAATAATATTATATTATTTTATTTATTTAAATTAATTTATTTGTGATTACTATTTTGTATATTTTTTATAAATATAATTAATTTGAATCAAACTGAATCAAATATACTTGATTCACTTAGACCAAGTTTCGTTTTTGTTAAATTAATAACATTCAGAAATTTAATTATTTATTTTGTTACTAAAAAAACAACTTAAAATTTATCAAGCAAAAAGTTTATTATTTAATTATCACATTTAATTTGACGCATTGATTATATCTGCGCTTCAGTTTTTTTTTTTTTTAATAATAATGATAATCACGATATTTTTTGCTGTACAATTACAGAGGTTTTAAATAATAATCAATATTTTTGATGTGATAAAGATATTATTTATATAAATATTAAAATTTAGATGTTATATAATCAATATTGGTTGATGACCTACCTTAGACAATGGTGATAAAAGCATCAATAGCTCTAGAATTCTCATTGAATCCTAAATTTTCCCAATGTTGAAAACTTGGATTTATTTATAAATATATAGAAGCAATATTTTGATCATTTTATCAAAAGTTTAAATAATTCATAAAAATTTTGATTGATGATTTAATGTTTTTTTTAGATATCTAAGACTTTAATGAACTCAAAATCAAAAAATTTTCAATCCGTCTAGATGTTCATCGATGGTTTAATATTTTTTTTCTCATTTTGTTTTGATCCATAATATATTAGTCCTAATAAGAATAGGTTGAGATGAGGTCGTTGACAAATTCACAACTATCTTTGACTTTTCTTAAATATAATAATGATAATTTTTGGACTTGCATTAATTGATAGCGACTTTCTACCAACTATAATACCTAAACGATGAATGGTGGAAAGGTAACCCAGATGAACCGCAGTTTATAAAAGAGCTTTTATCTGTTTCTCTGTTGCTGAAATCTCTGTTGATTAAAGACCTGAGAAAGCGACAATTTCCTTTTTTTTTTTTTGGAAGATTGAGTTTTGAAATAATGCAAATTTTATGAAGGTCAGATTTAATATAATGATCGTGAGAACAATTTTAAAGGTTTTTATAATTGAAAAAGCAACAAAGCTGTTTGTTTACACGTGTTATTAAATTTAATATATTTAATGCCAATTTGGAATTAATTTTATTTTGTGTATTTTATTTTGTTAAGTTATTTTTAGAAATATATTTATTTGATGTATTGTTTTTAATAATTTTATTTTTATTTTTATAATAAATAATATTATTTTAAAAAATACTTAAAATAAATTTAAATGCTTTGAGTGTGTGTGAGAAGGCCTAAACAGTTGGTTGTCGTATTTAAGAAAGGAGAGATTATAGTCTACAGTAGTAGAGTTGTTGCATGTTAGAAAATCAGTTCCGGTAGAATAAAAGTTTATATTTTTGTAGAATCCACACGAGATGTTTGAAGAATTAATAAAACTCAAATTTTTTTCTTGAAAAAACCGAAAGAGGAAAAAAGCATAGCCATAAAAATCTTATATATCTTTCAAAGTACAAAATTTTCTCGATAACTGAGAATTTATATGAGAATATGACAATAGAATCGAAACACAACAACAACTATATAGTCATGATTATGTTGTAACGGTACTTGATAACGGTGAACGGCAGCCGGCGGCGACGGCGGTGGTGATGACGGCCGGCGATAATCGGCAGCGGCGGTGGCGGTAGTCAGCGATGGGAATGACCAAACGATGGTGGTCGGCGATGACGCGATGGGCAGTGATGACGGCGATGGAGATACGATGAGGATCGGTGATGGCGGCGGCGAGGTTGGCGAACGGAGGTGGTGGCCCGGCAGTCAGTGGCATGATTATGCTCGGAGGATTTTCAAGCTTTAGAGCTCTCTCTTCTTTTTAGTTTCACTCCCCTCATGTGAAGAATGATGGGCTATTTATAGATTAGAGAGAAGGCATTTCCATAAATACACGCAAAATCAAAACCACTTCATCGGATGGCTCAAGATGATTCCCTTGATCATCTGATGTATCTTCTGTATTTGAATGCTCAAATGAAGTTAGAATCAAGAGATCTTGGGCTTGTTAAATCCGGCTCGTCAAGACGCTCGATTTGATCATAAACACTCCATATTTAAGAACTATTTAGGGATTTAACTGATATCCCAGAGTTTACAATGATATTTTAAGTGCTTGATCTCAGTAGTTTCAACTAGATTTGACATCAAGATTCGTGACAAGTAGTATTTTTTGTGTCATATCGTTCTTTTTAGATGACATTATCTCAATCATCCAAAAATTTATATGCCAAATAATTAAAATAACAAATTTTTAATGAAATTCATTCATACATTTTGAGAGAAACAGATCTTCATGAGCACAAGATTATGATCATAAGTAGAAGCGCGGATGTGTCTTGAGTGTAAATGAGTTTTGATTCGGACCATGGGATTACAGCTAGGCTCCAGCTCGAGGCATACACCATGGCATGGGGAGCATGCACATGACGGTATGGCGGCGGCGGCGGGTGGCCGGGAGAGCGGCGGCTGGAGGCCGCGGTGGCAGTCTTGTGAAGCAAGGCGTCTGTGCAAACGTGCACCCATGAGCATTTGTTTTCCATTTTCTCCCATTTTTTCATTATTTATTTATTTATTATTTTTTTGCCTAAAGGGTCTAAACGCTTAGTCAAAGACATATTCTTATCTAGTGTCCTGGATGAGAAATCATTTACAGGGCTATAAAAAAATTTTTTTTTTTTCCTTTGTGAGTGAAGTTTGACCTTCTTCTTAAGAGAAGATCATTCGCTCGATCAAGACCCGTAGCTCATCTACGGCCTCGATTTTTCCTCGAAGAGGCATCAATCCTATCGGACCAACCGGTTGGGAGGCATTAAGGCCCAGTTCATACGGCGGCTCCGTTTTCCCTCGAAGAGGCGTCAACTGTCTAGTCGGACCGACCAGTTCCAAGGCAGTAATTGTCTGACGGCCCGATTTTCTCGAAAGAGCTGTCACGAGCTAGGCATTATTTATAAAAGAATTGTATGATATGACATTATTTTATTAAGGGGGATTTACATACATACCACACAATTCTTATGTATTTATATATCTAACACTTAAAGTTAGATATTTACTTATCTAACATTTTTCTATGCTTAGAAGGGTGCATTTCACTTTTAAAAAGTGAATAAAGTGATATTTTTTTATATGATATTAAAGATTAGGGTGTTATATATGTACAAATTGAAGTTTAGGTGTTAGATATGTAAATACATAAGAATTGTATGGTATGTATGTAAATCCCCCTTTTATTAATCTATCATAATGATAAGAGCTGTCACGAGGTAGGAATAGACATTGGGTGCTCTAAAGGATGATTTGATTATTTAAGAAGAAAATAAAATGATTTGATTTGTTTCCAATTTTTTCAATTTTAATAATTTTTTGTTAAAAGAAATTTTGGTTATTAATTTAAAATTTTGGCACACATTTAAAAAATACAACTATGAAAACTAATTTTTTTTATTTACATTCAAATTAAATTAGTCATTTAATAAACTTTTTCGCTGATTGATATCCCAACTTCCAACCAACCGACATTTCCTCTTGCTTGCCGACTCACCCTAATAATAATAATAATAATAATAATAATAATAATAATAATAATAAAAAATAAATAAATAAATAATCTAGATGCTATATAAAGCCAGGAAGTGTTATCTCGAATGAACGGCCATGGAGATGAAGAGAGTTCGGGGCCGGCGTCAGCGGGCTGGCGACTTGTAAATACTTACTGGAGAGAGGATTCCGGCCGGTGGTCTTCGAGGCTGAGCGGAGCATCGGCGGTGTGTGGAAGTGCACGCCGGCATCGACAAGGCTGCAGGATGTGAGGTGGGATTACCAATTCTCCGACTTTCCGTGGCCGGAGAAGGTGACGGAGATTTTTCCGGATAATAAGCAGGTGATGGAGTATATAGAATCCTATGCCCAGAGATTCGATCTCATGAGACATGTGAGGTTTGGAGAGAAGGTGGAGGGGATAGAATACGTTGGCGTTGGAGAGGAGGAGATGGAGGCGTGGGATCTATGGGGTGGCACCGGCGACTTCGGCGACGAGGGTCTGGCATGTCACGGTGAAGAGTGTCGAAGATGGAACAACAACAAGGTAAATTTATATTTTAATTATGCTAATTAAATGTTAATTTAATTTAGATTGATCAAAGTTTGTTTTACTAATATAAGTTAGAGACATATAATATAAAAATAATATTGTTGCGTCTTAAATCATTCGTAGAGAAAGTTTTAAAGCTTGCTTGTAATCTACACTGAGATATTTAAAGAGTGAACAAGAGTTAATAATGCACCAACTGAAGATTCTTCTCCCAAGTTTGATATTCAAGTTCAAGAGGATAAACTTACTTAAAGAAAAGAATAATAATAATAATATTAAAGTAATGAATAAAAAATTTAATATTTTACAAGTATTTACGGTACATAACTATGGATCACTATTATATTGATGTTCTAATATTCTATTTATTTTTAAAATATTTATATTTTTTAGAATATAATTAAAAATATTGAGAAAGTAGTTAGATGAATAAATATAAATTTAATTTAATTTTTTTATAAATAGTTTAAACAACTACTATATGTACAGATTTAAATCTATTTTTCATTTTTAAATTCAACATTTGATAATTGAAATATAAAATAATAATAATTACATGTCTATATAAACATACAATTTTGTTATACAAAAAATATTAAAAATAATACTAAGTCAGTCATTGTCTAATAGAAGAATATGAATTCTTATTAACAATAAGCCTATTTGTTTGACATGTTAACACTCAACATACAGCTAGTTTAGCCCAATTAAAAAATTTAATTATGACTCTAATCATGATAAATAGAATAAAAAGTTTGAATAAATTTAAAATATAGATCATGTTCAATCGAGTTCAAGCTTGATAAAAAAAAATTGAAAAGAGCTTAACAACTTATTATCAGACTAAACTCAATTCATTTATAGCCCTATCTTCTATCAATATGCTATGTAGGTACATGTGATGGATTTTGTGGTTCTCTGCATTGGAAGATTCAACGGACTTCCAAATATCCCAATATTTCCCAAAAATAAAGGTCTAGAGGTCTTTAATGGTATGATTATTCATTCTATGGACTATTCCAATATGGGTAGTATAGCTGCCGCTAAATTGGTCAGAGGAAAGAGAGTTACCATTGTGGGTTACCTCAAAACAACACTTGACATAGCTACAGAATGTGCTAATATTAATGGTAGCTTCTTAACATTTTTTTTTGCATTATTGTTGTTGTTTTTGTAGATGATCATAAATTTTTAAATAAAATCTCTCTATATTTTGAGCAGGACCTGAATATCCTTGTACTATGATAATTCGAACAAAGAGGTGGAACGCGTACAAATTTGAGGCTTGGGGTATCCCTCTTTATTACTTGTATTTAAATCGCTTCTCAGAACTACTGCTTCATAAGCCTGGGGAAGGACTCATATTAAGTTTCTTAGCAACATTGCTTTCACCTTTGGTATAAATCTAATTCATACTTATTTCTTAATAATTATAAATTAAATTTACAATTCTCGCATGTGTATGTACTTAATTAACATTATAAAATATTTATTTAAATCTCGAGGTGGATCATCTCAAAGTTTACGAAAGTTACATAAAGAGAACAATCCCATGAAAAAAATGGGATGGTTCCCGAGCATAGTTTTACCCAAGGACTTTCTGCGAGTTTAGCATGTTCATTACCGGAAAAATTTTATGATAAAGTAGAAGAAGAAAGCATTATCTTGAAGCCATCTAAGAACTTTGAATTTTGTGAGAATGGGATCCTTATCGAAGGCCAAATTATGCCTATAGAAACCGATTTGGTAATATATGCCACAGGGTTTAAAGGTGTTCTAAAGCTAAGAAACTTTTTTGTTTCTCCTTGGTTCAAAAAAATTGTAGCAGGCTCAGAAGATGTGGCTGTTCCTCTCTATAGGTATGAATACATTCATTAACTAATTAAAAGTCATATAGAATAGCTACTCACCTAACATAGATAATTTTAATCCATACAAATAATGCATACATCCCCAAATTCCACAGATGGCAATCATTGGGTATTTTGAGAGCTTAGCTAACATTTATATTTCAGAGATGAGAGCAAGGTGGTTAGCTTGTTTTATTGATGATGGCTTCCTATTGCCTAGCAAGAGAGAGATGGAAAAGAATATAATGGAGTGGGATAAGTACTTCAAAAAATATACAGGAAATTCAATTGGTTATTATCGCAGAGCATCACTCTTATGCGTAATTGGCACAGATCAGTTGTGCAAAGATATGGGTATCAACCCTCAAGAAAGAAAGGATTTTTGCAGATTTGTTCCTCCCTATGGTCCCAAAGATTATGCTAACCTTGAGTTAAAAAAGCAATAGGAGTGAGTTTATAATTTAATAAATGATTGATAAGAGCATATATTATGACATATTTTATGTATGTTGAATAGTAGTATTTGCTCATATAATTATTAGACTTTTTTTTTTCATCCTTTCAATTTCTCATAAGAATTAAATCAGTGTCTCATATTGTTTCTCTTTTTTTTTTTCTATCAAGTAAATTTGACTTCTATTATTAATAGCGTAAGATTAACATTCTTAACCACCAACTTCTTAAAGCTCTAAGAAAATCAAATAACTTACATGAGTGTATATATAGTTTAACATAAACTTATTATAAAGTATTCCGATACAAGAAGTACTCAATAAAGTTGGAAGGACTTTATATAGTCAAAGAAAAGCTTTGGCCGTGTGAAATTTGCCGATTAGTGAAGTAATTCCCATAATAAAAACATTAAACTCTAATGACCATAATTATTAAATATTTCTCATAACTAAGGCTTATGTATTCTACAATATCATCCATAAAGAAAAATTTTCAATTGATAAATGTTTGAAATTTGAAATCTATTTTTAAAAAATAATAAATTTTTTAAATTTATCATTTGTTTAAATGAATAATTAGACAACAATATTGACTTTAAACTCAACTCCACCCTAAATATAATAATATTATTATTACAGATAAAATAAGTTAAAATAAAATCAACATTTTCTTTGTTTTTTTATTGGTGGCATTAGAAGCACATACTACAGACACATGTTCGTTACATAATCAAATTTTATGTTTTATATTGATAATCTTTTTTATTAGACAACAGAAAGATAATCTTAATATAAATAAGATAAATTTGCTAAATCGAAATAATGTTAAATTAGTTTGCAATATATTTATGCAATTGCCAATCAAGGATTATTTTATTTCAACTTATTATTAATTTTATATTTTAGTTGACATTAGCTTTCTCTAATTCTGTTTTATATCATTGATTTTCAGATGGAAGGAAATATAAGAGCTTCATTTATTTTTTATAAAAAAGTTAGTCATTTCAATATAGAAAGCATTTGAATTTAAGATATCATAGAATATTTCATGTGAATGTTTTATTTATATCTTATAAAATAGTTTTTGTTTATTATTTATCATATATTTTTATTATTATTTCACCATCCAAGTAATGATTAAATAATTTAAATATTTATTATGCCATCACAATTTTTCTCAACAACCCCCTCATGGAGAAGAATATTTTGTCCTTCATATAAGAATGATACTTATCTTATTGTCATCATAATAATTAAAGATTTGGTCAAATTATGGAAAAAATATATTAATATTTATTTTTTACCAATACGATATTTTATGTAATAAAAATATGAATCAGAGATATTATTGTTTCAAATATATGCTCTTGCCAATTCAATTAAACCTATAGAATAATTTTTGTCACTCTAATTACTTATTGTAGCAAAAAGAAATTAATAATTTTCATAATTCTGACTTGATTTCAGTATAAAACCTGTTAACTTGGCTTATAAATTCTTTGAAAATGAAACTAAAATAATAATAATATTATTATTATAGATAATATAAACTTAAATTTCTTAAATAAAAGTAATGTAAAAAAATGCTTAATATATATTTATACAAGGGGGAATTAAGGCCTGATTTATTTTAATTAGTTTATGATATATCCCTTTTATCCTCTTTTAAGCTTCTATGACTAGTTTCCTATATCCCTTTGGGGTTAAGCTCTTACCAAGCATCAACTTAGCATAAGTAGGCTCCTTAGATTTTGGTCCACCTCAACCTCTAGAATCTTATTATTTTTGTGTTCAACTAAGAAGTGTCAAATTCCTTTTCCCCATGAAAGTACCAATCTCCCCTTAATTATCTTCCAGAGAAACTTTAATCCAATGTTTATTTCTTATTATAAGTATTAACTAACATCATTGAGATTTTATAAAAAATAAACAAATTGACAACAAATTTTTAACTTGATCTTGTTGAAACATTCATGATGAATGTCTTACTTTGCTCATTTCAAAAAATCACTAAATTTTTATTTCTCTTGGAGTGAGATTTTAGTTTATTATCTCAAATTAGTATATAAAAGTGAGAATGCATGGAAAACTATTTTGCTATGTTTTTGTTTATGATCTTGAATGTTGTAATGTCTTTAATTAAGAATAGCAACTAGTCCCTAAATCTTGATTCATTCTTTGAACAATGAGCATTCAATAACTCTTATTTCGGTATCATTTTCTCACCTTAAGATCCATCTTTTTGATTGATTTATTTTGTTCATTTAGATTTATTATTTGGCAAATCTATATGTGAACGTTTCTACTATTACAATATCTAAATAGTTTATTATTAGAGTACTAACTAAGGTAGATGTCACTTAACAAAACTCTAATTTTATTTGGATAGATTTTAAACATTATGGTTTTAAAAAAGATTAATTAATTCTATGTACACTATCACCTTTTTTTGACATGAGGGCTTCGTATATAAATCTATAGAAATTCATTCTCAAAGCAACGTTAATGAAGTTTGATTGGACCCCTTTGACCTAGTTTAGCTTAAAGGGACCTATTTTACTCTTTTAGATCACAATCATCAAATTAGACATATTTATTAAGCATAAAAGTTAAAATAAATTTTAATCGATCAACTATACCTGATTTAGGACTAATTAGCCCTTAATTAAGCTAATTTGCTCACTTAGCCCAACATAGCCTTAATAGACCCTTGAGGCTATTTTGGACTAATTGACCTACTTGACCAAATTGAGCTAAGCCAACTCTTAGAAACCATTTTCAAATGATTAAATATAATTGACTTAAACTTATTTGTTTTTTGACCTATCCTAATTTAGCAATTTGGTTCAAATTATTTAAATTTATTTTATTAAACCTATTAGGTTGACTTGAGCAATTTGTTCAAATTGCCCTTCATCAACTATTCCAATTAATATGAATGGACCTACATATATAGAATTAATTTAGTTGTCCTTTAATTAAGAAAATTGATCCTAATTGATACAAGTGTAATTGAATCCAATAGATTCCACTTCACATTTTTGATCATATTATCTTAATTTAATTATATCAATTAGATCAATCACCTTGGATAACTTAAGCCAATCAATTATGCTAATTGGATTAATTGACCCAAGATAAACCTAACACTTGGACCATTTAGAACTCATTAAACTAAATGAACTTTAGCTTTTGAATTTACCAAAAACTATGGACTCATATGCATCCCTACAAGCTTCATGTGTCAACCACACCTAGTAGACATGGTTGAAACATAAAATTTTCGAATTAGGGCCCTTGAACATGATTAGATCAAATTAAATGCAAATGGGTTAATTATACCAAATCACTTTAAACATTGCAATTGGCTAAACCTATTGCAATCAAACTTACTTCATGTCTTTTTGATTGAGGCAAGTCGTACCATGTCAAATCATTTGGACAACTAGTTTAATCAATTTTATTCTATTGGGCTAACTTTATCTAGTTAGATTTAATTAGGTCCAATTGAACAATTAGGCTTTAAGACCTTCGTAAAAACTAGTGGATCTGCTTAACTACATATGACCTAATTAATAAGATTAGCACTTAAACTAACCAATATCCTTAAATTAGTTAAATCTTTAGCATCCTTTAGAGATGATTGATCCATTCCTAATAAAACTAAGATTTTCATGATATTGATTTTATTTCTATCTTAAAACTGTTTACTAGATTTAAGTTTCAATAAGCTTAATCTAATAACATTTTCACTATCCTTAAAAGTTCATATGATAAATTTTAGTTATATTAAAAGATTCCTTATAGGAGTTGACATGGGGCAAAATATAAGTTTTTCTATCCTTTAGTCTAGTAGATTAATTGACTACTAACCTTCTTGCTAACTAAATCGTTAAGAAACCTCATCCTTTAAACCATAATTGGCTATGGTCTACTCTATTGTCATAATACCTACATAAATCTTGCTACATAGCTTAGTATTTTATTATAAATTTAATAGAATTTCAAACCATCTATTCAAATTTATTACTTCTTGAAGTTCATTGAACCACTATATAGATATAATGACTTCCACCTCTATATTGGTGGACAAAATCATCTTTTAGATATTTTGAATCTCCTTAGCATAGACCGAAATCTAAAACTTATGACCATTTCATTTTATTTCTAATGAACTAGATATGACCCCTTTTTTAGCTTAGAAACAAACTAGCAATAGGTAAATTTATTCTCTTTGATTGATTTTATAATTAGTTAGCATTTTCAAATCATATCTTAACTCACCTCAAGTTATGATTTCATTAATAATAAATTTTTCTTTAACCTGTTAAACCCATAAACTTTCAATTTAAATTACCCTAACTAAGGTAAATCTCACCTTAGTTTAATCAAGGCGGATTAGAACTATAGCCTTCAATTAGCCTACTTTATATGTTAATTAACCAAAAAACTTAACTCCTAATAACATTAGTAATTAATCTTCAAATCTATTTACCTAGCTTGAACCAAGTGTTTGATCCATTTGAATTCAAACTGAAAAGAATTAGACCTAAACTAAACATAGGTGGCTCGTCTTGGATAGTGACTTGTCATGGTCAATTAACTTACCATATTGGCTAATTAATTAAACCATAAAGTTTCTAATATACACAACCCTTAGAGATACATTGGCTTGTCCTATTGACCTTACATGAACACTTGAACCAATTATATGTTAATTTCATATCATTCTTGAAGTCAAGTTGTTCTCGTTTCCCTGCTCCTAGATTTAAAATTTTGTGTAATTTAAAATCCAAGATAATACAATCAATCAAATGGAGGAATTATTAAATTTATCTATTTAATAAAAACCTATTCATATATTTCAACTAACTAAATTTAATGGGTTAATGTGTTGTAGCTATTTACACCTCCACGTTTCTTTAGAAATGAGACTTTTGGCTATTGTATTATGTTGTTTTCACTTTCATTTTTTTATTCATATTTTAATTTAAAATTAAAT
This sequence comes from Cymbidium sinense, assembly GCA_021442155.1. NCBI lineage: Eukaryota > Viridiplantae > Streptophyta > Magnoliopsida > Asparagales > Orchidaceae > Cymbidium > Cymbidium sinense. Next base: position 17,458,563 of record CM038232.1, on the reverse strand, counting down.
ATGCTCAATAGTGATGATTATTTTTAAAATATTTAAAATATCTAAAAAATTAAGTATTTTATAAAATATACAATCTATTTTCAAAATAAAAAATAAAAATACTTTGAAAGACAATAAAAATATATTTTTAAAATAACAAAAAAACATAAAGACAAAATAGAAAATAAAATTGATCTAAATATGCTCTAAATTTGTATAAATGAATATTTCGAAATTAATGAGATTATTTGGTGCTTTATTTTTCTTTCTTCCAACTCTAAACTTGTCTTCTTTACATAACCTTCATCAACAAAGTTACATGTCTTTCCCATCACCTTGAAAAAAAAAGGACCTTTTATCGACAAGGTGTGGAAAAACACGGCTTCAGTCAGCGAGATGGGATTATCGCTTCTATGACTTTACATTGTCGTAGAAGGTGACTGAGATGTGTCTTGACAATATTCAAGTGATGGAGTATACAGAATCCTATGCACAAAGATTCGATCTTTTAAGACATGAGGTTTGGAGAGAAAGTGTGGAGATATAATAAAGGATAAAATTTTAAATTAGGTTTAATTAAAATACTAATTAACTAATTATGCATAAAAAAATTAAGACAGCTGTAGTATTTTGCTCGTATCAGATGTATTCAGTGTTGGAATTGAGCGAACTTGGTATCGTAGGAATCAGAATGAAATTCCCCACAACTTTCATGTTGACAAAAAATTGCAATTGTTGCCTCGACAGTTTTTGCAAATGTGCATGTCAATTGCGGTGCCGTGTTGAAAAATTGGACCAGCCACAATATTTTGCCCGTATCGGACGAATCCGGTGTCAGAATTGAGTGAGCTTTGTATCATTGGAATCATAACAAAATTCCCCACAACTTTCATGCTGACAAAAAACTGCGATTGTAGCCCGATACATAGCAGGTTTTGCCAATGTGAGTGCTACAGGAGGTGAGCATTTCTTTTACTCTTAAGCATCTCTTATCAACAAACCTAGCCAGTATGAGGTAGATTTTGCCAAGGAATAAAGATTAAGCATTCCTCCCAGCATGCCATCATTTTGTTAAATTTACATCTACCCAAATAGTGAAATCAAGCAAATTTATCACTCTCAAAATCAACCAAGTGGACCATTGGAAGAATTTGTAATAACGCCCTGCAATAAAATGCTCTTAATAAAGTGCAATTAACAAATTCTAAAGAGACATGGCGTATCAGTAGATGCTTGTCTTACATTAATCTTATTGTTTGGAGAGGATCATTCAAATTAATTCCATTCACATAAGAAAAATCAATGTGCCGATAGTAGGAATGCAACAAATTTCCTATTAAAATGTTTTAGACATGCATAACAAGCCAACTCAAACCAAGCTCACAACACCAATGAAAAATAGTTGCACTAAATAAGTAACAATAAGAGAAAGAGAAGCTATTTGTTATTAGCTCTTCGCTATGAAGCAATGATCTCTTATCATCAAAATGATGAAATGATGTGGCAACTTAGTTTATCCATCTAGCTAATATGAAAGGCTTTACAACCTTAGAGTTGCCCTCCATAATTCAAAATTTTTTTGAACTCCTTCTCTAATCTTATCAACAAACCAAATATCATCAATAAAAAGCATACATCAAGATACAACCTCTTGTAAATGTGTAGTAAGAACATCCATAACTAAAGCAAAAAAGATATGAACTTAAAGATAATCATCGATGTAATCCAACCCAAACAAGCAAAAAGATATGAGCAACCATAATAAATGAGGTAAATGGTATCCACTGTCTGCAAAAGATAATAGTGCATGTAACTATCTTCGACGATGCTTGCGTGGCTGAATCACATCACTATCAAGAGTGTAATGTGCTGGTGGTCACCATGGCTGGTCTTGCAGATGATGCTTTTGATGCTGCTCCTCCTCTTCAACCTGCTCGGCAGGTTATTGTGAGTAACCCAAGTGTGTAACACTTGGTACATCAGCTAAAGCCTAGAGAGCGAGAAACTATGGTACACTCCATACGGGGGTGTCATATGGAATGACGGGGGACCATATGTAGGAGGGACTAGTGGCTACCACGGGTGCATCTGTGTCCATATAGCTTTCTGGTATGAATATTATGGCAGCTGTGTGAATGTATATGTAATGGGCCCGACCACTAGTGTAGAGGATGGATCAACATCCATTGCCGGCCCATCTGCATTGATGATGAAGTACATGGAATGTCAGTGTAAATATACCTACTATCGGAGATATGCATATTGCGCCATAGCTCCCAACGCAACTCCTCATACTGGTTGATGGACTGCTGAAATTCTGTATCCTTATCTTTCCTAAAATAACATTGGAATAGATCCTCAGTATTTAGGATGTGCGCACACTATGTTGAAATAAACTTAGTTAGGGTTAGATCACCATACAAAATAATAATTTTTATATTAAATATATCTTTACTTCTCTAGGCACTTGAGAGTAATAAGTGTTCGGAGAATTATTGTTTCAAAGATATTGAGTGAAGCCCAAGACCAATACCATCTCATGTACTAGTTGATTGCCGGCTCCTCGTACTAGATATCCTCCAAGCACCACCTAGCATCTTGCTTAAGCAGGCATGTAGACACCACATGGAAGGTCTATTGGGATGATCGTGATGTATTCATAGCACAATAAACTTCACTTTGTTGGTGGCATATGTAACATACTCAGCATTATTTGTGATGGACCAACCCTGAATAGTGTATTTAAGCTATTTTTTATAATGAAAAGACATCCCCTCAATTAACTCACCTGGAATATAATTCTCTTCCACAAAGATATAATCATTTGAGAGGCCATCAAAATTCATTTATTCATCCAGTCTTGTATTGTCTGGCAAGCCCGAACATAATCATTATTGCTCAACATGTGTTCTTCAACTATATTTGTTATGTAAGAATAATCTCTTAGCAAATGACTTCTCCCAAAGTCTGAACATTGATCTCTTCAATGTCACCTTCACTATCAACTATGTCAATACTTGTTACACTAGGCATTGTTTCGTAGCCGTCATCTTCAATAGGTAATGGTGCTACAGGTTCACAATGATATTTATCCCTACCAGCATAAGTTGAGGCAATATGTTGAACACGGGTTGATGGAATAAGTAACATCTCTTTCAAAAGTCGCTAATTACTTAATGAGTGTATACATATAAATATAAATAAATAATAAAACCATAAAAATAAATATTATTTGTCCCTTCATTGTATATGTATGAAATTGTTGATTGGTTTGATAAATTTCCTTGAAAGTAATATCACGTGTTCAATTTCTTAGAGGAACGACCTCCATGAAATGATGAAATTCTCTTTCTCGTTTGCATCAACTCAACTTCAACATATATAATCGGTTGTATGGTTGCAAATTAATATCACTCACACTTCATTGGAGAAGCAATGAACCCGACACCAGAAAATCAACATATGAGATTAACACTAAAATGTGTCGAATCAATTTTTAATGACTCCTGATTTGATTCTGTAGGCTTTGAATATGAGTCCGACGTGAAACTTGTATAGAATATTTTTTCCCACCCGTGTAAGTAGAAAAAAGTCCTCACAAACACTAAGTTCACCACCATAATATAAAACTAAACAAACTATATCCAAACTCATTTTTGAATCTTAATATGTGTATTGGACACACTACCTGAATATCACACATGTTCAAATTAGACAAATTCATAAGAACTACATGGAATGAGTTGGCTATATGTGACACATCAAAAAAGTACTTTGTACCTAAAAATTACTTTAAAGTTAGCTATAAACATACAATAAAATTAGCTTTAGATATATTATATTCCAACTAGGAATCTTACAAAGAACATCGCTGGCTACGATTTTCACTTAATGGTGGTGGTGATGATGATGATAATGATGATATTAAAAGCTTTAAATAAGATTTAAACAACATAGAACAATAGAAGCCTGCTAACTAATATTTTTAGCAAAAGAGAGCTAGAGCATGCTCTTAAATTATGCATTTACCCTTCAATAGTTCATGAACTTGAGAACAATAAAGGATAAGTTAGTCTTTTTTATTCCTTATATCCATCCATGATTTCGCCTGATCTTCTCTACAAAGTAAACAATTCCCCCAAAAAAATTAATATTGTTCATTACAATGGAATACAAATATAATCAAAATTACATAGTTAATCTTTTATAAAAAGGATTAGATCATTGGAAAGTGTTGTAAAACCATATAAATGCACTTTTTAAATACATATATAAGCTCTCTCTATAGTTTAAAGTAATCTTCACATTCACATAACAAAATAAGACAAGGTATTTGTTGACCTCACTTTTGGAGTGAGCTCTCAACTTTCTCATCATAGATCTAGGACTCTTATAGACACTAAGAGTTCCTTAGTCTTAAGACACTTATAGTAATTAGGTGAACACTTAACCTAGGCCTAGAAACTTAGAAGGATTAGCCATAGGACCAGGTTATGCGTTAGGGACTTAAGAAAATTGACCTACCCTATGGCTCAAACCTAATCCATGCTTCCTTCCTCAAGCCAAACCTAAAATCCAATTCAAATCCAAATTATAAATCAATTCCAAATCAAATGAGTGAAACCCATGTTCAAATTCAAATTCCTAAACCCTTCCTAAGCCCTTTGATTTTTTCTTATGGACTCTGCCTTAATCAAATTCAAACCAACCCCAATTCAATTGATTTTCTCAAATATCCATTCAATCTCAAATTCAAATCCAAATTATAAATAAAGTATAAATCAAATGATTGTAACCCATGATCAAATTCAAATTCCAAAACCCTTACTAAGCCATATGAACCACCTTAATATGCTTAGCCAAAACCCCCCTTTAAACCAAATCAAACTTGGTTAATTTTCTTTATAAATCAATCATTCCTTCATTTATATTCACAAATATAAATGAAATCCAAATTCAAATGAGCCAAATCAAATCAAACTAAATCAAACCAAATCAAGACCTTTCTTAAGCCATATGAACCTACCGTAAGCTTAATCAAATCTCAACCCAAATCAACCCAAACTCAATTGATTCTTTATAATTTAATTATTTATTTATTTATATTCATAAATATAAATAAAACTTACCCTCCAATGATAAAAATAAATCAAACTAAATCAATTCTCTACTTAAGCCCTTTTGACTTACATCCTTAAGCTTGGTAAAATTTGCTTTCAAATCACTCCAAACTCAAGTAATTTTCTCATAGATCTTTTATATCTTAATTTATATTCTCAAATATAAATAAAATATAAATCAAATTAGCCAAAAGCAAACCCAAATCAAGTTAAATCTCCAATTTTAGCCTTTTAAGCCAATTTCTTGAACTTGGCCAAATGATATCCAAATCAATTCAAAACCCATGGACTTCTTCATGAATCAATCATTCCTTCAATCACTCACTCAAATATAAACATAAACTACAATTATCAAACCAAACTCAAGCCAACCCAAGTCAAACCCAAGTTAGCCTTTTTGACTTGAAAACTTCAAATGAGCCAAAATCTATTACACTCCAAATTGATTACAGTTGAATTTTATTTCAATCTTAGGTTCATATTTAAGTTCAACTAAACTTGAATCAAGCTAAAATCAAACCAATTGACCCATTTAGGTCCACTTGACTCAAAGTGACCTAAGTGACCCTTTTGAGCCAAGTTCTAATCCATCCCAAATTGGATTGAACCAAGCCCACCCAAACCTCTTATCATGATCAAAAATCATCTTAGGGTGATCAACTACCTTGAATTGGGTCAAACCAAGTCAACTTGGTCCTTTTACCAAGTCAACCTTTAGCCCAAATGAAACCCAAACTAGCCAAAACCCAACGTATAATAAATTGATTGAAACCATTGATTCAAACCCATTCATAATCAATGATTGTACATGAACAAACCATTAATTGAGTCAAACTAGTCCAATTGACCATTTGACCCAAGTTGACTCAAATTGACCTAAATAGCCAAAATGGGTCAAATCATGATCTAACCTAAATTGATTGCAACCAATGGCTCAAGTTCATTCTAAATTATTTATTGTACTTGACCAAAGCCATGATTGAGCTCAATTTGGCCAATTGGTCAACTTGACCCAACCTAGCCCTAATTGACCTAAAAGATCAAATTAGCCAAAATCCAAATTAAACCCAAATCAAATCAAACTAAAGCCTACAATCATTTTCAATTAATCAATTGAATATGAACCAACACCTAACCCAACCCAATTTGGTCAAATTAGTCAAATTGGTCAACTTAGCCCATTTGACCTATTTGAATCCAAATGAGCCAAAATCAAACCTAAGCCAAATTAATCAAAATCACTTGAATCAAAACACCTAAAATCATCATTTAAACCTAACTCAAGCCTTGGTTTGACCCAATTTGACCAATTGGTGAACCCAACCCAACATGAACCCATATGAACCCATTTGACCAAATTAAGCCAAAGCACCCAAAACCAACCCATGGGACCCTAATGGTTGACCAAACCTGACCCAAATTAACCTTAGGTCAGACCAAAATCATCCCAAAAGTAAAGTAAACCCCACCCAAGATGAATTAACCTTTGGAAAAACCTCCCTACATAGGATTCCATCCCCATTTATCAAAGTCCACTCTCCCCTCACTTAGTAGCCCATCCCATTGCCAAATGAGGTATGCCTAGCTTACCCACTATAAGCCCACTATATCGACCATGGACAAAGAGGAGGTGAACCAAGTCACCTCCCTTCATACTAGAGCACCCAAAGGACCAAGCAAACTCAATCCTCCCATATCATGCCTTGGGCTGCCTGCCATAGCTTCCTCCACTCTAGGAATGGAGACACCTCCCAGAGGTCAAAATGGTGAACTGATCAAAAATCAGGAACCAATCATGTCTGTCCATCAAGCCCAATTAAGGGGTATATTCCCTCAATTCTCATGGGAATTGTCTCAATTCTAACACACTGAGCTTCCCAAGTATTTTTGAAATCACACTGCCCTTCTTAGAGCAGTCTGAAGCCTCACGAGCTCACATTTCCTTCTCCTATGTGCAACCAAAATAAGGGAGGCCAATCTGAAGTCCATTTGCTCAATCCTCAATGAAACTTCAATTAAACTCACAAACACCTTCCTTGGAACTAGTCAAAGCCAAACGAATCATTTCCCAAGCTTCCAAGCTGCTGTAGATAGGAGTTTGACCAAGATCGATCACCTACACCTTATGTGTTGGTCTCTAGAGCAAACTACCTCAAATCAAAGTTCGTGCAGCTCAACAGGGTTTTCATTTCTACCAAACAAAGCTTCTTCAATCGTAACCGCCGATCACTTGTGAGGTAATTCTCAAAACTAATCATTGTATGAAGATAGTTTAGAGCTTTGTGAAGAAAGCCCATCCTAGCTATTGGATCCTTGTGGATCCTTCACGCGAAGGTGTGGATTGAGTTTGGAGTGGATCTAAGCTTGAGTGAGCTCGGATCGAGTGATCTATGATGGACGGGCTCCATCGTTCGTTGCTCGTAGGAGATAGATCACGGGCCATCCATTCCGCATGATTGGAATAGATGGCTCTGATTAGATCCCCTATGTTTCCTCTTTGATTACAGGAATTAATCGTGGCAGTCTGATCTTAGAATGGATGGTCCACAGGAAAGTGCGTCCGCTACCGGATGACTCAATCGTGCGATGTGACAACTTAAATAATGAATCACGTCGCGCCATGTGAAAAGCCATGCCAGCAACCAAGTTGCACCAATTGGATTAAGGTTTAATTAAAGTTGTTTAATTAATTTTTAAGGCTAAAACTTCCAAAATTCATAACTAATTCTAAAAATTAAAAAAAATAAAATAAATGAGGGCTCATTTTAAAGGTATTTCATAGGAGAATCCAAGAAAATTATTATTAATTAGTTTTTAATAGTAATTTCTACTTAATTAAGGTTTAATTACAAATTTAATTAGCTTACTACTCTAATTAATTAGCCATTTAATTTCAAACTTTTCAGAGATGTTTAGGGGGATGATCTCTGCCTCCCCTATTTTTCTTAGAATTTTTTGGATAGTTAATTAAGGAAATTGATTGATTAAGCCTTAACTACTCTACTACCTTAATTAATGCTAATTAAGCAAATGAATAGTGAATTAATTAATTAAGCATACTATATATTAAAAGTCTTAGGGAAATGGTTTAGGTTTACTCTTTATGACCGTTTCATTAAGCCTATTCATTTGTTTCGAATTAATCAAAGTTTAAGTAATTAGTTAACCACTTAATTAATCAATTAGAAGAAAAGGAAATTTAATTATTTCAGAGCCTAATTGATAGTTTGAAATGACTTAGGGATTGGGATTGAGGCCTCTTCCTTGATTTCTTTTCCTAAGTTAATTTCATTACCCTAATTAAGATATAATCAAAGTATTTAATCAACCAATTGGGCTTAATCAAATTAATTTAAAATCCCATTCATTCTTAACTTTGATTAATCAACCTTGGATAGTTCTTTATATATTTAATAGTTTAAAGAAATTTAATGAAATTATGATTAACTTACATGTGTGAGAAAATCATTAGAGTAATTAATTACATCTCTTAAGCTTAATTAACTATTAATCATGAGAAAATTGCATTGGGCCCCTTTCATTCCTTAGGAGAATTGCTAATTTACTTTTCATGTGGTTGCATATCATGTTGGCTCATCATTATTTAGTTAATTAACTTAAGGCGGTGTAGGCAAGGGTTTGATTAATTGAATTAATTCATTCCTCAATCTAATTAAGCCATAAAATCAATTTAATTACTTTTCTTTTCATTGAATCAAACTAACTCACACATATGGGGAATGGGATTAAGATTAGCAAACCTCTTTCATATCCTTTAAATCAAATCAAACATGAACTAAAAAATGTCTTTAAGAAACTTTGGTTTATTTTAAATAAGCTTGTTTAATGTGATTTTCCTTAGGAATTAGTTGGATAGAATGAAATTACATGCTTATGTTGCTTTATTTCTTTCCAATCATGTTAAAATATTGTATGCCACTTATAGTCATGCATTCATTTCTTTCAAAATTTAGTTAAATAAAAGGATTTCTTTTATGTCAAATTTGCATGTGTTGACTTAATTGAAATATGTATGTATTATTATCGATTAAATCTCAAATGTATTTTCAAAAGTTTATTAATAAATAATAATATATATTGTGACTTTAGTTACATATACATAGGAGATGCATGTGAATATAACCTTGTGTATGAAGTGAACTCTTTTTCTTACATTTATATGTTAATTTACATAAGCTTAAATGTTAATGGGTATATTAGTCTGGACATTCCAAGGATGCACAACTTTAAGTAACCCCAAGAAGGTTCTTACCTCACTCCCCTGGTGCAGAACAATGGTGACATACCTGTTTGATTTCATTCTTCCACATCTTGACATTTGAATTGGGATAGAGCTTTAATTCATTTACACAAATAAATCAAATTCTACTTTTGCATGATTTTCTATTATTATGGTTGTTTAGACATCCATATGTATTTAAGAATAAGTATATTAGTATAGATATTCGGGATGCACAACTTTAAGTAGCTCTAAGGAGGTTCCTACCTCACCTAGAATAATAATGGCGACGTACTTTCTTAAAACTTTCATACATTTGAATGTGTATTTAGCTGATGAATGAGACCTCCCTTTTTCTATTAGAAAGACATGCATTCATATTTTATTCAAGTGATTGGATTGATTGGTCATATGATTTAGAGTTCTTTTCTTATGCTTTTGTATAAGAATTTAGATAGTGCTTTAAATTATATGTGATAAAATAATTCAACCAAATGAAGCACCAATTCCAAGTACATTTGCTTACATTCATCATTCAAGTGTGCTAAGTTATAAATTGCATGTATATTTATGTTTAGAACTTAATCATATGCATGCTATACATGATGGAAAGAAATGGACAAACATGTGTTATGTGATAGTAATTAATTCCAATTAATCTTAAGATGCATTTTATTGAATGAGATTATTTAAAGTAAACCTAAAGCTAGGACTATTTAAAATATATAATGAGCCATTCACTAAAGAGAATTGATTAATTAATTTGTATGTAGATTTGTGTAGGGATGAAAGAGTGTAATCCTCTCTTTCCTTCTCTTTATAAAAAATTAGTTGTTTAGTATAAATAAAATAAAATGAAATAAATACTAAGTAAAATTTAAAATCAATTAAATCACTTAAAATAAAATCATCCCTTTATAATTAAATGTCCTTCACACTTAGAGAATGATAACTCTAAAGCCTAGTTATAACATACCACACAAGCCTTAATACACACACATTAGATTAAGTAACAATTTCTAGCTATATATTAGGGTGGTGCATGGTTTGATGCATGTTTATTTTATGATGTAGTATTGTAGACTAGATGTTAGGATGTATATTTCGTAGACTGGATGTTAGCCAGACCTAATTATATTTTATGAGATTGTTAAGGGTGCTTAAAATAAATATAAATGCTTTCTTCTATAGGTTGCTTAATCCTGTGGACTTGGATACCCATGGGTGCTAAGTACAAATTATACATACAAATTCTTGGGTTGTATGGTGTTTTAGCTAACACTTATTTTATAGGTATGACTTACTTTTCCTATTTTTGATGTAATTTTGCATTTAGATTTAGGATTAGTGTTACATGAGAATGAGGATGAATGGAGGCTATAAGGATTTCTTTGTCTTGGGAGGCCCCATGATGTCAAGCAAAATAAATCCAAAGTGAATGAAGGAGGCATGAAAAAAAAGATATGAAGACCCCATAACATTTATTCATTTGTAATTATTCTTTCATATACTGGGTTGTATAAGGGTAGAGCTCGGCTACCCATTTCTCTTTTTAGGTTGTACGGCGGTACCTGATCACACTAGCCTATTATTCTTTTACATTGAATTTATAAATTATTTAATGCTTTGTTTACAATTATGTAATAGAAATGATATGTATTTTCCTAGTTTCTTCATGTATGATATTTTAATGTGTGGCCTGGATCCGATTAGGCTCTTAGAAAAAAAATTAATCTTTCTATGCCAACTATAACTCATAACTAATTTTCTAAATAACTCATAATCTCATTTAAATCCTAGGTATTAATTCAAGATAATTTAAAGATTTAGCAACCCCTTACCTGAATGTTGTATGCTTAATATCATACATATCATCTTGTTTCATTCTAAGAGGGTTTCCATCTTGCACGATAGGGAAGACTTGACCTTTGAGGGTCTCCCTTGTGGTGGAAAACACCTCTTTCTCTCTGATTTAGTCAATAATCCTATTTTATGATGCATTTAGACATATAAAATCCTATAGCCTTTATCAAAATGAAGAGTCCAAAATCAAATAAAATTTGATAAAATTTGTATTAGACTAAGTCATTATTCATATCACTCATATTCTAGTCTCTTAGGAAGTGGGCTTAAAGACTTTTGCTTCTTTCTAAATAATAACAACCTAACCATCTTGCAAAAACATATGACTTGACCACATAATTTTAAAATGTAGAGTTAGCTGGCTGCCACTCCAGACAATTATAAGTTCAACAGTTGGGTGGTTTACCCTCTCTTGTGGAGGTAAATAATATACTCATTTTTTGACTTAGATTTAGGATGTGCTTTGGCGCTCGCTAAAAGCTCCCTATATTTAAGATCTGAGGTTGTTGTGTTCCCTCTTCACCTCTTAGGCATTTCCACAATTTGTAAGAGATTATAAGTCCTAGTTTTCTAATAAAATTTAACTCAAATATATAATTCTCTTTAATTTTAAATATATAAAGGCTAAACATAAGATAGTGTGGGATGCTCACTAGGCTTCCTAGTATCATGAACATCCCCTACTCATCTCCTTTTAGCTTCGATAATAAGACTCTCCTTTTGATCTATCCCGCTTGACATAGCCAATTTATTAATAGTCCTATCTTTGAAATTTTTGGAGACAATAATTGCCTACTTTAATCAAGAGTATTCCTAAGGAACTCACATTCCTTAGGATGTAATTAACTATGGGGGCTTGCCCCCATAGGGAACTTTAGAACCCGATTTAAATAAACTCTACTTTATTCATCCATGTAAAGTAGGGAAAAATCTCAGGTAGATTCAAAGACCCATCATGCCTTAGGAGTCCTTATTAGGTGATTAGGTCCAACGTAGGGTAGTGATTTTCATCTTTCAAGATAGTGCATTATTCCTTGATGTCACACCCGATCACCTCAATAAGTACACCCTTGGATCTACGTGGTGTACCCTACATATATATTTAAAAATAAATGCCATAGTATTATAAAAAAAATGAATGAATGAAAAATACTTGAAACTATAAATGCTAAACTGAGAAACATTAACCTTAAAGTAAATAATTTTCTCTTTCATTTTCAAAAGTTTTTTCAATGACAATTTCTTGATTTTGGATGATTCAAAATAGACTTTAAAACAATTAGAACCTTTTTTTTCAATGACATCAAAAAATTCATGATTTCTTCAAAAATTTATTTTTCCCAAAAAATCTCAAATATAGCATCCAACTTTATAAATCTAGCATCTAAACTAACTAATCACACATTTAAACTAATTATCTACACTTAAGCACTTACCAAACACAAATAAAAATAACTTAATGAATTAAGGTTGCAAATATCACCTAAAAAAACTAGATCAACCCTAAATCCATAAGAAAAGGGAGAAGCGTGAGTGCCAACTGCAGTGTCAAGTTGAAATATGGGACCAGCCACAATATTTTTCCTGTATTAGATGTGTCCAGTGTCAGAATCGAGTGAGCTTGGTTTTGTTGGAATCATAACAAAATTTCACAACTTTCATGTTGATAAAGAACTATGATTGTGGCCCGGTATGCAGTAGTTTTTGCAAATGTGCATGCAGGAGGTGAGCATTTCTTTTACTCTTAAGCATCTCTTATCAACAAACCCAGCCAGTATGAGGTAGATTTTGCCTAGGAATAAAGATTAAGCATTCCTCCTCCCAACATGCCATCATTTTCTTAAATCCACATCCACCCAAATAGTAAAATCAAGCAAATTTATCACTCTCAAAATCAACAAAATGGACTATTGGAAGAATTTGTAATAACTGCAATAAAATGCTCTTAATGAAGCAAATTAACAAAGTCTAAAGAGACATGGCATATCGATACACTTATGTCCCATTAATCATATTTGGGGGAGGATCATTCAAATTAATTCAATTCACATAAGAAAAATCAATATGTCGATAGTAGGAATGTAACCAATTTCCTATTAAAATGTTTCAGACATGCATAACAAGTCAACTCAAAAAAAGCTCACAACACCAATGAAAAATTGTTGCACTAAATAAGTAACAATAAGAGAAAGAGAAGCTATATGTTATCAGCTCTTCACTATGAAGCAATGATCTCTTATCGTCAAAATGATGAAATGATGTTGCAACTTAGTTTATCCATCCAGCTAATATGAAAGGCATTACAACCTTAGATTTGCCATTATAATTCAAATTTTTTTTGAACTCCCTCTATAATCTTATGAACAAACCAAACATCATCAATAAAAAGCATACATCAAGATGCAACCTCTTGTAAATGTGTAGTAAGAACATCCAGAACTAAAGCAAAAATATATAAACTTAAAGCTGATCCTTGATGTAATCCAACCCAAATAAGAAAAAAAGATATGAGTAACCATAATGAATGAGGTACAACTACAACTAAATGGTATCCACTATCTGCTAAATATAATAGTACCTGCGACTATCTTCGATGATGCCTGCATGGCAAAATCGCATCACTATCGGGAGTGTAATGGGCTAGTGGTCTCTGTGGCTGATCTCATAGATGATGCTCTTGATGTTGGTCCTCCTGTTCAACTTGCTCGACAGGTTATTGCGAGTAACCCAAGTGTGTAACACTCGGTACATCGGCTGAATCCTGCGTAGGGAGCGAGAAACTGTAGTACACTCCATATGAGGGTGTCATATGGAATGATGGGGACCATATATAAGAGGGACTAGTGGTTACTATGGGTGCATCTGTGTTTACATAGCTTACTGGTATGAATATTGTGGTGGTGGTTGTGTGAATGTATATGTAGAGGGCCCGGCCACTAGTTTAGAGGATGGACCAGCATCCATCGCTGGCCCATCAGGCTGTATTGATAATGAAGTACATAGAATGTTAGTATAACTGTACCAACTATCAGAGATATGTGTATTGCGCCCAACTCCTCATACTGGTTGATGGACTGTTGAAATTTTGTATGCTCATCTTTCCCAAAATAATGCTAGAATACATTCTCAGTATTCAGGATGTACTCATACTATATTGAAAGAAACTTAGTTATGATTAGATCACTATACAAAATAATAATTTTATATCAAATGGCTTATAATTATTCTTCCGTAGGGTAATTGTTGGTGCCTTCAAAGATGTAGAGTGAAGCTCAAGACCGATACCATCTCATGTATACATAACTGAAGGAGAGAAAACCATGCAAAAGTTGTACTTTTATTTGATTGAAAAGGTTTATGCACATGGAGTAAAGTCTTATTTTAATTCTAATATTAAAATATGTAAGAATGAAATCAAATGGAGTACATGCCGTTGTTAAACCAGGGAAGTGAGGTAATCAGATAACCTCCTTGGGGCTAGCTAAAGCCTCATATTTCCAAGATGTCCAGACTAAATACCCATTAACATTCTTACTTGCATAAATCAATATATGAATGAAAAAAAATGAATTTTACTTCATGCACTTAAGCTATAATCATTTGCATTTCTAATGTATTTATAACTAGCATTCATAACATATGTAATCATTTACTTATAAGATATGGGAAATATATTTGAATTTAATAATGTTAGTAGCCACACATGTATTAATTTGAATCAACACATGCAAGCTTGTCATAAAGGAAATCATTTATTTTTACTTAATTTTTGAAGAAATGAATGCATTAATCAAGTGGCATACAACATTTTAATATGGTTGGAAAGAAATAAAGAGACACAAGCATGCAATTTCATTCAATCCAACTAATTCCTAAGGACAATCGCATTAAATAAGCTTATTTAAATTACACCAAAGTTTCTAGATATCACTTTTGATTTTATGTTTAACTTGATTTAAGAGATGTGAGAAAGATGTGATAATCTTAATCTCATTCCCCATATGTGGAGTTAATTTGATTTAATAAGAAGCAATTAGATTTATTTTATAGATTGATTAAGTTAAGCATGGATTAAATCAATTAATTAAACCCTTACTTATGTTATCTTAAGGTGATTTATTAAATGATTATGAGCTAATGTAATATGCATATACATTGAAAAGTAAATAGCAATGCTCTTATGAAGTGACAAGGGCCTAATGCAATTAGCTCATAATCATTTATTAATTAAGCTTAAGGAACTATTTTAATTACTTTCATGATTTTCTCACACATGTGAGCTAATCATAATTTCATTAAACCTCTTTAGGTTCTTGAACACCTAAAGCTCTACCCAAGATAAAATTAAGGGAAATCAGATTTTTAATTAGGTGATTAATCCATTAATTCATTTCTCTTTAATTAATTATCAAAGTTAATTGATTATTCTGAAATGAGATGGGCTTAAGTGAAGAGGTAAGGAAAGATGTCCCAACCTAATTACATAAGCCACCAACTTGATCAAGCATGATTTAATGTGATTTGAATCTTAACTTAGCTAATTAAGTTTTTAATTGGCATTTTGGTTGAAAAGAGAAGGAACTTAGGGAAAAGATTAGGAGGGAGGCCCCAATCCAATTCCCTAAGCCCCCATACTATTTAACAGTGATTAGGGAGTCCAAATAGCTAATTAATTATTATTCTTATGCTTAATTATCCCTTAATTAAGTTAAGAAGGTAATTAGGGCTTAATTAATCAATCCTCCTAATTTAACAAGTAATAAATCCCAAGAAAATTAGAGGAGGTGTAGGTCATCCTCTTAAATAAATTCAAAAATTTTGAGATCAATCACTTGAATGATTAGAGTAATTAAGCTAATTCAGTTTATAATTAAACCCTACTTAAGCTCTATTTGCTATTCAAACCAATTGGAAATATTTTTATTAAATTATCCTATGAATTACCTTTAAAATGAGCAATTATTTGTATTTTTGGATTTTATTGCAATTGATATGAATTATGAAAGTTTTAGCCTTAAAATCCAATTAATTAATTAAGCCTAATCTCATTGGCATCATGTGGTGCGCTGATGCGGCACGCTTTCCATGTGGCACTGCAGGATTGATTATTTAAGTTGTCACATCCGCACGCTGAGTGAGCCGGCGGTAGACGCGATATCGATTTCCTACGTCCGATCTCGGATCGGACGTCGTTGATCAAACCCGTGGCGTAAAGGGAGAAAATAGGGGAGATCTAGCATGATTTGATTAGAGCCGTCTGTTCTAATCATGTGGAATGGATGGCCCGTAATCCTTCTTTCTGTAATTGATGAATGATGGCGTCCATCTGCCATGGATCATTTGATCCAAGCTCACCGAGCTCGGATGAACTTCAAAATCAACCCACACCATTAAGAAAGGAATTTGAACACATCAAACGGTTAATATCAACTTAGGTGAAAATTTCCTTCGAAAAGCTAAAACCAAAATTTCATATTTCTATGATTTTGAGGAATTACCTCGTCGAAGCTTAGAACTAGTAGTGGGATCGACAGATGTAGCTTCATCTAGTAGAGACAAGGCCCTGTTGAGTTGCACGCAAAGCTAATTTCTCTTAGTTTGCTCGATGGATCAAGTTTCATCATTTTGGAGCTCGGTGGTGATCAAATTCCCTCCTCCTATGGATTGGAAGCTTGGGAAAAGACTTGGGTGGCTTCATCAACATGTGTGGAGGGTGTGTGTAAGAATAATTGAAGTTTGTGGTGAATTGAGGGAGCTTAGATTAGGATTGGAGTATCATGTTTCAGTTTCACATAGGGAGGAGCAATGTCGAGAGAGGGAAGCTTGGGATTGTTCTTGAACTCACAAGGAAGCTCGAAATTGTGTTTGGAAGCTCGCACAAAGTGAATTGTTGCAAATCCCATTAGAATTGAGGGGGAATACCCTTTAATTTGCTGAGTTGGATGGATGGTTGGCCTCCCATTTTTTGGCCGGCCAGCCACCGTTAGAGCGCTGGAGGGGTCTCAATCGAGTCCATGTGGCTCAAAAGGGTTAGAGGAACTCATGGAAGGTGGCTCAAGGTCTGATGTGGGGAGATCCTCTTGGCTTGATCCCTTGGGTGCTCAGTTTGTATGAGAGGTGAGTTAACTCACCTCCCTTTGGTCCATGGCTGACCAAGCATGGGTTAGGTGGCCTAGGTGGGTTAGGTGAACCCTCATTTAGGTGAGTGAGGGTTGCCAGGGTGGTGGTAGAGTGGACTTTTTCATTTATGGGTGGAATCCTATGTAAAGAGAAATTAACCAATGGACTGTGGCTTGAATGGGGCCCACTTAACTTTTGGGCAGACCTCGGGTTAGTTTGGGTTGGGTTTGGTCATCCATCAAAGTCCTATGGGTTGGTTTTATGGGTTTTGGCTTCATTTGGTCAAATGGGTTCATATGTGTTCATGTTTGGTTGAGTTGACCAATTGGTCAAATTGGGTCAAACTAAAGCTTGGGTTAGGTTCAAATGATGATTTGAAGAGTGTTGACCTCACTTTTGGAGTGAACTCTCAACTTCCTTATCATAGATCTAGGAGTCTCATAGACACTAAGAGTTCCTAAGTCTTAAGACACTTCTAGTGATTAGATGAACACTTAACCTAACCCTAGAAACTTAGAAGAGTTAGCCATGAGATAGGTTGTGCCTTAGGGATTAAGGAAGACTTGCACCCTATAGCCCAAACCAAATGCTTGCTTCCTTTGTCCAAATCAAATCTCAAATTCAAATCCAATTTCCAAAATCAAATCTAACTATCAAATGATTGAAACCCATGATTAAATTCAAACTCCAAATCCCTTCCTAAGCCATATGATTTTATTTTATGGACTTAGCCTTAACCAAATTAAAATCAACCCCAATCTAATTGATTTTATCAATTATCAAATTCAATCCATTCAAATTCCAAATCATAAATCAAATCCAAATGATTGAACCCTAAATCTAATCAATCAAGTCAAGCCCTTTTGACCTACATCCCTAGATTTGGTCAAATTTTCTTCCAAATCACTCCAAACTCAAGTGATTTTTAACTATTTATATCTTCATTTATATTCACAAATATAAATAAAATATAAATTCAAAAGGCCAAAACCAAACCCAAATCAAATCAAATTCCTAATTTTACCCCTTTTAGCCAAATTCTTGAACTTGGCTAAATGATACCCAAAATAACTCAACTCATTGATTTCTTCATGAGTCAATCATTACTTCAATCATCTATCCAAATATAAATGAAATCTACAATCATCTACCCAAATCAAAATTAACTCAAGTCAAACCCAACCTAGTGCATTTAACTTAAAATATTCAACAATATTTTATATTATAGATCCTTTGAACAAATGTGGCTACGATGCCTAAATGTAGATAAAGCTAGCAAAGTGATGGTTGAAATTCATGAAGGACTTTGTGGTGCACATCAGTCAGGTCCCAAGATGACAGTAAAGATCAAAAGGATGGGTTATATTGGCCATCTATGGTGAGAGACTGTATTAATCATGCTAAGAAGTGTCATGAATGTCAAGTATATGGGAATCTCATCCATCAACCTCCAAATTCATTACACCTAACAATAACATCCTAGTCATTCGAATTTTGGGGCATATATGTAATTGGACCAATTGATCCACCCTCGTCAGCTAGACAAATTTAATCATTTCTTGGCAAATTATACCATGATATTATGTCCGTCGACGTAGCTTTACGTGCATCTAACCCCGCCCGACGGTGTCCGTAGTTTTTTCCCGCTTTAGCTTAATAATGCTATAAGATGGACGGTGACCAGCGTTTATCCCGCTCAACCCGCCCCCGCCTCGCTCAAATAGCGAGAAGAAAAATGAGACGCCGCTTTGACATTCCTCCCAATGCATGACGCTTTAGGGCTTTCTCTAGCTTGCACTCGATTAACGTCCGTCCGCCGCTGGTTTGAACGAGTCTTGCGAATAACTTCCATTGAGATATTGTAGGCGACTACATGATGTATTTACACCTATGTTTTCAAACTTTAATGAATTTAGGGTTTTCCCTATTCTTCTCACCATCCAGTATGTGAACATTTTAGAACATTTGAGTTCTTTAAATAAACGGGATGTATTTTAGTAGTTTTTGGAGATGTTTTGCATGTGTACTCTATGTACTGTCAAGATGGTACACGCCATTATTTTCAAATTTTTGAACTGATTAGCCTTGTGAAATGTTTAGTATATCACATGGTAGGATGTTTGGTCATGTTTCAAGATGAATTTTGTGGCGATTAGGGATGATAGTAGTATGTTGATGGAATTAAAATCGTGGCCTAATCAAGATCGGACTCTGTACTCTCATGAGAGTCTGAGAGCATTTTGGTCATTTCTTTTCTTTGGCTTGTTGGAGGAAATTTGTTCATTACAATCTATGAGGAATAATTTGGAGGTTATTTGGTTGATTTTTTAGTGTTATTTTATATATGTACTCTTTGTACTCTCTTGAGAGTACAGATGCTTTTATGGACATTTTTTCCAAATTTTTTGGCACGGTTGTTGATTATGTTCATTACATTCCAAAGGGAAGCAATTTAGTGGCTATTTTGTTGGTTTAGTAGTGTTATTTTGTATTATACTCTCTCTTGAGAGTACGATGATTTTGGACATTTTTCCAGTTTCTTTGGCTATTGTGTGAGTCATTCATTACATTATATTAGAAGCAATTTGGTGGTTGTATTGGTTGGTTTAGTAGTATTATTTTGTTCGTATTCTCTACTTTCTTGAGATGATGATTTTAGATATTTTTTCCTATTTCTTTGGCTTGTTTCACTATGTTCATTACATTACATTGGAAGCAATTTTGTGGCTTTGGTTGGTTTAGTAGTATTATTTTCATCTCTCGTACTCTCTGAGAGTACAAATGATTTTGAACATTTTTTCCAATTTCTTTAGCTTGTTGATTATGTTCATTACATTCCAGTGGAAGCAATTTGGTGGGCTTTGTTGGTTTAGAAGTGTTATTTTGCATCTATACTCTGAGAGAGTAGATTTTGTGGACATTCTTTCCGCTTTTTTGGCCCGGTTGTTTAGATTATGTTTATTACATTCTGGAAGCAATTTTGTGGTTGGTTTAGTAGTGGGATTTTTGCATCAGATTCTCTCGTACTCAAGAGAGTCTGAGATGATTTATGGATATTTTTTCCGCTTTCTTTGGTCTAGTTGTTGATTATGTTTATTACATTACATTGGAAATAATTTGGTGGGGTGTTGGATGGTTTAGTAGTGTTATTTTGACTGTACTGTACTTTTTGAGAGTACATGATTTTGGATATTTTTCCAATTTCTTTGGTTGTTCAGATTATGTTCATTACATTCCAATGGAAGTAATTTGGTCGCTTTGTTTAGTAGTGTTATTTTGCATCATCATTCTCTCTTGAGAATAGATGATTTTGTGGATATTTTTTCAAGTTTCTTTGGGTTGTTGATTATGTTCATTACATTGGAAGAAATTTGGTGCGATGTTGGATGGTTTAGTATTGTTATTTTGCATCTGTACTTTATAGATGATTTTGTGGACATTTTTTCCTATTTCTTTGGCCTGGTTGTTCAGATTATGTTCATTACATTCCAGTGGAAGCAATTTGGTGGCTGTTTGGTTGGTTTAGTAGTTTTATTTTATGTACTCTCATACTCTCAGAATGATGATTTATGGACATTTTTTAGTTTTTGGTTGTTGATTATGTTCATTACATTACATTGGAAGCAATTTGTGGGGATGTTGGATGGTTTAGTAGTTATTTTGACTCTGCATCTCTACTCTCTTGAGAGTACAAATAATTGGATATTTTTTATTTCTTTGGCTTGATTATGTTCATTGCATTCGTGGAAGTAATTTGGTGTTGGTTGGTTTAGTAGTTATTTTGATTCAGATCGACTCTCTTGAGAGTACAGATAATTTTGTGGACATTTTTTCCTATTTCTTTGGTCTAGTTGTTCAGATTATGTACATTACATTCCAATGGAAGCAATTTGGTGGCTATTTTGTTGGTTTAGAAGTGTTATTTTGCATGTGTACTCTCAGTACTCTCTTGAGAGTGCAGATGATTTTGTGGATATTTTTTCTAGTTTTTTGGCGATTGTTCGTGATTATGTTTATTTACATTGGAAGCAATTTGGTGGGATGTTGGATGGTTTAGTAGTTATTTTCATCATTTCTCATACTCTCTTGAGAGTACAGATGATTTATGGACATTTTTTCTAGTTTCTTTGGCCTGGTTGTTCAGATTATGTTTATTACCTGACTTTTCATTTTGAAGTTTACAATGTCTGGGAAAAGGATAACTTCAAGATGCAGGCCTACCACTATTAGAACGATGTTCGATAATATTGCAGCACGATTTACTGATGATGTCATTGACATTTTAAAGAGGCTTCATCTGCATCAATTCATTAGACTCCACGAAATTCAGCAAGACTCAATAGCCAATACCTCAATCCTATCTTGCTGGGAGATAGAGAAGCAAGCTTTCTTTCTGGGTGGCCAGTGCATTCTTTTCACCCCTGATGAAGTTGCAGTAATTGTTGGGATGCCAAATAGAGGGGTGAAAGTCTTATGGCAGAAATCCCCACTGTTGTAGTTCAGTTTAGTGGACTATAAGACTATGCTTGAGCATGCGGATAGCTCGTTGCCTGTGGCACAGTTTGAATAGTTGTACATACATTTTTTGCTATCAAATCTTTTTTTTGTATATCACAACTATAGGGTGGCATCGAAATTGATTTCCTACTGACATGATAAATTTTTGAATACAAGAGGCCATCTCCTAGTTTCACAATTTGATGGTATTACATCAAAGATTCATACCCGTGAGGACACTGGTACAGTGGATTTATCACTCTTCTTATGGTATGTTTTATATCTTCGGTTATGTATTATTTGATGCATTGAAGTTAGCTTACATAAATATTAATTGTAGATCTGAGCACATAAGCATCAGAGGCCACCATCTCCATTTCAAAAGTCGCGATGGCTAAAAATAAAGTTTCCGTGATGAATACATTATTTGGGTGATACAGTATTCACGACTGGGAATATCATTATTGCACGAGGGCAGATCGATGAGTTGCTGACAGATCAATATCTCTCAGATGCACATATTGATGCCTTCGCCTTCTTATTGGCCGAGGAGTACTCGCTCTGTCCAGGGCTGTATATCCCATATTTGTACATCTCATGCTTGCACTAGGTAAGTTACCCCACAAATATTCAGGGTATTATAATTCAATCATTATTTGTATAGATGGAAACTACAATTTATAAATATTCTCTTCTTTTCTTACAGAGCTATGCAAAATATGGCCTACACAAGGAAAATAAAATGTTCATCCAGCATGTCACTATAGATAGTGTGTCAAGGGCTGAGCTACTCTTACTTCCAATTATAGATAATCAACACTGGACACTCCTGGTTGAGCATATTAAGCTAAGGGCATGGTATTTTTATGACTCATTACCAAAACCAACCCATAGGGCCATTCTTCAAGAGATTGTAAGAGTTATTTTCAATTTGATTTCGATAAACTGGTTTTTTTAACCCCCTTTATTGACTATACTTCTTGCTTTTCAGATTAAATTACTTGTTGAAGATGCTGGCCAGTCTTTTGTGAGCGATCCCACAAAATGGCCAATTGAAATGGTGAGTGGGCTGCCAGTCTAAGATAATAGTGTTGACTGCGGGATGTTTGTTTGCAAGTACATGGATGCAGCAATTAGGAAATACCCACTTAACCTGACCACCAAGATTGGCCTAAGAAGATGAATTGCTTTTTTAGTTGCCACGCTATCTTTTGTTTGGGAATGAAAATCCATGCTAAGAATAGTACATTTAAAGTTTAATAAGTAGGAAATAATTGTACAGAGTATTTCATTTTTTTTCAATATTATTGGGCAGAGAACACCTGCAGCAAGTTTGGTTGATAAGTTGGAAAAATTTTTTTTTCAATATTATCTGTGCAGCAGTTTGGATCTTTTATTATTCGTCTGTACTCTCTATATTGTTTATGCTATCTGTGCTCTCTATACTCTGTACTCTCTCTATTTTTTTTTAGCACTGTTTTTCCCAATTCCACTTTTGCTTTGCAGGATGAAGAGGAATTGTTCACTATAACCTTAAAACAAGTTGGATGCTACTGGGTTGCCTTTTTATGAGTTTTCTAAGCAGTTTTGCATGCTTATACTCTCTGTACTCTCTCTATATGTACTCTTTGTACTCTCTGTACTCTCTGTACTCTCTGAATTTATATCATATTTTATATTCAGATCAAATGAAAAGGTGAAGCTAAAATGTACATTATCTCAAGTTTGGTTGGTGATAATCTATATGATTACTTATATATATATATATATATATATATATATATATATATATATATATATATATATATATATATATATATACGTAGCATGGAAAGTAACTCAAATGATAATTATTTTTAGATGAAAATATTCTGACCAAAATTCAATTATTTTGATATGAGAATACTATAAAAGTTTATTAAGAATTGATGTATTATATTTTTTTAAAATAAAATCAATAGTTTCGAGATTTATCCTATCTTAAAATATTTTTTTATCATAGTTTAGAGAGAGTAACCTCCAAAATAAGAAAAAACATGATACATATTATGCTAAGATGAGACTAATTTTATCACTCATATGATTGTTTTCATCCATCATGTTTATCTCTTAACATAAATAAAATATTCAATATGAATCATATGCATATTATAACTATATTATTTATCTAATAATTTAGTTATAATTATCTTCTAAAATTAATTAAATTATACTTTTTTAATTGAATTAAAAGATAGTGAAATAAAAAATATAAATAATAAAATCAGCCACTTTATAATACAAAATATACTGTCGATGATGCGACTTACCAACGTGTTTTCAGAATAAATAATAAAAGGGTAGATCATGAACTGTAGAAATTTCAAAAGCATATTCTCTTAGAAATTATTGTAGCTTTAAGAGAACATTTTTAAAATATTTTAGATCATTTGAATTTTAGCAGGGCCCTTTTAATCTCGTATAAATGGACCAATGGCAGCATATCAATATATTAAAACATTTTTTGGATTAATGTGGTGAGATTATGAGTCATTATTTTAATGAAAATATCTTCGCTTGTTGCCTAATCAATAGTGCACAATCTGACAAAATGGCACCTTTAGCTATTACTATCCTTCTTGTTGTTTTTCTTCTAAAATATTGATATGATAAGTACAAGATGATTTATAGATACAATTGTATATCTACAATATATTTATTGATTAGTTAGTTTATAAGGATCATATGCCACTATACCAAAAATAAAAAAAGAGCATAACATTTGATCTATTGAATCTTGGCGTGAGACTATAGTTGGATGACGGTAATGAGGTGATATGAATCAAATAATTGAAGTAGGCTGATGTGGATCTGATGATCATTGTTTATTATTTGAAAATAAATAAATATAATAAGAAGACAATAGTGATTAGAATATCGTAGTCAGGTAGTAATTATCAATCGACAAAAGTTAGATAATGGTGGACGGGCGATGATGGTTGAGCAACTATAGTCTTAAATGTTGGAGGTCATAGTCTATTATCAATAGATGGGTGATTATGATTAGGCGATGGAGGACAAGAGACCATTGTAGGATGATAGTGATGATATAATGATAGTGATCTAATAATAGTAACAATAGTCTAATAAAAGTGGTCAAACGATAGTGGTCAAATACCTTAATGATATAATTGATTTTGAAGTATTTTTGTGTGTGTTAAATACCTTAATGATATCACAATTCAATAATTTTAGGTTCATTGGATCCATATTATCAAGATGCTCAATTTAACTATAACTATTCTAATTTGGTGATATTTTGATCTTCTAATTAATATCCCAATTATTTTCTTAATTATGCTGGAGGAGTTTGATCAAGGGCTAACTCAAATCAAATATTTTCTTATATCTTTTGGTTTATCTCATTGAGATATTCAGTATGATGGCAAAGTTGCTTAAATTAATGTTTGGATGATCCTTAATTTGATTTTAAAACCTTTTAATCTTCAAATGCATTGAGATTCGTACTTGATTAGGATTATTTCTATGATGTATCAATCATAATCATTGTATTTCAAAATTTTGCTATGTTAGGCAAAATTTAACTTAGCAAAATTTTGAAAATAATCACCCAAAAAATTAATTGAAATTTTCATTAAAAAAATTTTAAATTAGACTAAATCTTCCCATGGAGGGGAGGCATGGTCTATGACATGGTTAAGGTGGCATGCTTATCTTTAAATATTATTTTTAACAGTGCATATGGTGATGTGAGGTATAGTAATCACAGAGGTTTTTATTTTTATTTTTAATTTTGATGGAAGAGGTTATGAATTGAAATCTTTCGTTTAGCATTTTTTTTCTCTCATTATATTTATAACTAGCACATGTTTTAAAATTATTTTTTAAAAATTCATAAATAGTTAAGGTTATGTTAACCTTTTTTTATTTACAAAATAATATTATATTATTTATTTTATTTAAATTAAGTTATTTGTAATTACTCTTTTGTATATATTTTTTATAAATACAATTAATTTGAATCAAACTGAATCAAATATACTTGATCACTTAGACCAAGTTTCGTTTTTGTTAAATTAATAACATTCATAAATTTAATTATTTATTTTGTTACTAAAAAATAACTTAAAATTTATCAAGCAAAGAGTTTATTATTTAATTATCACATCTAATTTGACGCATTGATTATATCTGCGCTTCAGTTTTTTTTTTAAAATAATAATGATAATCACGATATTTTTTCTGTACAATTACAAAGGTTTTAAATAATAATCAATATTTTTGATGTGATAAAGATATTATTTATATAAATATTAAAATATAGATGTTATATAATCAATATTGGTTGATGACCTACCTTAGACAATGGTGATAAAAGCATCAATTCTCATTAAATCCCAAATTTTCCCAATGTTGAAAACTTGGATTTATTTATAAATATATAGAAGCAATATTTTGATCATTTTATCAGAAATTTAAATAATTCATAAAAATTTTGATTGATGATTTAATGTTTTTTTAGATATCTAAGACTTTAATGAACTCAAAATCAAGAAATTTTCAATTCATCTAGATGTTCATCGATGGTTTAATATTTTTTTTCACATTTTGTTTTGTTTTGGTCTATAATATATTAGTCCTAATAAGAATAGGTTGAGATGACGTCGTTGACAAATTCACAACTATCTTTGACTTTTCTTAAATATAATATTGATAATTTTTGGACTTGCATTAATTGATAGCGACTTTCTACCAACTCTAATGCCTAAACGATGGTGTAGGCGACCTGGATGAACGGTGGAAAGGTAACCCAGATGAATCGCAGTTTATAAAAGAGCTTTTAAATATTTCTCTTTTGCTGAAATCTCTGTTGATTAAAGACCTGAGAAAGCGACAATTTCCTTCTTTTTTTTTTTTTTTTTTTGAAGATTGAGTTTTGAAATAATACAAATTTTATGAAGGTCAGATTTATGCTTTATTTGGGAGGGCTTTTTTAGTACGTTTTACTTTTGAGAATGTGAATTTTTAATTTTGACACCGTAATGCTTTAAAAGCTTTTTTTCTCACTGAATCGTTTTTTCAAAAAAAAAGACAAATTTTTTTGAAATACTTTTAAACCAGGTTTTAATCAAAGTTTTAATAAACGAAGTCTTAATATAATGATCGTAAGAACAATTTTAAAGGTTTTTATAATAGAAAAGGAACGGAGCTGTTTGTTTACACGTGTTATTAAATTTAATATATGTAGTGCCAGTTTGCAATTAATTTTATTTGTGTATTTTATTGTGTTATGTTATTTTTAGAAATATATTTATTTGATGTATTGTTTTAATAATTTTATTTTTATTTTTATAATAAATAATATTATTTTAAAAAATACTTAAAATAAATTTAAATGCTTTGAGTGTGTGTGAGAAGGCCTAAACAGTTGGTTGCCGTATTTAAGAAAGGAGAGATTGTAGTCCAGCAGTAGAGTTAATAAAGACTTTTCTCTCTTTGTTTAGTTAGAATAATTTGGAATAGAAGTAAATACTAGATTTTAACTTTTTTTGATGTTTGACTTTAAGTAAAGTAAATTTCCAAATATTACATATATCATTTTGGTGTATTTGGAATTTACCAAATTTGAGAATTCTAACATCTACCAACGTGCCGTTGTGCCGCCAGCCACACACCAAAATGCCGCTCCGCCACCGCCACCATCACCATACCCACCGTCGCCGTCACAATCGTCGAGAGGCGTCAAAACTTTCAAAATACTTTACATTATATTTTTTTAACCAAATTAAAAAAAAAATAAAGTCATGAATTCGTAAAATTCTCAACCAAACAATTATAAAGTAATCCTTTTATACTGTATTCTTTTTATACCGCATTTCATTTATATTATATTTCTTTTTCAGCCAACGAAACAGCTCTGTGGCATCCGAGTTTGATATATATATATATATATATATATATATATATATATATATATATATATATATATATATATATATATGAAATTATTTTATTAATCTATCATAATGATAAGAGCTGTCACGAGGTAGGCATAGATATTGTCTAAAGGATGATTTGATCATTTAAGAAGAAAATAAAATGATTTGATTTGTTTTCAATTTTAATTTTTTTTGTAAAAAGAAATTTTGGTTATTAATTTAAAAAATTTGGCACACATTTAAAAAATACAATTATTAAAACTAATTTTTTTATTTACAGTCAAATTAAATTAGTTATTTAATAAACTTTTCCGCTGATTGATATCCCAACTTCCAACCAACAGACATTTCCTCTTGCTAGCCGACTCACCATAGTAATAATAATAATAATAATAATAAAATAATAAATAAATAATCGAGATGCTATATAAAGCCAGGAAGTGCTATCTCGAATGAACGGCAATGGAGATGGAGAGAGTCTGTATTATCGGGGCCGGCGTCAGCGGGCTAGCGACTTGTAAATACTTACTGGAGAGAGGATTCCGGCTGGTGGTCTTCGAGGCTGAGCGGAGCATCGGCGGTGTGTGGAAGTGCACGCCGGCATCGACAACGCTGCAGGATGTGAGGTGGGATTACCAATCTCCAACTTTCCGTGGCCGGAGAAGGTGACGGAGATTTTTCCGGATAATAAGCAGGTGATGGAGTATATAGAATCCTATGCCCAGAGATTCGATCTCATGAGACATGTGAGGTTTGGAGAGAAGGTGGAGGGGATAGAATACGTTTGCGTTAGAAAGGAGGAGATGGAGGCGTGGGATCTATGGGGTGGCACCGGCGACGCCTTCGGCGACCGGCGACGAGGGGTCTGGCATGCCACGGTGAAGAGTGTCGAAGATGGAACAACAAAGGTAAATTTATATTTTAATTATGCTAATTAAATGTTAATTTGTGTAGATTGATCAAAGTTTGTTTTATTAATATATGTCAAAGACATATAATATAAAAAAATAATATATTTATGATCATTTCAGTGATGGCATACATGTTGAAAGAGAATATTTATATAGAATATAAAGAAGTCCACTAAGAGTTAATAATGCACCAATTGAAGATTCTTCTCCCAAGTTTGATATTCAAGTTCAAGAGGATAAACTTACTTAAAGAAAAAAAAGAATTAATAATATTAAAGTAATGAATAAAAATTTAATATTTTACAACAATTTACGGTATACAACTATGTATCACTATTATATTGATGTTCTAATACTCTATCAATTTTTAAAAATGTTTATATTTTTAGAATATAATTAAAAATATTGAGAAAATAGTTAGATGAATAAATATAAATTTAATTTAAATTTTTTTTAATAAATAGTTTAAACAAGTACTATATGTACAGATTTAAATCTATTTTTCATTTTTAAATTCAACATTTGATAATTAAAATATAAAAAAATAATAATTACATGTCTATATAAACATACAATTTTGTTATTCAAAAAATATTAAAAATAATAATAAGTCAGTCATTGTCAATTTTGATAGAAGAATATGAATTCTTATTAACAATAAGCCTATTTGTTTGACACGTTAACACTCAACATACAACTAGCTTAGCCCAATTAAAATTTAATTATGACTCTAATCAAGAAAATAGAATAAAGAAGTTTGAATAAATTTAAAATATAGATCATGTTCAATCACAGCTCAAGCTTGATAAAAAAATTGAAAGAGCTTAACCAACTTATTATCAGACTAAACTAAATTCATTTATAGCCCTATCTTCTATCAATATGCTATGTAGGTACATGTGATGGATTTTGTGGCTCTGCATTGGAAGATTCAACGGACTTCCAAATATCCCAATATTTCCCAAAAATAAAGGTCGAGAGGTCTTCAATGATAAGGTTATTCATTCTATGGACTATTCCAACATGGGTAGTACAAATGCTGCTAAATTGGTTAGAGGAAAGAGAGTTACCATTGTGGGTTACCTCAAAACAACACTAGCTACAAAATGTGCTAATATTAATGGTAGCTTCTCAAAAATTTTTTGGCATTACTTGTTGTTGTTTTGTATGATGATCATAAATGTTTAAATAAAATCTCTCTATATTTTGAGGACCTGAATATCCTTGTACTATGATAATTGAACAAAGAGGTGCAACACGGACAAATTTGAGGCTTGGGGTATCCCTCTTTATTACTTGTATTTAAATCGCTTCTCAGAACTACTGCTTCATAAGCCTGGGGAAGGACTCATATTAAGTTTCTTAGCAACATTGCTTTCACCTTTGGTATAAATCTAGTTCATTCTTATTTCTTAATAATTATAAATTAAATTTACAATTCTTGCATGTGTATGTACTTAATTAACATTATAAAATATTTATTTAAATCGAGGTGGATCATCTCAAAGTTTACGTAGAAAGTTATCATAAAGAGAACAATCCCTCATGAAAAAATATGGGATGGTTCACGAGCATAGTTTTACCCAAGGACTTCTGTTTAGCATGTGCATTACCGGAAAAATTTTATGATAAAGTAGAATAAGAAAGCATTATCTTAAAGCCATCTAAGAACTTTGAATTTTGTGAGAATGGCATCCTTATCGAAGGCCAAATTATGCCTATAGAAACCAATTTGGTAATATATGCCACAGGGTTTAAAGGTGATCTAAAGCTAAGAAACATCTTTGTTTCTCCTTGGTTTAAAAAAATTGTAGCAGGCTCAGAAGATGGGGCAATTCCTCTCTATAGGTATGAATACATTCATTAACTAATCAAAAGTCATATAGAATAGCTACTCACCTAACATAGATGATTTTAATCCATACAGACAATGCATACATCCCCAAATTCCACATATGGCAATCATTGGGTATTCTGAGAGCTTAGTTAACATTTATATTTCAGAGATGAGAGCAAGGTGGTTAGCTTGTTTTCTTGATGATGGCTTCATATTTCCTAGCAAGAGAGAGATGGAAAAGAATATAATGGAGTCGGATAAGTACTTCAAAAAATATACGGGAAATTCAAGTGGTTATTGTCGCAGATGTAGCATCACTCTTATTGCACAAGATCGGTTGTGCAAAGATATATCAACCTCAAGAAAGAAAGGATTTTCATTTGTTCCTCCCTATGGTCCCACATATTATGCTAACCTTGAGTTAAAAAAGCGAAGTGAGTTTATAATTTAATAAATGATTAATAAGAGCATATATTATGACATATTTTATGTATGTTGAATACTAGTATTTCGATATAATTATTAGAATTTTTTTTCATCCTTTCAATTTCTCATAAGAATTAAATCAATGTCTCATATTGTTTCCCTTTTTTTCTAGCAAGTAAATTCGACTTCTATTATTAACAACATAAGATTAATATTCTTAACACCACTCTAAATTAAATAACTTAGAGTTTAACATAAAGTTATTATAAAGAATTCGATACAAGAAGTTCTCAATAAAGTTGGAAGGATTTTATATAGTCAAAGAAAAGCATTAGAGTAGTGTGTAATTAGTGAAGTAATTTCCATTATTAAAACATTAAACTCTAATGACCATAAATATTAAATATTTCCCATAACTAAGGCTTATGTATTCTACAATATCCTCGGTGATTTCACCCTTTCCCCTGTTCGAGCTCCCTAGCCTCCCTCGGTGATTTCTCCCCCATGGTTATATTTCCCAGGCAGGATTCTTCCCTTCTCCTTTCTCTCTTGCTTTTCTAACTCTACCTACTTTGTCAGACCCTTTATGGTGATTTTGGCTTCTCTTTTTTTGGCTTTGATTTCTCTATAGTGTGCTAGTGCTTTAGCTGGGATGCCATACTTTTAAATATGGATTCATCGGTTGCTCCCCTGTGGGGGAATCCTGATGCATCTCGTCCGGTTATGGCAGATTTTGATTTAGCAACGAAAAATGGTACTATTTCTACTCGATCTTCAAGATCATTTAGGGATGTGCTTGCGGGTAAAGTAAATGATGGTAGTAAGTCTATTGATTTTTTTTTCTACTACTTTTCGGGGTGTACCCGCTGTTATGTGCTCTGATGTTGTGGTGGAAAAATTGGCTAAATGAGTTTGCTTTAGTGGGTAAATTTGCTCTTCGGCCGTCCTTGGAAAATATTCAAGTTTTTTTCATTCTGAAATTGATAGGTTTTTTTTGATTGGGTTTAATCAATTCTCGACATGTTTTGATTCAATTATTTGGATTACTCGTGTTTTGCAAGGCGTTCTTGTGTTCAACTACCAAATGCTTTCGTTTATTAAAATGGACCCCTTACATTAAGAGGAATCTCCTATTGTTCCAGTTTGGTTGTCTATCCCCAATCTTCGTGTGCATTTCTTTAACCCTAAATTCCTTTATGTGGCCTATATTCGTTAGTCCTCTACAATTGGATCAAGCTACCTTAGCTCTAGACTTTCTGTTGCCCATGTTCTTGTGGAAGTGGATATTACTAAAAAATCTAAGGAAATTTGGATAGATCAAAAAAATATGGATATTTGCAAAAAAATAGAATTTGAAAATTTTCCTTTCATGGCTTCACCCATAGCTCACCCACATTTAAAAGAATTCTTTGGTCTCCAAATCTACCCTTGGTACTAAGGACAATGTGCAAGAAACATCAAAGGAGAGAGTCGCCCCATTAAGCGACATAAAATGAGCCCCAAACTCTTAGGCATAAAATTAATCCAAAGTTGAATATGGCAGATCAATCCCTCATAGGCACAAACCTAATGAAGGATCATTTTCCTCATGGTGGAGCCAAGTCCCAAATACAAAATAGTGATATTAATGTTCCCAATTCTGATTCAGGATCTCCTCTTGTTTCTGATTCTCTAAATAATGCTAATTGTATTGCAATGTCATCTCCTGTAGCTAAAGATCAATTAAATGAGAAGGTTGGTTTGGAGGAGGTGAAATATTTAGAGATAACTTCCACCCCGGATCTAGGGGTTTGTGTTCTTCCCCATTCTAACCCATCCACCAACTCTTCGCTAACGTGGACAAAAATTTTAAAAGTAAGATACATCAGGAGAGGAACAATGAGTTGGAAGAGGGAGAATTGATAGGTAACCTTCAGTGAATCTACATGAAATAAACAATTGGAATCTCCTTATCTGGATGGTGAGGTCTGGTTTGGAAAATGATTTTCATATTGTCTTAAAGGAAAAACAAATCACATAAATCTAAATCCCTATCTTTGCCGTAATTACTAGTCGCTCTTCTCTAAGTAATGGTCTCTTTCCGGAATGCGAGGGGATAGGCTCCCTTCTTTGTAATAGACTTAGTAACTTAGTTCATAACCATAACATTTCTTTGCTGGCAATTTTGGAACCCTTTATTCTTCCTTCTAACATCTAAACTATGGCTAGAATGATTGGCTTTATTAATTCTTTTGCTAATTCAAGTAATAAAATTTGAATCTTTGGGAAAAAAACCTTTTGCTTTACATATTATTCAAGACCTTCACCAGGTTGTGAATACTCAAATCACATTTGGCAATTGGTTCTGCTTTGGATCCTTTGTCTATGCTTCCTGCAACGGTATGATAGAAGGAACCTATGGAACGATCTGATTAATTTCTCGACCTCGATTAATGCTCCCTGGTTCCTAGGTGGAGAATTTAATATTATTGCTTCCTCGGCGGAAGGAAGGGGTGGAAGCCCACCTAACCCTTTATCTATGGAAGAATTTAATAATATGGCTATTGATTGTCATTTGACGGATCTGGGTTTCAGTGGCTCCCAATTCACATGGAATAATCAGTAATGCAAAGACTTGATAGGATCTGCTTAATGATTTATGGATAAACTCTTTTCTGAATACATCAGTTGAACATCTTAGTAGAACCCTATCTGACCACTCTCCATTGCTTATTTTCGTTAAGGATAATACAACGTCCCCTCCTCTCTATACTCCTTTTCATTTTCATAATATGTGGTTGTTGGATACCAGATTTAAGGAGGTGGTGGCTATTAATTGGAGAGATCCTCTTTATCCTGGCGACTCTATTTCGGGGATGAAGAGACTTTGGATGAAATTAAAAAGGCTTAAATAATTGCTCAAATGGTGGAATAAAAATTGCTTCAAAAATATTTTCACTAACATAAAAGAATTAGAACAAGAGGTCATATCATTAGAGGAAGAGGTTATTCTGGATCCTTCTAAGACTCTTTTATTAAACCAAGCCAAAGATAAATTATCCAAATATCAAGATATGGAGGAAACTTTCTGGAGACAAAAGGCTTCTACTAAGAAGCTATCAAAAGGCGATAGGAATACCAAGTATTTTCATGCGTTATTCAATAAGAAAAAAAGCCTTAAATTGCATTAAGAAAATTAAAAATTATGATA
Organism: Cymbidium sinense; assembly: GCA_021442155.1. Taxonomy (NCBI): domain Eukaryota; kingdom Viridiplantae; phylum Streptophyta; class Magnoliopsida; order Asparagales; family Orchidaceae; genus Cymbidium; species Cymbidium sinense. The sequence goes on along the minus strand of CM038232.1, from coordinate 17,424,441 downwards.
ATAGTTGGATTTCTGATGAAAATGAACTTGCAGAGTCGGGTGTATCTTATTTCAATAACATGCTTAATAATCATGTGAGTGAGGAGGATTTGGCTAGTATTGAGGTTATCCCCAAAATCATAACCCGAAAATGACAACATAATGCTTACATCCTTACCTTCGAAGATGAAATTATATCGAATTCAGTGAGTATGATTCATACTCGATGGAGTCACTCCTCTCTTTTTTCAAAAATGTTGGAATGTTATCAAAGATGATGTGGTTAAAGCAGTTCTTGATTTTTTTAGAGGGACCACCCTCCCCAAATTATTCTCTAGTACTTCCATTGTACTAATTCCTAAAATTGAAAACCCTGAACATTAGAATCAATTTAGGCCCATAAGTCTTTGCACATTCTTCAATAAGTTCATATCCAAGATCCTTGCTAAAAGATTGGGTATGCTACTTCCCAAAATTATTTCTCCTTGCAAAGTCCTTTATGGTTAAATAATTTTTCAATGATAATATTCCCCCCTTATTAAGGGGTTTTGTGAATTTAGATAGATCTGGTCTCCCCTATGTTAGGAAATGTAAGCTTCTATGTTTGGAATTTGGATATTGTGCTGATTGGTGAAGATTTCCCATCTTTTTTCCATCTCTTTTTGCAATTTTATGGTACTGGATTCACTCTATTTTTTTTTACTCAGTTTCTTGAGGAACTTGTCCCTCGATGTTTTAAAAAGATGGTTTTGATGGTTGGAGAAGAAATTTCCTCCATGCTGGGTGGACTGTGGCTGGTTGTTTATCATCCATTGCTGCTAAGAGGAATGCTACCTAAGACTCCTTTAGGTGACATAACAATCTCAAAGCATAGAATTGATTTTCTTTCTGGGGAAAAAAGTTTGTATGTCATCTTTTTTAGTTATTATGGAATATGAATATCATTGGTTACTTGGTGATGAGGTGGTGTTTTATTCCATCGGGTAGGAATTATTTCCTTGGTCCAGAATCTTGTCGCCTTTTAACCTTTGTCTCTCTGTTTCTTTTTCATTTTTGTTTCTGTTTCTTTTTGGCTAGTAGTTGCCTACTCTTAGTATATATTCTCTGGATTGGTTGGTGTCATTTTTTATTGATAAAAGAGGGAAATGTTTGTTTCTTTGGTGTTGGTTGTCTCCCTTTGGTTGGGGATTGTGAGGTCGCATGTTGCAATTTGGTATAGAGGTCGATAATAAAATTTCTATCAGATATTCATCTGAGATTTCTTATGCCTATCCGGGTTTATTACATGGAGGTTGTATCTATTATTACCTCACCTTGCTTTCTCTCATGTTGGTTATGCTATGATCTATAAACATATTTTGATGGCTATGAGTGATTTGGTTTCATCCAAAGTGGATAGCAACTACTTTTATTTACGCTTATATCAAGCTAGTGAGCTTTATAACTTTCGAAGAATGGACTTTGCCTGTGTTTATTTTCTCCTGATGCAATTTAATCTCCTGATTTGGATGGTAGTAGCATATGTGTGGTACCCCTGGTGGGATGCATATGTATGTGGTTGCCCCAAACTAGTGGATTGATTCCTACAACTCTTTTCTCCACATTATGGTTTCTAAATATAATTCCTCTTATGGGTACTACGGCATTCAAGATATTTGTAGGTGTCTTCTTTTATTGCAAGTTCCTGCTAATTTTCGTTGGATCAAAGCTCTTTACTCCTCTGGATGTGATATTGCTATGTGCAAAGGTTTGTTTTATTGGGGTTTGTATTTGCTTTTGTTGTGTGAGTTTTGTACAGATGGGGTTTTACTTTTAGATTGTAGCTCTTTGAGCGGTAGTCTCAGAGTTTAACCCCTTTAAGGATCTTGTAACCTTCTTATTTGAGCAATAAAATTCCCCTATACATTCCATTTAATTTGGCTTATTGTACATAGAAAATTTGATTTTATGAATTAAATATATTCAATAGATTCTTATTTGCTGGTGGATTTTTTTTTTATTCAAATATTGGACTTCCAATCTGTTAAATATAATCAAATCTCTGCTTAATTGGAAAACACATCAACGAGGGATATATGTATGGGTGCGGTGAAGGTGCTACAAGTGTTTTTCCACGCTTTCTTTTAATCAATTTTATATTGATTTTCTTATAAATCAATCTTTCAAAGTTAGCTATTGCATAAATTATGTATATATATATATATATATATATTATAGTTATTTTATTGTAATATTTGATTTCGTTGACAAGTCTCATTTCCGCTTGTCTTAGTTAGTAAATTAAAATTTGTGCCTTAAATATATAAACTTAGAGAAAATTTTGTCAAATCATTGAAGTATAGGAATGTTATCTTATATACTCACTAGTAGATCCACAATGAAAACACTAGGGGCTCGCATTTACATGCCACCATCAAACCTATCATAGAAGCATGTCACATAGTCCCTTGCTTGTGAGTTAAATGAATGCTTATCATCTATGAAGGTGATTGAAATATAAAATGTGTTTCAAGTTGAGTTGTTTAGAATAAACCACAATTTCTATAATATGATATTGCTTTCATCAATAACTCTACCCCAATTCCTTCGAGGATGTTGAGATGATAACCAATATGATGGGGATAACCTAAAAACATGCTCATTATGTATTAGAAAATCATAATGGGTCAATAAGGATGAACTATCTTGCCTTCTTATCACACAAGTGATTACCAACCAAAACTTAAAGATGCAAATAATCATTTGTGTATATGATATATATGAAAACACAATGCTTGGATGGATCTAGTGCATTCATCCATAAACATTCTAATGAAAATTGTCCAAAAATTTTTTTATCATTAATGACATTTACAATCTTCATCAGTGACACTTGAAAAGGAGCATTAAGATATTACAATTATGGAAGCAATATGTCCCATTTCAAAGACACCCCCGGCTGCCTTCGCCCATCTCATCTATCAAGAAAAATATAAAATTCTATTGATGTTGTTGGTTAAAGAAATAACATGCCTTCCATGTAATCTTTTCATGGCTATTAATAATATTGCACGATTTACTATGTTAATATTGAGTCAATTGTCAAGAGCCTTCTATAAACACAAACTAATGTGGCTTGGAGAAGGAATTTAAAGTCAATCAATTTAGTCCTTCATGATAATATGTAATGTAGCTATCTCTATTAATTTAGTTAAAGCTTTTGGGTGTTAAAAGCAAAGTGCATAGTGAAAAGGGTGCACTATTAGACCCATATAAAGATTGACAAAGAAAAATTAGTCTTAAGATTTTGCTAGTCTAGCATCTCTCTCCATAATTCAATTAGACAATACTTCCTAATGGAAGATGCAAAAACTACTATAATCATTTCTTCTTAAAGTGGGTGAAGAGTACTTCATATGTAGCATCACCAATAAACAAAATATAAGATGTACAATAATAATTGACTATTTGTATGTTGACCTATATATGTGTGCCACAAAGTCAAAGTCAAGCCTACAAATTGAATTCGACGGACTTCGGAAATGACAGTGCGCAAATTGGAGCTCAAAATGCACTGGACATCTCTGAAAATGGTCAAAACAACCTCCGATCGATGAACGGACTTCATCATTGCGTTCAGAACATCGAAATCAATCAAAATATAAATATTACAAAATCTAACGATCAATCGATTAAGCGCTCGAGCGATCAATGTGTTGACACATATATCTGAGTCGAGAAGCTGCGACGATGTCCGAATGACCTCAGTTCATGAAATTGATCACACCGTTAGCTTCAAAACATCAAAAATGATCAAACGAGACTATGCATGCTTAATTCAGACGAGGCTGTACCAATGTCAAATAATCGTGAGTGGCGGCAAATTGAGGTTGAAATGCATTGGATATCTTTGGAAATGGTTGAAACGACCGATCGATGAACAAACTTCACTATTGCATTTAGAACATCGAAATTAGTTAGGATATAAATATTGAACAACTTAATAATCAACTGATCAAGCACTCGAGTCATCAACATGTTGCACGCATATTAAGGTCCGGAGGAACTGATGAAGACCAAACGACCTCCGTTCACGAAATTGATCACGTCATTGGCTTCAAAACTTCAGAATCTATTAAATAAGATTGTTCACATTCAAGCATAAGTCGTATGAAAATTGAGCGTTGAAAGCGACGCATTTTTGAGTGTGGGACTCAATTTGACGTCAACTCGAACCAAATGGCCTCTAATCGCGAAACGGACGATGCCATTGCGTTTGAAATAATTAAATTACCTTAAATTGATATATTTATTGACTATGTCCATTTACGTGGAAATTAATTAAATTTAATCAATTTAAAATTAATTTAAAATTCCTAAATTACCCTCTCCCATGCTCAACCGTTCTCCCCATTTTTATTTTTTCAATTATGCCCATTTTTTGAGCAGTTCCAATTTTTCCCTTCTCACTTCCTTGATTCCTACTGAAGGTTTATTCGCCATTCTCTCTCTCTCGATTTATTCGTTTTCAGGTTCCTGCGGTTATCTCATGTTTAAGCTGCCTCCGGGCTTATCTGCTTCATCAGATTGGCGATCTCTCATTTCATGGGACATGCCGCTTCCGCTCAGATATCTCAGCTCCTGGCTGACCATGGACTGCTCTTCTCCAAACTCCGTGATGCTACACTGACATCTCACTAGCCAACCTGCTATCTCAAGATTTAAACTCAGATGTTCTCTCCTCCACTGCCGGGCCAGCCACAAAACATCCATCACTTCCAGGACTCGCTCTCCCTCCTCTTGCCTCCATCCACGGCCACACTCGCCCCTGATGTAACTTATTATCCATGCCCACGTTTCGTTCATGCCAATGCGCCGCTGCTGTCCGTCCGTCGTTCACCGAGTCTCTGATCCCGCCAAGAGCCAATCCCACCATCGGCCGCTCCTCTTCCAGCCTCCCAGATCCCAAAATCGCGGGTTCGTTGTCCAATCCAGCGGAACCACTACGACCTCCAAATCAACTCCACGCCCACGCCTTCTTTGTGCAATCCAAAGACGCAGTAGTTATTCGCCCATCCCATCCCATTTTGCTTTTTGCAACCGAGGAAGAATATCATAGCAATTCTTCTTTTCGATTTGAGTAGTACCCTCGATGTATCCCTGCTTTATACGCCACAAACTGGGGAAGAACATTGTCAACAGGAGAATTCTTCTTTCGATTTTCGGCATCGCAACCCTCACTTTAGTCTCTGCTGCCATCAGAAATCGGGAAGAACATCATCAATGCATCTAATTCTTCTTTCAATTCGGCCACACCTCGCTTTTAGCCTTCCATTTTGCTTCGTCGTAAACCAGGGAAGAACATCATCAATAGTTAAATCCTTCTTTCAGTATCACACTCCTTGCATTACATTCCCAATTACACACCTAACCCCATTCCTTTGCCGAGCATTGCAGCGCGCCAAAAAATGCATCAGAACATGTGCGATTTTTGAATCTGGATATATATATATATATATATATGCTTATATTTCTTAGTAGATTTGAAGACCTCGTTATGCTCAATAGGGCGCGACGAGATGAAAAAATAGTCTATGGTGTCGCAAGACAATGCTCGCTATGCTCAACAGGGTGCACTGAGTAAGCCAATACTCGTTAGATGTCACTTCCCGTAGATGAAATGCTGCCGAATTTTTGTCTAATTTCTTGACTTAGAAAAAAAGAGGGGGGAGGGAAATGAATATATATTGCATTTGTCTTCTTTCAGGTTTAAAGGCCTCGTCATGCTCAACAGAGTGGGACGAGATGAAAACCGGTTGCGGTGTCGCAAGACACCACTCGCTTTAGCCTTCCCATTTTGCTTTGTCAGAACCGTGGAAGAATATCGTCAACACGCAAATTCTTCTGGTCGACTTGCATTACTCAATTACATACCTAACATCATTCCTTTGCGAGCATTGCATTACCAAAAAAATGCATCGTAACATGTGTGATTTAGAATGTAATATATATATATATATATATATATATATATATATATATATATATATATATATATATATATATATATATATATATATATATATATATATATATATATATGTTTTTTTGTTTGAAGATGCCCAATAACCCACGAGATGAGAAAATAGGTTGTGGTGTCACAAGACCGCCGCTAATGTCAATAGAAAATAATACTGCTAGATGTCTCTTCTAGACTAAATGCCAATTTTTGTCTAATTTCTTGACTTAGAAAAAAGGGGAGGTGGAATGAATATATGTTGCATTTGTCTTCTTTCAGATTTAAAGGCCTCCTCATGCTCAACAAGGCGCGATGAGATGAAAATGTTGCGTCGCAAAGACACCACTCATACTCAACATGATGCATCAGTAAGCCAAAACACTGATGACTATATGGGGATGATGCCGAGGCTACCAAAATTATGTCAAATCTTTTGACTTAGAAAAAAGGGGAGAGTGAAATGAGCTGACTTAAGAATACTAAGTAGAAAAACTTGCAGCTAATTTTAAACTAAAAGTGTCAAATGAAAAAAGAGGGAAAGTAAAATGACATACAATAATCATAAAAGTAAAACAAGATAAAAAGAAGGGTGAAAAGCACTTACAAAAAATTTATCTGAGCAGAATTGAAAGCCCACTAAAGTTCCTAACTACCTTTCAAATGTTCGAACTCCAACCCTTCAAACAAATGGAATAGAATAGGAGACTCTCTCTTGGCTTTATTTATAGAAATTAGAAGAGGTAGTGAGTGAGTTATTTTCAAAAGAAAAAAAAGAGGGAAAAACAAGTTTGAATAAAGAGGAAATGTAGGAGAGTTCAAATAAAAAGAGGGGAAAAATGAGAATTACTTCGAGGAGTAAATCTTCTTTTTAAAATAACAAGTTAAATTATCCTCCGAACCTAAAGCTTCAAAATGTCTTCTTCGCCATCGACCGCAACCATTTGTACAAGCAAAAGAAGCGATACTAAATCCAATTCTATAAAATCATAGGACATCTTTCAATACAAAAATTAATTAATTTCATTCTAATCATTATTTTCAAAATTAATGATTTCATTAATTAGATGAAATTATCTAAGCTATAAACACCTACATGTGCTCAGACATAAAGATTTCAAGTGTGAATGTTAATGTCTGATAAGGCGGTGCGGGTTAAAGTTGGAATTAAATAAAAAATCTGAAATCAATCTCATAATTCAAACATAAAATTACCTAAAATTACAAATACACCTGCATGGGCCCCGACACTATGCTGAAAGCTTAAATTCAAGTGCCTGAGGATGCTGCGTGGGTTGCTTCCGAGTTTAGTCTTAGGACTGGGTCCGGGTTAACAAAACCTAAAACCCTATAATAAAAGTTTCAAATCAGTAAAATATTTAAGAAACTGATTCTGTTAGGTGATAATAGATCTAATCTTCTGTTAGCAGCTAAATAGAGTTGACAGGATCTAAAGCTCTTAAACATATTCAAATTAATCAATTTTTTAAATCAAATTATGTTGCAATATAAAACTATTTAAATGAAACTCTATCATTAAAAACTTAAATCAAACTCAATCTATCCACCTTCGCAGCTGTTTGTCGGGGGTGACAAATTAAAAAAATTTTAGCTCACAAAGGAGCTGTCAAATCAAGTGTTCGCTATGTTCACTCAATCAATCTCGCTGACATGGCCCATGTCTTCTACCACGGTTGGCCAATAGTCTGCCAGATGAAGCACAACTAGAGTCCTCCGACGTGGTTTTGGCTAGTCGACTCCATTATATTATGATCTATCATTCATAGCCTCCAGATAAGCTGCCCAATGGTGTGAATCATAGGGTATACTTGATAGGGCAAACAACCCTCTATCAGCTAAGGTCGACTTAAGATTGTCTCCTTAGACAAACACCACCCCAAGTCTACAATGATTTCTTGGATGACATAACCGATGTGTTACTGATGAGGATCCTTCTGTCAGGTTGGGTCGACTATCTCCTCTAATTAAGTAGACTAGGAACCACGACATCCCGGGATGACAGAACCATGGGATCTAGATCGGGCGCATCATCATTCCCCCAACCATCTGCTTTAAGTTAATAATGAATTTCATAAATTCTAAATTCTGAAACTCCACATGCTGCTACTATACGCAACACATTAAGTGATCTAACGACTAGCATTAATCGAAAGTTCTCTCTCAGTATTGAGAGGGGTGATTAACTATAGGTCCTTGCACCTATAGGAAACTTGGAACCAGATCTAAATTTCTCGCAAATGAGGATGAAATCTATGGGTAGTGTCTTATCTACTATTCCATCTTCCTTCTAAAATTACACCGACACTTCAAATCACACTCTCTTCAATTCAAATATTTGTCAAAAAGTCGATGGCAAATTTTTGGAGCCCACATTGTATTAATTTAGATTATATCCTAAATGATGGAGAATTGATTATTAAAATAAAATATGATCAAAATATGAATAGCCCACTTTCAATAATTCAAGCAAGAGCCAAAGCATAATAAGATGGTCAAGTAAATAGAGGTAACAAGTAAGAGTCCAAGCAAGTTCCTAAGAAAGTGCAAAAATAAGAGTCCAATCAATGCCCATCATAAGTGCTTAATTGAGAAGAAATAATAAAATTTAAATTTATTCCTTCAATTCTAAATTTGTGTTATTAAAATTTATTTATTTTCTAAATCTTGAGAACATGCATTGGCTATTGATTAATAAGTATTAGAAATTAAAGATGGTTGCCATCTTTCTCTATTAATGGTCACTTACCTTTTCTCAAAAAAATTTCTTCTTTTTTTATTAAAATGGTGATCATTATAGTCATTATAAATAGGTTTGATATGTGATAAAATTTCTCATTTTTGAAATGGTATATTTTGGTAAAAATAAAATTTATTTTCTTATTGCTTGGTGGATCCATATCATCCTTAATACATAGTCACCCTTAATAGGTAGATTCATATAGTCATCCACCTATTTTTAATTTCCATTTCTAAGAAAAGCACTTTATGATTTTCATCCTTAATTCATTTCACTTGAGCTAGATCTAAATGAATAGAGAATTTTATTTTTATCACCGTATTAGTAAATCTGAAGTTAGAGAAGCTTTAAAGAAAATGAAATGTGAAAAAATAGTAGGACTTGATGATATTCCGATAGAAGTGTGGAAATGTTTAGGACATCAAGGAATTTCTTGGCTTACAAATATTTTTAATGTTATTTTAAAGACTAAAAAGATGCCAGATGAGTAGAGAAAGAGTTTGTTGGTTCATATATTTAAGAATAAAGGTGATGCACAAGAGCGTGCAAATGATAGAGGAATTAAGTTAATGTGTCATACATTAAAAGTATGGGAGAGAGTAATTGAGCACAGGTTATGATGTGATACAAAAGTTTCTCACAATCAGTTTGATTTCATGCTAGGTAGATCTACTATGGATGTTATACATTTGTTAAGAGGTTTGATGGAGAAGTATAGAGAAAGCAAGGAGGATCTGCATATGATATTTATTGATTTAGAGAAATCTTATGATAAAGTTTCAAGAGATGTTCTTTGGAGAGTTCTAGAAAAGAAAGGAGTTAATATTGGTTATATTCAAATAATTAAGGATATGTATACGAGCATTTTGTGTCCAAATACAAGGAGGATTGACAAACTATTTTTTATTTGGTTGGATTACATCAAGGATCGGCTTTAAGCCCTTATCTTTTTTTGCTTTAATTATGGATGTTCTTTTTAGGCATTTACAGGAAGATGTATCTTGGTGTATGCTTTTTGCTGATGACATTCTTCTTGTTGATAAGACTAGAGAGGGAGTCCAAAGGAAACTTAAATTATGGAGTTCAACCTTAGAGTCTAAAGGTTTTCATTTAAGTAGATCTAAAACTGAATATATGGAGTGTAATTTTAGTTGTAGAAGTTATAGTGGTAGTGTTGTGACATTAGGTGAACAAGTCATTAAAAAGAGTGAGCAATTCAGATATTTAGGCTCTATTGTTCAAAATGATGGTGAAATAGATGGAGATGTTATTAATAGAACTCAAGTTGGATGGTTGAAGTGGAGGAATGCATCTGGCCTATTGTGTGATAGAAAAGTACTGCTTAAACTTTAAAAAAAATTATAAGATGGTGGTAAGACTTGCAATGATTTATGGTGCAGGATGTTGGCCAATGAAAGAGAAGCATGAGACTAAGGTAAGTGTTGCAGAGATGAGGATGCGCAGGTGGATGAGTGGCTTTACTCTTAGAGATAAAATGCGAAATGAGTATGTTTGGGAAGAAGTTGGAGTAGCTCAATGATAAGATTAGAGAGATTCGTCTGGTTTGGACACATAAAGTGTCAAGTCCAATGACCCTTGGGAGAGTAGATACATTAGATTTGCCTTATGTTAAGAAAGGTAGAGGTAGACCTAAAAAGACATGGTTAAGATGTATAAAAAATGACCTTAGTATACTTGAATTAAATGAGAATTTGACACATAATAGAACACAATGGAGACAAAGGATTCATGTAGTCGAACCCACTTAGTTGGATAAAAGCTTGTTGTTGTTGTTGTTGTTGCTTGGTGGATTCAAGAGTTAGCTTTTTCTTTGTTGAGATATTATAGTTATTTTATTTTTATCTTAAATCTATTACTCGCCTTCTCTACATATATGCTTTCAACATTCCCCACATCATCTAGTACATCTTAATTGTCCAAGACTAATCTTCGCCCAACTTAAATCTCAAAACCATTCTAAAACTCCACCTACAACTCTCAACCAAACTTAATAAGATTATGACTAGTTGTATTTCAAATTTTCAATACCCACTATCAACTACATCAAATCTAACCATGTTATCTAATTCATAAATACATATCCTTAGTTAACTATCCATAAATATTAATTGTCCAAGACTAATCATCGCCCAACTTAAATCTCAAAACCATTCTAAAACTCCACCTACAACTCTCAACCAAACTTAATAAGATTATGACCTAGTTGTATTTCAAATTTCTCAATACCCACTATCAACTACATCAAATCTAACCATGTTCTCTAATTCATAAATACATATCCTTAGTTAACTATCCATAAATATTTTCAATTACATGCTTCATATTAAATTCATCCCCAAAATTGGTCTTCTAAATCAACCCAAATTAACCCAATTACAACTATTCTTTAAATTCTTGTCATAACAAGCACCAAACCTTTCATTATTTAACCAGTAACTATATAACACTTCCTTAAAATTTAAAATATAGAGCTATCCATCTTTATCAAATAATATAAAAAATATCACTCATCTTTATTTGAAATAGTTGACTCAAGATAATATATATAATTTGCCAATCCTAACTTGTTTCTATATAATGGGAATCCCATGTAAGCATCTTAAAATTTAAAAGACTTGAACTACCATGATCTTTGCTAAGAAGGCATTGATCAAACATGCTTGATAATTATTGTTCTAAAGAGGGAAGGAGTTTTCACAAGACAATCCTCATTGGTATAGATCGACTATTGGAATGAGCCAATCTATCAACTATAATGGTGGCATGGCAATGATGCATTCAAGAGGCATCATTGATTTGCACTCTCAAGGGGACTACACTAAAGAATGCTTGCAGTAATCTCTTAATATTCTGTATATAATTTTAGTTAGATGATCATCTATGTGCTTAAGTTGTCCATATGCTTAACTTTGACCATGACAAGCATTGAGTTTATTAATATACACCAAAAGTGAAGTAACTACGAGCCCAAATTGAGCGACCACTTTCATGACTAGTTAACGGTGACCGCTCTACCGTCATGATCAATAGTTTACTTCCCTTCAACCAATTCATGGTATGAATCTATCTTACGGATTTGATCTTAGGTGTTAATACTATTTCAATATTATAACAAATTGAAAGTTATTTTAGGAAAGTTAACTTTTTTTTATATTTCTTGAAACTACTAAAGTATGATGATAATGTTGGCACATTGAAAAAGATTTTTATTACAAGTATAAATAGATAGAACAATATACTACCTAATTTTTTATGGTGGATGTCACATATTCAGGTTTAGATTATGATATTCATTAAACTAAATATTTATTAGCTCTTTCATGAAAATCAATATACAAGTTGCCACATACCTACTTATTGTACTTGATATTATGCATACTTTGAATTCATAAAATATTTGGGATTGAAGTTATCTAAAAAAACTCCTCAAATATGAAACCATGATAGCTAAAAGTTTCCTTCTATTAACTTGACATAGTATAATACACAACAATATAAAATTATTACTCTCTCTCTCTCCCACTCTTTTGATAAGAGCATGTCAAGATTAATTGGTTGTAGGCTTAGAAATATAACATTTTATTTTTCTTAAGAAAATAAAGCATTGCATATTTTGTGATTATAGATCGAGAAAGTTGTGCACAAGCATAAGAGGCACAAATCTTTTGTTAATAAAACATTCTAGTACTATTATTGTATATAAATTAACGTGTTGAGGGGTGACAATCAATGATTTAAAACACATAGATAAGAGTCGGATAATAAATATTATTACTTGGATAATTGGTTTGAGCTATAAAAAATAAAAATATTAATTAGGCTTACAATTATCAAGTAATAAATAATGATTATCATCAATAACATTAAGTTCATTGATCCATTTTGTATGAGAATAAGTTGCATTGTTATAATACAAATGATTTGAAATATGCCATTTATGGAGAATATTCTTGTAATTATATGGAGTCATACTCAAATATAATAAAATTATTAATATTATTAAATATTCTCATTAAAAATTTAATATAACTTTATAAAACATCTCTTAAAGTTTCATCCTCTAAAAATCTAAAATTTTCTTCACAAATGTCATCAATTGTTTAATAGAAAGAGAAAACGGTTAACTAAGAGAAGAAAGAAATATAATCAAAATGTTAAGCATAGAGGTGGTTCGATCATTTGGTCCACCTTGACTAGATTCAATCTCAAATTAAGATTAACTTGAAGTTAGTTGGCCAAATCTCAGGTCGAGTAAATCCTATCAATAAGCTAGCTCTATAGATTCAATCCTTACACATTCATTCAATTCTAGTTAAAAATGATTCAATTTTTAATCAATTTATGTCTTGTAACATGAAGTCTTAATCCAACATTTACTTGACCATATTCATGCATCTACATACATACAAATGTAGATGCATAAATGCATCATATATTTGACCTCAAATATTAAATCAAATATGATTTATTGTATGTGAAATTGGTAACGTATAAGAAAAGAGTAGGCTCCAAATAAGAACATCACATGAAGATAAAATATTAATTATAAATATGGACAAAAAGAAAATGAGTTAAGATTAGAAGCATCCCTTTATTAATTCTATCAAGTTATTTTCAGGATTAGAATTCTCACAAAAAATAAAAAAGAAAAATGCACAAGATTAGAAGAATGCTTTTTTTTTTTTAATTATACTAACTAGTTTTCAACATTAGAATTGTCATATATGTAATGTGGAACAAGAAGATTCTAATCAATACAATAATGTAAATAGTTTTAGATGACAAATGGCATAAAGGAGAAATATGAAGGCATGTTGGGGGAGTCAGATGACAACAAGATGGCTTAAATAAATTTTTTGATGGGTAGTGACAATGAGTAGCAATCACAAGTAAGAAAGGTGAGGTTGCGAGCTATGATTTATATATCTCTAGCTTTGAAATTCAATCGATTGATTTGTGAGATTTTAAATTTCTAAAAAAAAATATCATGAGATATTTCAAATCTCTTGCTTGAATATCATGTGTTTGATTTACGTCAAATTAAACTTTAAAATCATATATATATATATATATATATATATATATATATATATATATATATATATATATATATATATATTGACATTCCTAATATTTGCAACCAAATAATCCCTTAAATAAAGCTATATTTGAACAAACTAAAGTAATGTGGAATGATTTTTTACATTTTTATGGGTTATTAACTCTTATCAATATTTTATTAACCTTTTCATGAATATCTTATTTTTCTCATTAGTCAACTCTGAAGTCCAACACGTCATTATCGCCAGTACAGAAAATAAGATTTTCAGAACAATTTTTAAGGATTTTGTACAGTTTTAATTGCTGCAAAAAAAAAAGAGAAATTTTGCAGTTGTTTCACAATTATTCTAACACTGTTGTATTTGCATTCAACCGTTGGGATTGATAATTAGTAGTGAATTATTAGCAGAGGTTTCTATCGTTGCAGATAGAAAAGATCTTTTTTAAACTGCTACAAGTCCAACATGCCTTTCTCGATTGATGAAGTTTTTCTTTGAAGTTCTTTTCTTGCACCTTTCATTTTTCTTATGTTCAAAGATATACCTTAGAAAGAATATCATGATAAAAATTTTGCATGAAAATATGTCTCTTTGAAGAAAAATCGTTTGACAGAAATGGCTCATGAAATGGAGTCATGTAATCGTTATAGTCATTTCTTAAATTTGAACACTCATGGTATAATTTGCCTAGAAATGAGTGCACATTAGTGATCTAATAAATCTAGTGCACTACTTGTGTCGAGGCAAATCCAAGAGGCTAATCTAACGGTCCCTTGGCCATCGATAGCACCAAAGGCCAGAGGAAAAAAAACTGATCAAATAATTATAAAGAAAATCAAGAAAAAAATAAAAAATAATAATATGAAGCAATTCAAATGAGGCTAACAATGATAATCATAATGATAAGTTTATTTTTTCTTACTAACATGAACAAAATAAAAACATTTTATAAGAAAGCTTAACTTTTGTTGAGCAAAAAATTACCTCTTAGCAAAATTTAGCTAGAGAAAATAACTTGAAGATCTATCAAAAATATTATTATTGATTTAAATTTTATAAGGCAGCAGCATTTTTTTTACTCATGTTTAAAGTATCATATTATAACACATGCTATTCTTGTTAAAATTTTATTTAACAATGATCTATGAACTCTTGTTAATGATGGCCAACTTGTTGAGAATTGATTATTGTTGTTGAGTTGAAAATTTGGCAAAAGATTTGTTCCCCTTGTAAATTTTTAGAAATCATTAACAATGTGTGTGTGTGTGTGCGCGAGCGCTCGCGTGTCCATATAAGGAGAAAAAGAAATAGAGGCTTAAGATTTTAGTCATAGAATGGAGAAGCTCTTATAGTATAAGAGAGAAGAGAAGAAAGAATGTCTCATAATAGAGGTTGCACTCCTTCTCAATATTTGTCATTAAAGAAGTGATGATTCTATTGTTATTGGTAGACATTATTTTGAGGTGATTTTAACTTAGTTAGATTTGCAATAATTTAATAATTTTTGCTTAATATTTGAAAATCCAATGCACTAGTTCATTTAATTTGATTTACATGAGAAATAAAGATTTTTGTATGATATTATGAGCAAAACACATAGAATAGTGATTGGAGTCATTTGAGCAGCATTTGGTGCAATGAGCACAAATTGAGGCATCTGTATAAGCACCTAACTCTAGTGTCCACGCACTCCACCTTAGTGCCCAAGCTCCTAACCTAGAGATTTTTTTAAGTGGAATGTAAAGTACATTTTTTACAAAATTTCATCCTAATTTCTTATAACTCAAGTGCATAAATGCCAACTAGATATTTATGTTCTTGATTGGATACCAACTTGATTTTGAGAAGCCTAAGAGCTAAATTTTTTGTTTTAAATAAATTATTGACATCAAAAATATTAATAAATTATATCCTCATGTCCTCAAACACCAAAAGTCTCAACGTGGCCTAACCAATTCGACTAGGCTTAGTAAATCCTTGGGACGTATCCTTCTAGGAGGTTCATTTATAAATATTTCTTACATCTTGGTTTTACTTTAACGAGCCCTATGGTAGACCACCTTCACTTCTTGAGTTCAACTATTTCTTAATGGATGTAAATGTTAGGTCTAAGCAATCAAGCCATCCCATTAATTCAATTATTTATATAATTAATCATGAGACTCTAAAATTTGGCATGACCATCCTCAAAATTAGTTTGTAGAATTTGACTCATAGTTAAGTAAAAGGTACCCTCATATCCATACCCAATTTGGACTCACTCTCAAGGAACAACCCCACTTAGCAAAACTAGTAAATCTCCCTAGATACTTAACTTTAAGATGTTCCTGTCATGCACAAAGTTGACCACTAGAACCCCTTGATAAAGCCTAGTCAAACTCAAAACTACGAACATCAAATTTAGCCCAATATGGGTCAACCTTGAGCCCATATTGAGTTAGCCATATGAACTTCAAATTGATCCAAATTGGTCATTAAATGAGTTCATATGCTAAAATTATCTTAATTTAATTATTCATTATATCATTATATCATTTAGGTCAATTGAATATAAGTCAAGATAATTGACTCAAATTAGACCAATTAGGCCAATATAATCATTAAATTGATAAGACCAATTAAATATACAATCTCTCTTAAATGTATTAAATATGGTCCAAGAATCATCAAAATAAATTATCTCTTCACCTAAGTCCAATTGGCCATGTGATATACATATTTCATTAATACCCTTCACAAAGGATTAATTAAACTAAGATAATCATAATATTCAACTAAATTTTTTGAGTGATTGTAGCTAAAGATGTCATTGACAATACTAGGTTAACCCATAATGATTTGACCCATGTAAGGTGGACAAATTGAACAAATGGGCTAATCTGTCCCTTTAGATCTCAAATATGAATACCCATGTTCATGATAGAATTAGATATGTTAGATAGTTTAATCAATTCAAATCCTTGAAAGTTACTTTTTTCATTGATTGTAAGGGTAATTCTCTAGTTCAATCAACCCAATTTGACCACTCCAAGTGGATCAAATGGGCTAAATGGCGATAGTATGCCATTTAAAGCAAATGGGTGAACTGGACTTAGCTATGGAAATTATTAGGGTTTCTAAAAAATAATTTTTTTATGTTTATCCATAGGCACCGACTCCCCTCACCTAATGGGCTAGTTCATAATGGATTAACATAGAAAACCATCATTAAAGAGTGATCAAGTTATGAAGTTATGGGAGAGCCCTTAGAGTTTAGCCAGTCATACGTTATATAGACCCTTGAACTCTACTGCCAAACTACCTACAACAATCCTAGGAGTTCCACTTGGTAGGAGGTAGCACTAAACCATAATTTATCCATGGTTAACCAATGAGAATCTTGGCCAAATGGCCATTAAATGGCATAGCCTCTCCCATTGTAGAGATGACTCAATTTCACCCTCTATGAGCTAAGAGAGGAAGTTTGAACTATTCGCCACTCATCGAAACCCTTCAGGCAAGCTTAATCACCAGAGCCAACCCAAGGGTGGCTAGAGTTTGATCTACCTAGTGATCCAGCTTACTCTAGCCAAATTCTAGTGAGGGCTTTTTGGCATTTCACCTGTAGCGATCATCATTGCCAAAAAGTTTGAACTTCATGGCAGTAGACAGAGGGAGATGCAACAATGGAGCCATGACCGAAGGTGGCAAGAGAGATGGGCAAATGGGCTAAGTCGGATAAGGTTGTCATACAATTTAGTAAAGAAGAATATGCGGTGGTGAGAAGGAGCAGGCTGGAATGAGGGCAGGCATTCGATAAGAGTGGAGGTATAGGCATTTCACATTAAAATCGAGGGAGATCGAGGGGGCATATTTTAAAATAAGTATGGTTTAAAATGTAATTAGTATTTTAAGTATCTTTAAAAAAATTAGATATAAGTATAGTTGCCGTTTAAGGAGGACTTGCTTGCCACATTGAATCGACATGGTGTTGCTCGCTTTAAGTACCTAATCTAGTCACCCATTAAACGGGCAACTTATAGTGTTACATGAAAGTCGTCCGTTAAACGGGCAACTTACATGTAACTATGTAACTATTTTTTTTAACTATTTTGCCAACTTGGTTGGATTTAGATTCCACTATTATCTGCCATTGGAGCTACTCCATCCTTTCGATGCATATATAAATCCTCTCATTCGTCTCATCAATATTTTATTAAATTTTAATGTTTTATCTCAAATTTTATAAATATATGAATTTATTAATTTAATTTACTTTGATGAAAATTTTATAAATAAGCTTATTTTTAATGATCTGCACATATTTTTATGCTATATTTTACAAGTATTAGATTAATTAGTTGAAAATAGATAGTTTAAATGACTTTTATTTAATTCCAAATTTATTTATATATAAGCTGGAGTCAATCATCCTTGAATATATTGAATATATTGAATTTTAAAAACCCTTATGTTTGAATGATAAATGTTGGATTTATCCTATGAATAATGATAAGATCAAAAGTTTGTCCACATGAATAAGGATAAATATTAATATTTAGTCTAATATCTTAATTGATGGATATAATATCTTGATCATTAGTGTATAAAGAGATCTATATTTGTACATAAATATGTAGAAATCAAGGGAAAAATTTACAAGGTATAGAAGGTAGAATTATATAAGTGGCACTACTGTCATTTATTATCAAGTCTATTATATATATATATATATATATATATATATATATATATATATATATATATATATATATATATATATATATGAGGTTAAAGAAATTCTTGAGAATAAGGTAGTTTTACACTTTTCACAATATCATTATTTTCAATAAAAAAAATCTTCATCTTAAACAAATTTGAAAGGCATTTAAACTATAGTTATCTACTAATTAATTGAATACTTGTAAAATATAGCATAAAAATGCAGATCATTAAAAATATATATATTTAAAAAAATTTCATCAAAACAAAATAAATTAACAAATTCATATATTTATGCAATTTGAGATAAATATTAAGAATTTAATAAAATATTGATCTCGAGAATGAGAGGTTTTATAAGTATCGGAAGGTTGGAGTAGCTCAAATGGCAAATAATAGTAGAACCTAAATAAACCAAGTTGAAAAATACTTGAAAAATATAGTTATATCTATTTAACGGCAACTTCCATGTAACACTATAAGTTGTCGTTAAATTAAGCGACTAGATTACACTTAAATAGGAGACAAGCGCATCAAATTTGACATGGCTAGTAAGTCGTTAAAATGGGCGACTATACCTATATCGAATTTTTTTTTAAAATACTTAAATTATTAATTATATTTTAAATTATAGTTATTTTAAAAAATTTGTCGATCCAGAGGTATGAATGCATGAGGATCCTCTCCCCGTGACAGGTCGCGTGAATCATAAGGAGAAAAACCGAGGCAGCCTGCGGCTAAGAGAAGCATGAGGGAGAGGTCACGGCATGCAGATATAATGAAAAATGAGCAGATTTTGTTGTTGGGGAGATCATCACAAGAACGAGATTTGGAGGCGTGGATGACTTGAATGAAGAAGAAGAGAAAGCCACGAGGCCTGGGAGATCTCCTCGGTTGGGAGAGGAAAGAGAGCTCGGTGAGGGTTTTAAAACAGTATAAGTTGACTGATTAAATTTTCAACGATTATTGTTGATTTAATCCTATTTTTTTAAATGAGATTTAATTTAATCAATTTATATTGATCTCTTCTTAAGTTTAGTGATAGACATGGGAGAAAATTTTGATATTATTTGTCTTATATTTACCTCATTCTAAAAATGATGTCAATAACCTCTTTTGAAGTTTAATAGTTGAGTGTTGTAGTTCATTTTGAATAAAAAAAAAGGAGGGGTACAAAATCACTTACATCCCTAGCTCTCCATGCATAATTTAAGTCTTTTTGACGATATTCTATTAGCCTTAAACATAACATTTTGCACAAATTATCTTGATACATGCAAAAGGATTTTTTTTATATTTTATATTGTATAATTAAAATCTTTTATGTTTTAAATTTTATAGAGCAAGGAATTCTTTTAAATAACAATAATAACAATAACAACAATAGCAACAATAATTACAACAACAGCAACAATAATAATAACAACAATAACAATAACAACTACAACAACAACAACAAAACAACAACAACAACAACAACAACAACAACAACAACAACAACAACAACAATAATAATAATAATAATAATAATAATTGCACTAAGTTTGTGACGAATTATAAGTTCTCATTATTTTATTTTGTGGAACACAACTTTTTATCTAAAGTAATATTAAATAAATTTTAGGTTATGGTTGCTTCACACAAAAATGAGACTAGGTCTTTTTTTTTTTTTGATAATAACTACAAATTCTATGAAGTTAATAATGGACATGCAATTTTTCAATATTCTTTTCTTTTGATTGAAAAACATAATAAAAAAAATTTAAAAGATCTAAAATAGCAAGACTTACCTTTCTTAAAGAAAAATAAGTCTAACAATATGCATTAAACTCTTGCAATCTTAAAAAAATGAAATTCCATTTGTGCTTGTCTTGTGCCTTCAAGCATCTTGACTTTGACTTTTTGAAGCCCTTAGGTCAAATAGCAATATGATGTAGAGTCTTTATAATCTTGATGATGAATATAACAATTTGATTATTGTTCCCAAGGGGTGGTAGGTAGGAAAAAGGTTTTTTTTAGGGACAAATTTGAGAGTAAAAAATTTAAGCTTTAAGGATAAGATTTTCATTTTGAAAAATAGCAAGGAACTTTAGATCAATGAAAGATTAAAGACGTTAGAAAACTAATGGATATATTTTATGATTGTTTTATCAATAATTACGAATTTATGAATTATTTAATTATATTGCTCATTGTAGGAAATTGACTCCTCATATTTAGCTTTTTTGGCTCGAAAATCTTATGGTAAATAAAGCTTGAGGCCTTGGAATGTTTATAGGGTTGTGGGATGATTTCTAAGAGATTATTAGTGTTATTAATGGGGTCTATAGGTGGAGGGAAGCTAGAAGATGAATTGAATGACAAAGGACTCATCATGGCTTTAGTGGATTGGCGATCAACCTTCATGAAATATTATAATAGCCACCAAGCTTTTTTTATAAAATATTTTTATAAGAAAGATATAATTTTGTTCAATAGAATCAAAAGTATAATGTAAGGTCCTATTTACAAGGTTTTTTTTTTCATAAGAGCTTTAAAAAGTGTTAAATGCAAATAAAATATCATTACATAAACTAATGACTTATTCAAATGCAAATAAAAAATAAGTAAAACATTATAAGATTTAAAGTTTATATATTGAATAAACTTTGAACAAGCAAAGTAAGGCAAGTGGAGTAGTCCTGAAATCAAGTAATTTTTAAAGATCTTCATTATTTTTTTCTACTAGTGTTGCCGACTACCCATCAGATAGCCTTACATTACAATTTATAATTACTCTTCGTTAACTTTGGAGGGAAGAGAGGTCATCCATGCACTTGTTTGGAAAGTTCTATTTGTTGATGAATCCAAATCTTAATAACATGCCTTGGCTTATGATCTTGTCCTTAGTCTTTATGTTGATTGTTGCATGCATTTGTTTGGAAAGTTCTATTTGTTGATGAATCCAAATCTTAATAACATGCCTTGGCTTATGATCTTGTCTTTAGTCTTTATGATACATCTACGATAGTACTCACTTGGTCCTATATATTTTTTGAAGTATTGATCCCACTCTATTATATTATTTTCTATGTCCATCCTATTTGGTAGAAGCCATTATCAAGGAAGCAATGAGATAAGTCTACAAACACATGATTTGAACCAATGTACATCTAAAAGAGAGCGAAATATCTAGCCAATGGAGAAATTAGTTAGTCATTCTGAAATTTACTTTTCTTTTTTGTTTTGGTATTCAACTTATCCTTTTTTTGTTTTTAAAAAATAATGTGATATATAATTGAATACATTAAAGCTCTAATAGGTTGACGTGTTAATGATATTAATCCTAACCCTCCTATGATTATTATTAAACTTGGAAGTTGGAAAATACATGAGAAATAATAGAAGAAAGCTGTTTAACTATTATCACTAATATATATAATAATAAAAATTTATAATCAAAGGAATAAAATTGCAAAACTTATTTGGAAAAAACAAAATAATTATAAAAAATGTATGATATTAAAAGCATTCATTAATTGAAATACTCATATTTAATACATAGCATAATCTGTAGGACCATAAGAGGATTAAATCGCCAAAAATCCCTTCTTCCATCTATGGTTGCAACCCATATCATTGCATAATTGATCATTATACCAATTACAAATAAGCGTTATGCTACATCTACGATAGTACTCACTTGAGCTGCCTATATATTTTTTGAAGTATTGATCCGACTCTGTTATATTATTTTCTATGTCCATCCTATTTGGTAGCAAGAAGCCATTATCAAGGAAGCAAGCCAACCACCTTGCTCACTCTGAAATATATATGTTTGATATGTTCTCAGTACCCAAGGATAACCATTTGTGGAATCTTGGATGTATGCAGCTTTATGATTAAAATTTGCTTGATAATGTAAGTAACTATATTTTATGTAAGCTTCAATCAGTTACTTAAAATATGCATACCTATAGAGAGGGACATATCTTCTGAACCTTACAATCTTTTTGAACCAAGGAGAAATAAAGATATTTCTAAGCTTTTTACTTAAAATATGCACAGATTACAAAATCAATTTCTATGGGCATAGTTTGGCCTTCTACGATGATGCCTTTCTTGCAAAATTCAAAGTGTTTGGAAGGCTTTAAGATGATGCTTCCTTCTTTCACTTTGTTATTAAATTTTTCTAGTAACACACAAAACATCCCAGATAGAATACGAACAAAGTTATGCTCTGACACCATACCATATTTTTTCATGGGAATTATTTTCTTTATGTAGCTTTCGATAAACTTTGAAATGATCCACCTCTAAGGTTAAAAGAACATTTTTGTAAAACGAGATAAACTTGTAAGTGAAAAAAGCTAAACTTCATTTGATATTATTGAGAAATAAATATGAGTTAATATATACCAAAGGTGAAAGCAAGGTGGCCAAAACACTTAATAAAATTCCTTCCCCAAGCTTGTGTACCAGGAATTTGAGAAGTGATTCAAGTACAAGTAACCAAGTGGAATGCCCCAAAACACAAATTTGGTTATATTCCACCTTTTGTTCTAACGATCATTACACAAGGGGACTCTGATCCTGTTGATAAGATTAAGTTGATTCTATTTAAACATTTACTTTGATTTTATAATGGACCATTTAATAAATCTTATCATGATTTAAACATGGGATTAGCATGTTAGCCTTTTAACCTTTTTGATTTTATCTAATCTAAATCCTTTTAGACTCAAAATTAATTTATATTTTAGTTCAAATTTAAAGCATTTAAGGTTTTTATTTGCTCTAATTCCGTATTTGGCATGTAGCTATAAATGATTGGACCTAAGATTTTTATGGTGGTAGTAGACTCCACTCTTTTCATGGTAAGTGTTTAAGTACTTATATGGATTTATGTTTTTTATAATATTTGATTGTTTATTATTATAACAATGTTCTTTTTTGTTGACTTATAATGAATTTGTATTTAATACACATTTCATGCCTTCAAAACAAAATTTATTTAATTATTAAATAAAGGTTTTAAAAGGTTTTCTATGTTTTCTTTAAACATCTTTTAGTCCTTTTTTTCCTACTCTTCATTGATTTTTGTCCATTTTTTGTTCTAAATGTTGTTGGGTACAAGTGAAATGAAGAATTAAATAAATTAATAATACTTTTTTTTATGAACTAAGGAACTGTTTTGATTAGGTTGATGTATTATCAATTAGTATGTTAGTCAAAGTAAATGAATTTAATGATATTGTATGCATTTTATGTGTCCATGTACTAGGGCTTCATGAGTTGTCTCCCACATTTCCCTTATAGCAAACATATCTCTCTAAAGCCATCTTTCTCCTCTTTTATTAGTTTTCTCTAGGATCTTAACCTTGTTAGTCTTTATTGAAAAACTTTATATTTATTAATTATCCCTCTCTAGCTCACTTACTTCTCCTTTATTCTAAACCTTCACTATGTAGTAGCCATCTCTAAAATTATTTCTTTTTAGTTTATCTCTAATTCCAATAAGCTCCAGCCTCTTAATTTCCATCTTAGTTGCCCATTGCCCTAGCTTGTCTCCTATTGCATCTTTATTGTGGGCTAGGTTTACTAATCCTAATGCACTACCAAGAGCAAAGGTTACATCCTCCTTCTAACACATAATGCCATTCTCTCAATTGAAAAGGTATTCTTAGTTTCAAAATTACTAATTTGAGTTATTTCTCTCTCTCATCAATAACTCTAAGGGTCTTAACACACAATGCCATTCTCTCAATTGAAAAGGTCTTCTTAGTTTTTAAATTATTAATTTGAGTTATTTATCTTTATCATTCATTAATAACTCTAAGGGTTAATTCTTCTTCTCATTTGAAATTACTTTTTTTTCTAAAATAAAACTAAAAATTATCACTCAATTAGTATTTTATTAGTAAATGGAATTTCTTTTCTTATCCTTTTTTTATAATTAAGAAAATGGGGAACCTTAATGGAAACATGGATTTACTCTTTTAGAAGAATTTGAAATTTTCTTACATAGAAAATTATGACTTTGTAAGAACATAAGCCCTAAGTTCACTGAATGGAAGTCATGCATTTTGAAGAAATAAACTAGAAAATTTAAACATCATAAGAAGACTTCTTAAAAAATTCTATGTAGGTTAAGTTACTAAATTTACCTTTCATTAGAAATTTATCTTTGGTTGATCCATAGTCCAATACCCTCCATCTTAGGAACTCACCTTATGAGTTCATCTTAAGAACTCACGCTTCTATGAGCTCATTGAACTACCTTTAGGGTTGGCATGTTTATTACTCAAGAATTCATCTTAACAAGTTTATCTAAAGGGCACCACTAACTTAATTCTTTATGACTTCAATAAAAAGTTAGTCTCTCCCTTTTTTTTTCTTCTTACTTTGGTTTTCCTTAACCAATAATATCCTCTTTTAACAATTCATCTCAATACGCAAATCCTAAGAGTTAAAATTAACTTGGGAATATGTTACTTAGGAGTAAAAATAAAAATGCCCAAATCTTAAAAAGTTAAAATGGAATGATAATTAGCCCTCTAAATTTTATGATGCATATAAATGTTATATGCATGGTTTTACAACTTTATTCTATGTTATCTTACTTTTATTCTTATTATGTTATTCTTTTAATTATCAATTTAATATGACATGCAATTATGAATATATATGTTGACACAATTATTATTATGTTATCCTTTTAACAACTTTAATAAGAAATTTAATAGAACACAATGGAGAAAAAAGATTGATATAGGCAACTAGATGTAATGGGATAAAGGCATGTTAGTATTGTTTTGTTATCATTTAGTGCACCTTTTGAAAAAGTTCATTTATTTTAATGCAAAGGGGAAATTTAGACTTTCTGACAACTATAATATCTTAGTATTACTATATTAGTGGAAATTTTTGGCTCAAATTCATATAGCTAATTTATTATATTTATTGTGACTAGTGGCTTACTTAATTATTTCTTAAATCCAATGGTCGAACAATGATGTTTGTGTCTTGCCAAGTTAGCCCTCTGCTCTCTAGTATTAATAAGTTGACCAGAGAATTTCGGATCTAATTCAAAGTTAGCCTAACCTGAATATGCTTGACTTAAATTAGACCTATTTATTATATTGATAAAAAAATATTTGACATGAACACAACTCATCCTAATCCCAACCAATGAAACCCACTTATTATATAAACATATAATTCTTTAGATCAAGGGGACCCAATTAACCTGAATCTGACTCATTAACCCTATTAATCTTATTCAAACTTGCCTAAACTAAACCTGAATAACAATTAGCTCAATTTTGGATTATTCTAATCAACCCAAACATAATGCAACTCTAACTTGAATGGGAAATGATTTAATTCTACTCTATAATTTTGACTCGTTCAAGTTGGTTTGTCGAAGTCGGTCATTTATTAACACCCATATTTTGTAAATGGCTATCTTTTAGAAATGTAATTAAGTGTCATTCTATTGGCTAATGTTGAACATATTTAGGTCCCCAAGTGAGCATATATTGTTGACTCAATCCTAAGATACACCTCACCCCTTAGGTTTTTTCTTCTTCTTAATTTTGGGACTTTTGGGGTTTTTTTATTAGTTACAAAATCATGTTAATCATTTATCTCTTTTTGTATAATTTGTATATAGATATATTAAACTAGGAATCTCATCATTCTTAAGAAATTCAAAAAAATGATCAACAATTTACCATTAATATCAGCACATTCATCGGCTATTTCATGTGCTGTTGTAAGGAAACCAACAATGGTGACTCTCTTTCCTCTTACCAATTCAGTAGCAACTGTACTAACCATGTTGGAGTAATCCGAGGAATAGATTACCTCACCATCAAAGACCTCTGGGCCCTTATTTTTGGGAAATGTTGGAATATTTGGAGGTCCGCTGAATCGTCCAATACAAAAGATTTTGAAATCCACCACATGTATCTACATTATGTGTTCATCAAAGGGTTACAACTAAATTGATTTGGGCCAAGTACAACAAAATGAACCTATTCAACTTGAGTGCTACAATATAAACCATTCAAGCCTAGTTGAATTGTGAGTTTCAAAATATTGTGTAAATGTATTAATATTCCCACTGAATTCAAATCATAATTAAGCACTTTAAAAAACTTATAATAATTAAGCACTTTAATCCATACATCAAACTATTTACTCAGTATCTCAGTATATTTATTATAATTATTTTTAAGCAATATAAATAATTTTAAAATTGAAAATAAATATAAAAAGTTTACTTAATATTATAAAATGAATTATAAAAAATGACTAAATCTTTCTAATTCCTCTGCATGTATCTCAAAAAAAATAATAAAAAATTAAATTTATTATTCACTCATTTAATAGTAAAATATCATTATTGTTATTCGTATCCTTATTGAACTGGTTTTAAATATGCGTACTATCTTTTAAAAAAATTTGAGTTTATACAGTAATATTAGTTACGCTACAGCTCATCTTCCACACGGCACTGTGACATCCCACACCCCTCGACGCCCATCACCAAATGCGTCGCCGGTGCCACCCCACAGACCCCAAGCCTCCATCTCCTCTTCTCCTACACCAACATATTCTGTCCCCTCCACCTTCTCTCCAAACTTCACGTGTCTTATGAGATCGAATCGTTGAGCATAGGATTCTAAATACTCCATCACCTGTTTACCACGAGGACTCGCCACCGTCACCGTCTCCGGCCACGGGTCTGAGAATTGGTAACTCCACCTCGCACCTTGTAGTCGCATCAATGCCGGCGTGAACTTCCACACACCGCCGATGGTCCCATCAGCTTCAAAAACCACCGGCCGGAATCCTCTCGCCAACAAGTATTTGCACATTGCCAATCCGCTAACGTCGGCGCCGACGATACAGACTCTCTTCTTCTGATCCATAACTCTCTTCTTCTGATCCGATAATGCCCGCTCTTCTAATGACCGAGACTCGAAGGTATCAACCACGAAGTCAATGCCTCATTTTAACACTCATTTAATCTGTCTTGGCATTAAAAATAGTTTTTTATAAAATTGATTTGAGTATTTCCTCAATTCCATTAATCAGAAAAATGATCACCAAGTGTAAGACCAGAATAAATCTATGATTAAAACTTAGCTATTTAGAAGAAAAGACACATGAGCAAAACCAAAAAAAAAAGGCCATATGCAAGAGAGACAAGCTCTCTAAGAACTTACTAGTTCAGAAATTTTCATTTATCATGCTGCAAATTAAATCTGCAGTCATGGTTGCGTGAAGGTCATTCTAATAGGGCAAAAAAGAAAGATGAAAGAAAGAATAAGCTGCTGATAAATCGAGGGAGCTAACAAGAATTAAAAATTCTTCATTGTCCATTTAAATTTTTTTCCGACATTGAAGGAAGCCATAGTAAAATACCTCCCAATCTGGTAATAGAATAAATAGTGCATTGCAGATACGCTAAAATCTAAAAAAAAAAAACAGGAAGAACACATTGAAAATCGATGACATAGAGATAAACAACAGTGAAGCCTTAGTTAGAAAGTAAATATGCCAGCAGCTCACTGTAGTGCTTCCATGTAAGAATCTTTAGGGAAGAAACTATATTTGTTGTTACCAAATCTCTTTCCATTTCTTTCTCTCAAATGTGATAAAGTAGGCAACAGGAAGTGTGGAAATAGAAATTTTTTGTTTCAGTTTGCTGTTAACTAGGTTGAAGGTCAACAAGCATTGAACATAAAGATAGTTCTTAGTTTCAGTTTTGAGTATTGCAAAAGTCTCGAGCTACCTTAGCATGATCTTCAAGAATTTCATTGCACACTTAAAATACTATAATTTGATTGTAAATAAAGTCATAACTAAGTTCCTGATTAATTGACAAACAAATGAAAGTCAGTGAGGGATATGAATGGCAGTAGTGGAAGGAGCTACGAAAGAGGAGTTTTTTTTAATCGAGTTTTAATTAGATTTGCTTAGCCAAATCTATTGAACTTAGCTATTGTATAAATTTCTTATATAATTATAAATTTTATATGATTGTTTTGCACTGCTTGTGTGATTGCTTGGAATTCAATTTGTGCTAAGTACTCATTTATCTAAGTAAGATGGTGAGAAGTAAATTGTAAAATAAGTTATATGAGTTTATAACAAAAGAGAAATAAGCATCTCTAACAATTGATATTAGAATGTCATCTTATACGTAGACCCATAATGGGTGTGTAATACAGATTTATGCGCCCACAAACCACAATCAAGCATATTGCATAAAAGCATGTTGCTTTGCCTCTATGAATCAAGTTAGCACCTATCAACATCTATGAAGGTGATTGGAAAATTTGCAAAATATGAGTTTCAAGTTGAAGTGGCAAAGACCTCATAATTTTGTCATATGAGATATGTTTTCCTTTTATGCCTCAACCCCACTAGCATATATAGCTAAGATGTCAACTCATGTGATGTGGATGGACAATAATAGAACATGCTCATTGTATTTTACTTATTATAGGGATATCATAATATACCATAATGATAAACACTTTTAGCTTCCTAGTGTAGATGAGCTCCTCAACCAAAACTCAAAGGTGGCAATAATCCTTTATGATCATCTATAATATTTATGAAAAGTGCAATACTTGAATGGATCTAATGCATTCCTTGATATATACAGTAATGGTAGTTGTCTAAAATTCTCTTTATCAATAATGATGTCCATAATCTTTACCAATAACACTCGAGAGGACTATAAGAAATGTATTATAACAAAGGGGACTACCTTTCTTATTTCACGTGACATCCATAGCTCATTTATCAAGGACCATGAAAGTTTTGTTGATGTTATTGGTTAAAGAAATAAGATAGCTTATGTTGACTACTATAGCTGTTATTAAATTGCACAACCTATTATTTTGATATTCAGTCAATTACCAAAACTCCTCTATGTACTCAAAGTAATGTAAAAGAAAGTTAAAGTCAGTTGATTATAATCATATGTGTTGATGTATGATTTATCTTGCTCTATTAACTCAATCAAAGTTTTTTGCTACTAAAAGTAAAGTGTGTAATGAAAAATGCCATCAATAAGGCCTTATAAAGAGCCTAAAAAAAAAAGGCTTACAATCTTGCAATTCTAATATCACTAGAATTGAGTCATAAACAACCAAAGTGACATACTGAACTATTCCCTCATGTTCAAAAGAAACTATAACTTATTTAGATTTTGTGCACTAGTAAACTAATGAATAGTCACTTCAATTCAACATTGATGATGATACTCCCCATTCAAAGATGTAAAAAAATCATAACAACGGTTCATCCTTAAAGGTGGTGTAGAATAAACAAAGATTCATCACATCATTAATAAAAATAAAAAGAAGTATCCAACTCAAAATAGCCAAGTCATGTCTACTTGGATCTATAAGAATCCAAGATGGGCATCTAAAAATTCAAAAGAGTTAAGATTTTATAATATTTACTAAGAAGGGGCATTAATTGATTATGCTTCATGCTTATTATGATAGAGAGAGATAGAGAGAGAGAGAGAGAGAGAGAGTGAGAGAGAGAGAGAGAGAGAGGGGAGATGATGTTCTATGGTACACTTCTCAAGGGTATACATCTCATCATTGGAAGGAGCTAATTGACCAACTCTAGAGGTGACATGGCAATGATGTAAAGAGGTGATTAAGTAGCACTTTTAAAGTAATTACACTAAAGGATTTCTGTAGTATTCACATGGAGATTCCTCATATCAACCTAGCTAAGTGATCATCTATATTCTTAAGTTAATCATGCAAGATGTCGTTGTTGCGCTAATCTATATGGACAATTCCTCAAGAAACTCTAAATCCTAATTATTAATCTTTGAGATCTTCCATGCTTATCATACCTTTAAAAAGATCATAGATCTAATGTTGTCCATAGGATAAAATTAGTATCCTACTATAAATTTATATCAAACCTAAGGAAGAGTGAAAAAAATGAAAAAAAGTTTAAAGTACTCTTTTTAATAAATTTATGTATAATAATTCACTTTTAATAAAGAAAGGGTGAGTCAATTCATGCTAAGAAAAAAGAGATAAGAAAAAGAGGAGCCTAATAGAGAATCCATATTGGATTCAATTTATTAGCATTGCTTATAAAAGTAAGATATTTTTCCCTCCTCTGACTAGTACTCCCTTATTTATAAATGAGAGCCAAGATCAATATCGTAAGATAGATTATGTATTAAGAATATAAGAAAGATTATATAAGTAGACTCAATATAGTTAATTATGTAGTGAGCAACTTTTGTTGATAGTCATCTAGTATGATAAAACAAATAAACTAATAACTAAACTAATAACTAATAATAACTAAAGCTAAATAACTAAACTAATAACTAAATAATAACCTAATCTAACTAAAAACTAATACAAACTAATAAACCAAAACTAATAACTAATAAAACTAACTAATAACTAAGAATAATTACTAATAACTAATAATAACTAATAAAACTAATTAACTAATAATAACTAATAATAGAAACTAATAAAACCAATAAAACTAATAAATAACTAAACTAATAAAACTGATAATAAAAAATTAATAAACTAATAAACTAAACCTAATAATAACTAATAAAACTAATAACTAATAATAACTAATAATAAACTAATAACTAATAACTAATAATAACTACTAATAACTAAAAACTAACTAACTAAAACTAATAACTAATTAAACTAAACTAATATATATATATATATATATATATATATATATATATATATATATATATATATATATATATATATATATATATATATATATTATGCGCTAGAAAACCGGGTGGTGAGTGAAAGTTTTACTTAGCCTTGTTGTGAAATCGAGCACACACAGTATTTAATGAACAAGAAAACTCAAATTTTTTACGTGAAAAACCTCAAAAGAGGGAAAACCGTAGCCCGGAAAATCTTCCAATATGTATTTGTTTTGGAGTACAAGTTTTCCTGATACGGGATTACAGAATTGTATATGAGAAGGGCTGACAATGTGAATCCCAAAATCGCAGCGATCATATAGTCACGCGTTTATGTTGTAATTACTAGTGGTAGCGGATGATGAGCGGGGATCGATCGGCGATGAAGGTCATCATGATGGTGACCGACGGAGATTGATGACGGCAAAGATCGGCGGCGACCGGCGGCGGTGGTTGACAACCGTGGAGTGGTGGCACGATTTTGCTTGGAGGATCTTCTAGCTTTAGAGCTCTCTCCTCTCTCTTGCCTGGGCTCCCCCATATGAAGAATGAGGAGCTATTTATAGATTTGAGGAGTGGCGTCTCTGTAAATACATGCAAAATCTGAACCACTCCCCTCCATCGGACAGCTCAAAATGATTCATATGATCATTTGGTGTATTTTAAGCATTTGAATGCTCAGATGAAGTCACAATTATGAGATCTTGGGCTTGTTAGATCTAGCTCGAGATTGACTATAAACACTCCATGTTTAAGAGCCATTTTGGGATTTAATTGATATCCCAAAGTTTCCAATGATATTTTAAGTGCTTGATCTCAACCAGTTTCAACTTAGGATCAATTTACTTTTGACATCAAGATCCGTACTTCGATTAGTGGTATTTTAAGTGACATATTAGTTCCCCTATTTTTGGATGACATTATTTCAATTATCCAAAAATACATATGCCAAATACTTGAGAGTAACAAATTCTTCAATGAAATTTACGGATCTATTAACCATATATTTTGAGAGAACAGATCTTCATGGGAGCACAAGATTATGATCACGGAAGCGGGTGTAGGGGTTAATGTGTGTGGATATCTTGCACAAGGTTTGGTTATGAACCCATCCGAGTGCTTACACTCCGGCTCAGCGGTGTGTCTTTAGGATTTTGGGTTTAGGGTTAGGGTTTTATTTTTTTATTTTTATTTTAGGGTTTAGGGTTTAGGGTTTAGGGTTTAGGTTTAGGTCTAGGGTTTAGGTTTTAGTTTGGGGTTTAGGGTTTCTTATTTTTTTCTTTTAACAGAGAACAAATTATTCAACATTTCTTCTTTTTGATTTCATTGGAGTAACACACCAGCTTGACCTGCTTGACATAGATAAATAATTAGCAAGCATAGTGCAAATCAAAAACTATAGATAACTAGAACTATCTCTACTATAAAGACACAGTTCTATAAGCAGCAGATCGGATCAGTCGTAGTTCAGTTTCTCCAATTCCCATCAGAACAAACTCGGCCTCTCGAGTAGCAAGATCCACCATCATATCCCTAATCTCCCCCTCCTCCACCACCACGGCTACCTCATCCGGCTCGGTGGCGGGTCTATGGGCATGGCGACATGTGCGGGCGAGACCGGGGTCCCCTCGGCGAGCGGGCGGGATGGCGTTGGCGGCTGAAGACGGCGGGCGAGGCGGCAGGGTTGTCGCGAGGCGGCGAGCGGCGTCTGCGGAAGCGGGCAGCCATGCGGAGCGAATGCGGGCTTTTCGAGTACTCCGCCTCATGAGGGTATTTTCATCCATTTTTGTCCATTTTTTCAATTTTTAGCATTTTTTGCAGGTTTTTGCGGTTTTCTTTCAAATTTTTACTTTTTTGCCCTTATAAGAGATCTATAAAAAACCCCTTGGGCCAAGGGGAAGGCACACTCTTTATATGCTGGGGTGTCCCTCTTCTTCTTAAGAGGAGGTCGTTTGGAGGCGATCAAGGCCCGTGGTATACGTCGTTGTTCTGGTTTTCCCTCAAAGAGGTGTCAGCCTCATCACCGACCGGGTTTGGAGCGTCGATACATGGTATATGTCGTTGTTCCAGTTTTCCCTCGAAAGAGGCATCAACCGGCCTCGTTGGACCAACCGGGTTTGGAGGCGATCAAGGCTCGCGGTATACGTCGATGTTCTGGTTTTCCCTCGAAAGAGGCATCAACCGGCCTCATCGGATCGACCGGGTTTGGAGGCGATCAAGGCCCGCGGCATATCATTGTTCCAGCTTTCCCTTGAAAGAGGCATCAACACCGTCGGACCGACCGGGTTTGAGGCGATTGAGGCTCGTGGTATACGTCGTTGTCGATTTTCCTCGAAGCGTCGGCGGCCTCGGACCGACCGGGTTTGGAGGCGATCAAGGCCCGTAGTTCCTACTTTTTCTTGTAGGAAATTGGATCTCTTACAACTTCAATGGATGGTTCAACAGTTGATAACCGCCAAGATGGCGGGGAAGCGTTAGTTAGGAACCATCATTCAAATGACTTAGAAAGTTTGGCAGGTAATTTCAAAGCATCATTAGAGGGGAATAACTTCTCTCCTTCTTCTTTTTTTTGATTTCCAATGTATGTGCATTCTTTTTGTCAGATTGTCGGTGAAAAAATTTTATCCCAAGCTGTCCATGAGCAACAGAATCGGGAAAGGATATGCCCAAGTATTGGGGTGAGTTAGTTGCTTCACAAAAATTCTCAATTTTTTGTCATTTCTCTCTCTCGCTTTGTTTATTTATTATGCATTTTCATAGGGTGATGGCCGGAAGAAACACTATAGTGTGACTCGATATACTATCCACTATTACATCAGATAGTTTAATGGTGCTTCGAGAAATTTTACTTCCCTAACGAGTTGGTGGCTATTGTTGCCAAAAAGTCTGACCGAGCCCGTTCACCTCCGCCAAGATACTTTACTGTTTCTGAGATGATTCTTCATGTGGGACTGCAATTCCCATTGGCTCTTGAGTTGATTGAGATCTTTAAAATATGTGGCGTAGCTTTGTCATAATTTTTATTTCAAGCTCTAGTGATCATCGTTGGTTTGACTGTCTTCTTTAAGGAGTGTGGTGTTACTTTGAACATCAAATATTTGTGTTGAATGTGCAAATTCACATGTGATGCTCAGGGACATGTTTCTTGTCAGGCTATAAAGAATTGGATAGAATTTTTAGCATGGGATCCATCTAGAAATTAGTCTAATGGATTCTTTTTTGTGAAAAATGAGTGGGGCCTTCCTGAGAGATGGGAAAGATTGAATGACCTTCCAAATCCAATGATGATTGAAGAGAATGAAATCTTAACAACTCTTAATATTCCTGATGTAGGGAGCTTACAACATGAGTTATGTTACATTAGCAAATACATTATTGAAGATAGAATGTTCAAGGTTGGCCTTTCCATTCAGGCAGGGAGATCTCATGCTCTTCCATTGAAGAGATCGGGTAAAGGTGATGACAAGTCTCCTCATATTCAAGGAGTTCTTTCTAGAAGCCCGTTACGAAACCACAGTGGTAGCAATTTTTCTTCTTTAAAGAAAAAGAAGACATGTGCCGAAGTAACTACGTCAGATATCTGCGGAGAAGATGTTCGCTCCCAGTTGGCCTCTGAGAGTTTAGTTGTTTCAACTCATAATGGGGGAGTTCATTTCTCGAAGCTGCAGATTCCTGAAGAGGTGTTAAAACACGTATGCACTGGACATCAACGAGCGGATGAATTAGTACGTTGTCTTTTCTTCCTCCTCCTTTTCATCTTTTCCTCCTTCTTTGTGTAATATTTGTGATGATTTTTTTATATATATATAGGTAACTCAAACATTAGGGTTGATGGCTCATTTGGGTGTCTCTCTAGATGAGTGAAATATTGAATTTGTGAAGGTGAAGTATCTACAAGGCGAGTATGAGCGAAAGATGAGTGTTAAGTCCAAAGAAGTGGCGACTCTGGAGGATCAGTTAACCGGGTGTAGAACTGAGCTAGCGAACATGTCGACTTCTCTTTCTCTCTAGCTTCAGGAGGTGGAGTGCACCCGTGATGAGATGATTGAGGTGAGGGCAGAGACTCGCCAGAAAGAGAAAAGATTCAAGGCACTTGCAGTGGAGAAGAAAGCTCTTGAACTGGAGAAGAAGGCATTACAAGATCGTCTTTTTGAGAAGGAGCTTATAATGTCAGAAGTGGAAGCAAATGAAATTTCTTTGAAGGCAGTGGAAGACTTTAAGAACTCCTTGGCTTATCATGACATTATCAAAGACCATATCCAGGAATCTCGTAATCATATTCTTGATGTTGAAGTGAAGGACTTGGAGCACCAATGTTTAGAGGAGGGCTTCATCCGAGGGTTCCTAAAAGGAATCCGCTTAGTACATCATAAAACCGGAGCTAGTATTGAGAATCTATCTCCAACCAAGCATCTGAAGACCTTTCGCCAAATTCAGGAGATGAAGGAATCGAGAGTGAGTTCAAGGGAGCATCTCCTAGTGGTGAGGAGGATGTTGATATCATGTAGCATCACTTGAGGGTGCATCATTTTTTAATTTTTTAGCTATGTATTATTTTGTATTAGAATATTAATTATTTCTTATGTCATAATGTTGGTGCTATCAATGAAATTTTTTATTTTTTTATTTTTAGGTGATATACTCTTGTTCTATTTTTTACTTATCCGGGGTGATTGGGCGGAATATTATTCGACGATGCTAACCTGCACGGATGAGGCCATGGGAAGTCTACCGATTACCTTTTGGCCTATCCTAGGTATTAGTGAAAACATTATTTAACATCTTACCTGTATGACAGAGACCGTGGGATGTCCACCAAGGACCTTTTGACCTATCCTAAGTATTAGCTAAAGAGTTACTTGACTTCTTACCTGTATGGAAGAGGTCCGATCAAGTCCTTGTGGGATTGATCATGCCCCGACTGAGATATAGCGTGAGTTGCGCATTTCTCAGGTGAGAGGATTAATTGAAGGAGACTGTTCATATGGAACAAGCTTGAAAGAAAAAACAATAAACTCATTACTCTGATAAGTTTGGTGATACAATCTCAAGAGGATTTTAACACGGATATGAGTTTCAAGAGAAAATGACAATAACAACAACAACAACAAGTCTTTATCCCACTAAGTGGGGTGGGCTACATGAAGAGGAAATGATAAATGAGCAATAATTATGCAGTAGAAATTACTGATAATATTTTTGGAGATTCTCAGTGTTCCAAGTTCGAGGTAAAGTTTTTTCTTCTAGATCCTTGAGCTTGAATGTTTCTGGCTTTACTATAGATATAACCACATATGGGCCATCCCAAAGAGGTGAGAGTTTATTGCGTTGAGGGCCTTTGCCTACAGTTTCGAGACTTCGGAAGACCAAGTCACCGACAGATATGAGACGAGGTTTTACTCTTCTGTTGAAGTGGCGAGCTACCCTTTGGTGATAGGAAGCAGTCCAAAGTAGGGCCATGTCACGAGTTTCGGGGAGTAGGTCCAGGTGATGT
Organism: Cymbidium sinense; assembly: GCA_021442155.1. NCBI lineage: Eukaryota > Viridiplantae > Streptophyta > Magnoliopsida > Asparagales > Orchidaceae > Cymbidium > Cymbidium sinense. The sequence continues at coordinate 17,387,700 of CM038232.1, read as the reverse complement.
CGGAGTTTTTCTTCATTTCCATCATGATTGAATAATTGAACTCTTGGACTTGGAACCCCGATATCTACTGGTATAATAACTTATGTGCTGAAACACAAGTTATATGGTGTCTCACCAGTCAGGGTGCGCGATGTAGTGCGGTAAGCCCAAAGAACATTAGAAAGCTCATCAACCCATTGCCCCTAGCCTTCTCAAGATGTGTTTTTAGTCCTTTGAGTATAGTCATGTTGGTAGCTGCTGTTGGTTTTAGGATGTGCTACACAGCATTAGCTTGAATGTGAATATCTTTGCAGAAGAACGTAAAGATTTTTCCAGTAAATTGGGTTCCATTGTCAGTGATGATCTTTATAGGAAGACCGAATCGACATACTATATTTTTCCAAATAAATTGTTTAGCATTTGCCTCCATAATTTTAGCGAGTGGTTCGACTTCCACCCATTTAGTGAAGTAGTCAAAGGATAAAATGATAAACTTTCATTGCCCTGACGCTATCAAAAGGTCCCATGATATCAATTTCCCACTGAGAAAAAAGGCCATGGGCTTTGAAGGGATGAGAGCTCTGTATGCGGCATGTGAGAGAGGTTAGAGTGCAACTGACAACTTGCACATTTTTTTGTGAACTCCAAGGCGTCTTGTTTCATCATAGGCCAATAGAACCCTTTTCTTATAATTTTAAGGGCTAGCCCCCTTCCTCCTAGGTGTTTCTCACATATCCCTGAGCGAACCTCTCTTAATGCGTAATCGACCTCTGAAGGTGAGAGGCATTTGAGGTACGGGCCAGAGAAAGCTCATTTGTATAGTTCACCTCCAATAATAGTAAAGTTTGAAGCTTGTCTTCGGAGATGAGTTGTAAAGTTGGGTCTTCAGGAAGGGTTCCTTCTTATAAAAAAGATAGGATGGGGTCCATCCACGAATGTTCCTTTATCTCATTAACTGCTTGTATTACCCACGACCCTGAGATGCTAGAAAAATATATTTCTTCAACATGCTTTCTCTTAAATAGATCTCTAGTAGCAGATGTAGCAAGCTTAGCGAGTGTCAGCTCGAGTATTCTTCTCTCGCAGTGTGTGAATGATTTGATGTGTCTTGAAATGGGCAAGAAGAGACTTTACCAAGTGGAGATATTGCTAGCTGAGGATTATGAGTATTAAAGTTTCCATCAACTTGGGAAGCGACAAGCTGAGAGTCAGTGTGGATTACTAAGTCTTGAGCTTCATCAATGGTCTCAACCACTGATGAGAGCCTCATATTCAATATATTATTAGTTGCAGGAAATTTTAGGCGAAGTCCATACTCTAAGGTATTCTGTTGGGGGGAAATAAGTAAGATTCCCACACTAGCACCGGTATTTCCTGAAGCTCCATCAACATAAAGGGTCCATTAAGGAGACGAAAGGCATGTAGTAGATAGCTCTCCTCAGTTGGGCAATTCCATTATAAAGTCTGTACTTGAGACTTTATGGCGGTAAGGTAAAATTTATATCAAATTTTCCAAATTCTACAGACCATTTAATTAACCTCCTAGATGCTTTTGGTTTCTGTAGGATGGCCCTTAATGGTAAATGAGTTTAAACGCCAATAATATGAGCTTGGAAGTATGGACGTAATTTTTGCACTGAGAAAATTAAAGCCAGAGTCACCTTATCTGCAAGTGGATAATGACTTTCTATATCAGAGAGAATTTTGCTGACATAGTAAATTAGTTGTTGTATCCTATTTTCTTCTCACACTAAAACTAAGCTTATCGTGTGGGAAGAGACTGTGAGATATAAGTATAACATCTCTTCTTGGATAGGCTTGGATAGTAGGGGTGGAGATGCTAAATACTCCTTTAGTTGCTCAAAAGCATACTGACATTCATCAGTCCATTGAAAATTATTACTTTTAGCTCCCTTTAATATTTTAAAGAATGGCAAGTATCTATCCCTAGAACGGGCTAGAAAGCGGGATAACGCAACAATTCATCCATTCAAATGTTGAACTTCCTTAATATTCTTCGGAGGAGTCATATCTTTGAGAGCTTTGATTTTCTCGGGGTTGGCCTCTATCCCATGGTGGGTTACCATAAATCCAAGAAATTTTCTCGACATAACCACAAAAGCACATTTGGTTGGGTTGAGTCGCATGTTATAACGTCGAAGAAGGTTAAAGCATATTTCTAAATCAAAAATATGCTGTAATTCTTCCAAGCTTTTTACTAACATGTCATCCACATATACCTCCATTGTGCACCCTAATAGGTCTTTAAAAACATTATTCATAAGGCATTGATAGGTAGCACTGATATTTTTTAACCTAAATGGCATAACTTGGTAACAGTATAAACCTTTATATGTTTGAAATGCTATAGCTTCTTCATCTATTGGGTCCATTTTTATTTGGTTGTAACTAGAGTAAGCATCCAAAAAATTGAGCATTTGATGTCCAGTTGTAGCATCAACCAATTGATCAATTTGAGGAAGAAGAAAATTATCTTTCTGGAAAGCTTTGTTAAGGTCAGTGTAATCAATACACATTCTCCATGTTCCATTTGTTTTCTTAACCATGACAACATTTGCTAGCCATGTAGGGTAATGTACCTCTCATATGAATCCTACTTCTAGAAGTTTGTTAACTTCTTGCTCAATAGCCTGGAGGCGATCAGGTGCAAAACTTTGCTTCTTCTGGATGATCGGTTTGAATGTCAGATCGATCTTGAGGGAGTGATCACATTAAATTGACCGCATGTCTATCAGACTCCAAGCAAAGATATCTTGATTTATGTGCAAGAAGTCTATGTATTTTTCCCTTTGTTCATCTAAGAGCAGAGATCCAACTTACACTGTTTGTAATGGTTGGCATCTGATAATGCAACAAGTCTTGACGGGGAAGCTTTTTTGGTACTCCTTCATCTCGAAAATTAAAATCTTCAATGTTGAAGGTCACGTATAGCGTGGTTGAGCTTGAGGTAGCATGAATCGCTATCATTTTCGGACCTCCCAACTCCAACGGGGGTTGGAAACTTCATCTTAAGATGAGATACTGAAGTGATTGCACCAAAAATTGATTGGAGGGGCATTCCAAGGATAGCGTTATATGCCGAATCTGACTTGAAATGGGGTGTCATTATGTGTACTTGGCGTAGGAGAGGCGCATGGAAGGAAGATGAAGAGCTTTGCGCACAAGACGGATGAAATGCTTCGTGTTGGAGAGAATGAGTGATTTCTAATTTCGCTCGATTTGAGGGAATTTTAATTACACACAGGCTAGGCTATTCATGGGATTTAAAATACCGTAAAATTTTACCCTGCATTTTTTTACTTTGACCAAAACAACAAAAAATATAAAATACACCATGACATTGCTCCTAACAATAGCTAGGGAACCACCTAATTTACTAACACAACATTAAGTAACAACCATTTAAAAAACAACTAACACTGCCTATGATCTTTTTGTTCACTCTTGGCTTTCCTCTCAACCTTTGGAGCTCTCAAATTGTCATTTATTACTCCTTTGATCTTGTTATTGTATATGAGTCTAATATTTTTACCTTTTTGGTTTCATTTTAAAATTTTTTTATGCTAATCTTTCTTTTAATTTAATTTTGATTGTTAGCATGTTCTATGAATTTATCGCCATTAAATTTGTTTTTTTTATTAAATAGAGATTTCCTAATCTGAGATGTATTGGGTTGAAATATAATTATTATTTAGTTTAAATTTGATTGATTTATTTGTAATTTATCTAACTATTTCTCTATCTAATGTTTTAATTTATCTAATATTACGGAATAATCGGTTATTACAAATAGCCAAATAAGAGATATGAGCATTAACATAATGTAAAATGGAGTTTTATTTGGAAAGTAGAAAAATAACTCTTCCATTATGTGTACCATTACACTTTTAGGTTGAAAGTATTTAAATTTAATGATTTTTGATAGATGTAGGTGAAATAAATGTTATTGTGGGCAAGGATATATACATTAATCAACATGTTTAGCGATGTTAAAATCTTTGAGATTAATTTTTAATTAATTTTAAAGAAACCTTTTGTAATATATTTTAATACATCACTTTTTTACTTAAAATGTATAAGAATCAGATGATCAAATCTACATGGAGTCATGAATACATAAAAGTGCAAAAAAGATTTTAGAGTTTGCAAGATAAAGTAAAAAATCATTAAAAAATTTTATGTCCACATCTAATTTTATCGATGAAGGTATAAGAAATGAGTTGGTATCACGCTAATTTTGAGCAATTACAACTTCAAGTTGAACAATCTTGCATATATGATATAAAACTATTTTTTGAGGGAAACATTTGGTTAAAATAATATCTCAATGAATTTGGTGGATTAATGTGATGGGCATAATAAAAATCCATCAAAGATGATAAAAAAGTGTTAAAATTATTAGAAGATTAAGGTGTGAAGTTACATCTTAGGTTTAAGTCATCTCAAAATTATTTTTATATTGCACTTATTTCATTTGAAGAGTTTGCAATCATGGACAATAATATAATTTGATATGTTGTTATAATATAGTCACTAATGTGCACTCACTATCAGACAAATTATTTCAAAAGAATTCAAATATAAAAATTAACCATCATCATTAGCATAAGTTAGTCTTATGGGCAGTTTTTAACAAATGACTTAAAAATAAAGTTCTTTACAAAATTTTGATATCATGAAATTATTTCTAAGTAATGGTAAAGTATATATGAGTTTTTTTTTGTTTGAATCAAATATAAAATATTGATGCAATAGATTTGAAATATCAATGATACTTATATTCGATGAATTTAAAATTTGTTCAAATCATTCAAATTACAAATGTAAGAATAATTTTCAACTTGTAGCCTCACCTTCCCTACTTGCATCTACTTCCTAGTTCCATTGCCCACTTGTGGCCCACCATTAACATTCACATCCCTCCTCCCTTCAATCATCCCTATTGCCATCCACTAATCCGATCCACCATCAATCGATGTTCATTATGTATTTATAAAATACATTTATTTGAGTGCATTGATTTACAATGTATTTGAAAGGTATCATGATAATCCTAAGGAAATTATTTAAGAGCATTTGATTTACATGAAAGTGATAAGATCATCCCGATTAAAATCAATATAATTATCAAATAATAAAATAATAACAAATTAAATAAGAATGCTTGATATATATATTTTTAAAACATTTTAAACAACTTTATATTGAAATCATTGAATTCTAATATATTTTAAATATATTTTATTATAAGATTTTTAAACAAACCAACTCATGATGAGTCATGTCCAAGCCAACTAGTTGAGTTGGCTCAATCATACCTCTAATTATGACATCCTCATTCATTTCATCTCCTAACCAAATCTTGCAAATCAATCACATCTTATTGAAATACAAAACAATCATATAAAATTGATAAAATTTGTCCAACATATAAGTTCAAAATTAATTTATAATTAGTGATGGACATACTTGTAATTTTATATTCAATCAAAACATTGAATTTCAAAGGTTTGCCAAGTAAAATTGTTTTAGAAATTTCAAAAGCATATTCTCTTAGAAATTATTGTAGCTTTAAGAGAGCATTTTTAAAATATTTTAGATCATTTGAATTTTAGCAGGGCCCTTTTAATCTAGTATAAATGAACCAATGGCAGCATATCAATATATTAAAACATTTTTGGATTAATGTGGTGAGATTATGAGTCATTATTTTAATGAAAATATCTTCGATTGGTATCTAATCAATGCAATCTCACAAAATGGCACCTTTAGCTATTACTATCCTTCTTGTTGTTTTTCTTCTAAAATATTGATATGATAAGTAAGATGATTTATAGATACAATTGTATATCTACGATATATTATTGATTAGTTAGTTTATAAGGATCATATGCCACTATACCAAAAAAAAAAGAGCATAACATTTGATCTATTGAATCTTGGCAGGAGACTATAGTTGGATGAAGAATGAGGTGATATGAATCAAATAATTGAAGTAGGCGATGTGGATCGATGATCATTGTTTATTATTTGAAAATAAATAAAATATAAGAAGACAATAGTGATTAGAATATCGTAGTCGAGTAGTATCAATCGACAAAAGTTAGATAATGGTGGGCAAGCGATGATGGTTGAGCAACTATAGTCTTAAATGTTGGAGGTCATAGTCTATTATCAATAGATGGGTGATTATGATTAGGCGATGGAGGACAAGAGACCATTGTAGGATGATAGTGATGATATAATGATAGTGATCTAATAATAGTAACAATAGTCTAATAAAAGTGGTCAGACGATAGTGGTCAAATACCTTAAAGATATAATTGATTTTGAAGTATTTTTGTGTGTGTTAAATACCTTAATGATATCACAATTCAATAATTTTAGGTTCATTGGATCCATATTATCAAGATGCTCAATTTAACTATAACTATTCTAATTTGGTGATATTTTGATCTTCTAATTAATATCCCAATTATTTTCTTAATTATCGAGGAGTTTGATCAAGGGCTAACTCAAATCAAATATTTTCTTATATCTTTTGGTTTTATCTCAGATATTCGATATGATGGCAAAGTTGCTTAAATTAATGTTTGGATGATCCTTAATTTGATTTTAAAACCTTTCAATCTTCAAATGCGTTGAGATTCATACTTGATTAGGATTATTTCTATGATGTATCAATCATAATCATTGTATTTCAAAATTTTGCTAAGTTAGGCAAAATTTTGAAAATAATCACCCAAAAAATTAATTGAAATTTTCATTAAAAAAATTTTAAATTAGACTAAATATTCCCATGGAGGGGAGGCATGGTCTATGACATGGTTAAGGTGGCATGCTTATCATTAAATATTATTTTTAACAGTGCATATGGTGATGTGAGGTATAGTAATCACAGAGGTTTTTTATTTTTATTTTTTAATTTTTGATGGATGAGGTTATGCATTGAAATCTTTCGTTTAGCATTTTTTTCTCTCATTATATTTATAACTAGCACATGTTTTAAAATTATTTTTTAAAAATTCATAAATAGTTAAGGTTATGTTAAACTTATTTTTTAATTAATAAAAACAAATTATTTTTTATTTTTATTTACAAAATAATATTATTTTATTTTATTTATTTAAATTAATTTATTTGTGATTACTATTTTGTATATTTTTTTATAAATACAATTAATTTGAATCAAACTGAATCAAATATACTTGATTCACTTAGACCAAGTTTCGTTTTTGTTAAATTAATAACATTCATAAATTTAATTATATATTTTGTTACTAAAAAAACAACTTAAAATTTATCAAGAAAAAAGTTTATTATTTAATTATCACATTTAATTTGACGCATTGATTATATCTGCGCTTCAGTTTTTTTTTTTTTAATAATCAATATTGCTGTACAATTACAAAGGTTTTAAATAATAATCAATATTTTTGATGTGAAAAAGATATTATTTATATAAATATTAAAATTTAGATGTTATATAATCAATATTGGTTGATGACCTACCTTAGATAATGGTGATAAAAGCATCAATTCTCATTGAATCCCAAATTTTCCCAATGTTGAAAACTTGGATTTATTTATAAATATATAGAAGCAATATTTTGATCATTTTATCAGAAATTTAAATAATTCATAAAAATTTTGATTGATGATTTAATGTTTTTTTTAGATATCTAAGACTTTAATGAACTCAAAATCAAGAAATTTTCAATTCATCTAGATGTTCATCGATGGTTTAATATTTTTTTTCTCATTTTGTTTTGTTTTGATCTATAATATATTAGTCCTAATAAGAATAGGTTGAGATGACGTCGTTGACAAATTCACAACTATCTTTGACTTTTCTTAAATATAATATTGATAATTTTTGGACTTGCATTAATTGATAGCGACTTTCTACCAAGTCTGGATGAACGTTGGAAAGGTAACCCAGATGAACCGCAGTTTATAAAAGAGCTTTTAAGTGTTTCTCTTTTGCTGAAATCTCTGTTGATTAAACACCTGAGAAAGCGACAATTTCCTTTTGTTTTTTTGGAAGATTGAGTTTTGAAATAATGCAAATTCTATTATAAAAACCTTTTTCTATTATAAAAGGTTTTTATAATAGAAAAGGAGCAAAGCTGTTTGTTTACACGTGTTATTAAATTTAATATATTTAGTGACAGTTTGCAATTAATTTTATTTTGTGTATTTTATTGTGCTATGTTATTTTTAGAAATATATTTATTTGATGTATTGTTTTAATAATTTTATTTTTTATTTTATAATAAATAATATTATTTTAAAAAAATACTTAAAAAATTAAAATGTGTGAGAGAAGGCCTAAACAGTTGGTTCTATTTAAGAAAGGAGATATTATAGTCTATGTAGTAGAGTTGTTATGTTAAACCAAGATAGAATAAAAGTTTATCATTTTTGTTGTTGAAATGCACAAAGATGTTTAAAGAATTAATAAGAAAACTGAATTTTACGAAAAATCTCAAGAGAAAAAACCATGGGCTGTAATAAAATCTTCCACCATATATCTGTTTCAAAGTACAAAATTTTCTCGATAACGGGATTACAGAATTGTATATGAGAATGACTGACAATAGGAATCCAAGAATTAGACAACAATAGTCATGATTATATTTTATGAATCCGGTGACAATGAACGGCGGCGGTAACCATCGGCGTGATTACAGAGATGGTATCTAGTCGCGGTAACCGCCACGTAATCGGAACGGTGGTCCGCGATGATGGCCGCGATGGCGACGGCGGTGGTACGGTGACGACCGACGATGGAGATTGACGATGAGGATCGATGATGGCGGCGGACGGCGGCGGTGGTTTGCAGCCAACGGAGGTGGTCGGCGACCGTCGAGTGGTGGCATGATTATGCTCGGAGGATTTTCAAGCTTTAGAGCTCTCTCTTCTTTTTAGTTTCACTCCCCTCATGTGAAGAATGATGGGCATAGATTAGAAGGCATTTCCATAAATACACGCAAAATCCAAACCACTCCATCGGATGGCTCAAGATGATTCCCTTGATCATCTAATGTATTTTCTGTATTTGAATGCTCAAATGAAGTCAGAATCAAGAGATCTTGGGCTTGTTAAATCCGACTCGTTAAGACGCTCAATTTGATCATAAACACTCCATATTTAAGAACTATTTAGGGATTTAACTGATATCCCAGAGTTTACAATGATATTTTAAGTGCTTGATCTAGACTAGTTTCAACTTAGGATCAGCTTGCTTTTGACATCAAGATTCGTGCTTCGACAAGTAGTATTTTTTGTGTCATATCAGTTGTCCCCCTTTTTTTAGATGACATTATCTCAATCATCCAAATATATATGCCAAATAATTAAAAATAACAAATTCTTCTATAAAATTGCGAGTTCATTAACCATACATTTTGAGAGAACAGATCTTCATGGGGGCACAAGATTATGATCATAGAAGCGGGTGCAGGGCCGTGGATGTGTGCGGGTACGTGCGGGCGCAAGGTTTTGGGGTTACGGACCATCCGACCACTTACAGACTTGCCTTGGCGCTGAAAGCCTTCAGCGCCCCATGGGCATCGGCGACAAGCATGCTCATGGGAGCGTGAGGAGCCAGCGGTTAGCGGGTTAGAGAAGGCAGACGCATGGCGGCGCAAGCGGCGGGTGTTGATGAGTGGTGGTGTTGTCCACGTGTGCAAACGTGCGCCCATGAGCATTATTTTCCATTTTCTCCCATTTTTTTTCATTATTTATTTATTTATTATTTTTTGCCGTTAAAGGGGGTCTAAACACACGCTTAGCTTAGTGTCAAGTGAGAAGACACAATTCTCATATGCTCTAGTATTCCTCTGCATTGGATGAGAAATCATCTAGTGGAAGTTCAAGGGCTAGGATAAAAAAAAATTTTTTTTTACTTTCCTTTTGTGAGCGAAGTTTTGACCTTCTTCTTAAGAGAAGGTCATTCTTTTGATCAAGATCTCAGATAGCTCATCTGAGGCTCGATTTTTCCTCGAAAGGCATAAAGCTCTCGTTGGACCAACCGGTTGGAGGTGATTAAGGCCGTTCATCTACGAGGCTCCATTTTCCCTCGAAAGAGCATCAATCTTACCGTGAGGGTTAGGAGCTGATCCGTAGTTTATCTGACTCGATTTTCCTCGAAAGAGCTGTCACGAGGTAGGCATTATTTATAAAAGAATTGTATGATATGACATTATTTTATTAAGGGGGATTTACATACATACCACACAATTCTTATGTATTTACATATCTAACACCTAAAGTTAGATATTTACTTATCTAACACTTTTCTATGCTTAAAAAATTTTTTTTTTAATAAGTGAATAAAGTGATATTTTTATATGATATTAAAGATTAGGGTGTTATATATATGTAAAAATTGAAGTTTAGATGTTAGATATGTAAATACATAAGAATTGTATGATATGTATGTAAATCTTCCTTTTATTAATCTATCATAATGATAAGAGCTGTCACGAGGTAGGCATAGACATTGGGTGCTCTAAAGGATGATTTGATTATTTAAGAAGAAAATAAAATGATTTGATTTGTTTCCAATTTTTTCAATTTTAATAATTTTTTGTTAAAAGAAATTTTGGTTATTAATTTAAAAAATTTGGCACACATTTAAAAAATACAACTATTAAAACTAATTTTTTTTATTTACAGTCAAACTGAATTTGTCATTTAATAAACTTTTTCGCTGATTGATATCCCAACTTCCAACCAACCGACATTTCCTCTTGCTTGCCGACTCACCCTAATAATAATAATAATAATAATAATAATAAATTAATAAATAAATAATCTAGATGCTATATAAAGCCAGGAAGTGTTATCTCGAATGAACGGCCATGGAGATGAAGAGAGTCTGTATCATCGGGGCCGGCGTCAGCGGGCTGGCGACTTGTAAATACTTACTGGAGAGAGGATTCCGGCCGGTGGTCTTCGAGGCTGAGCGGAGCATCGGCGGTGTGTGGAAGTGCACGCCGGCATCGACAAGGCTGCAGGATGTGAGGTGGGATTACCAATTCTCCGACTTTCCGTGGCCGGAGAAGGTGACGGAGATTTTTCCGGATAATAAGCAGGTGATGGAGTATATAGAATCCTATGCCCAGAGATTCGATCTCATGAGACATGTGAGGTTTGGAGAGAAGGTGGAGGGGATAGAATTCGTTGGCGTTGGAGAGGAGGAGATGGAGGCGTGGGATCTATGGGGTGGCACCGGCGACGCCTTCGGCGACCGGCAACGAGGGGTCTGGCATGTCACGGTGAAGAGTCTCGAAGATGGAACAACAATGGTAAATTTATATTTTAATTATGCTAATTAAATGTTAATTTATGTAGATTGATCAAAGTTTGTTTTACTAATATAAGTTAGAGACATATAATATAAAAAATAATATTGTTGCGTGCTAGAAAATCAGTTGCGGTAGAGTAAAAGTTTACGCAGCTGTAAAATCTGGCATGATATTTAAAGAGTGAAACAAGTTAATAATGCACCAACTGAAGATTCTTCTCCCATGTTTGATATTCAAGTTCAAGAGGATAAACTTACTTAAAGAAAAGAATAATAATAATAATATCAAAGTAATGAATAAAAAAATTTAAGATTTTACAAGAATTTACAGTATATAACTATGGATCACTATTATATTGATGTTCTAATATTCTATCTATTTTTAAAAATGTTTATATTTTTAGAATATAATTAAAAATATTGAGAAAATAGTTAGATGAATAAATATAAATTTAATTTAATTTTTTTTATAAATAGTTTAAACAACTACTATATGTACAGATTTAAATCTATTTTTCATTTTTAAATTCAACATTTGATAATTGAAATATAAAAAAAAAATAATTACATGTCTATATAAACATACAATTTTGTTATACAAAAAATATTAAAAATAATACTAAGTCAGTCATTGTCAATTTTAATAGAAGAATATGAATTCTTATTAACAATAAGCCTATTTGTTTGACATGTTAACACTCAACACACAGCTAGTTTAGCCCAATCAGAGTTCAAGCTTGATAAAAAAATTGAAAGAGCTTAACTAACTTATTATCAGACTAAACTCAATTCATTTATAGCCCTATCTTCTATCAATATGCTATGTAGGTACATGTGATGGATTTTGTGGTTCTCTGCATTGGAAGATTCAACGGACTTCCGAATATCCCAATATTTCCCAAAAATAAAGGTCTGGAGGTCTTTAATGGTATGGTTATTCATTCTATGGACTATTCCAATATAGGTACTGCCACTAAATTGGTCAGAGGAAAGAGAGTTACCATTGTGGGTTACCTCAAAACGCACTTGACATAGCTACGATGTGCTAATATTAATGGTAGCTTCATTTTTTTTTTTGCATTATTGTTGTTGTTTTTTTAGATGATCATAAATTTTTAAATAAAATCTCTCTATATTTTGAGCGGTGAATATCCTTGTACTATGATAATTAAACAAAGAGGTGGAACGCAGCATAAATTTGAGGCTTGGGGTATCCCTCTTTATTACTTGTATTTAAATAAATTCTTAGAACTACTACTTCATAAGCTGGAAGGATATTAAGTTTCTTAGCAACATTGCTTTCACCTTTGGTATAAATCTAATTCATACTTATTTCTTAATAATTATAAATTAAATTTACAATTCTCGCATGTGTATGTACTTAATTAACATTATAAAATATTTATTTAATTATGGTGGATCATCTCAAAGTTTACAGTTACATAAAGAGAACAATCCCTATGAAAAATATGGGATGGTTCGAGCATATAGTTATACCCAAGGACTTTTTTCAAGTTTAGCATGTATTCAAAAAATTTTATGTTAAAGTAGAAGAAGAAAGCATTATCTTGAAGCCATCTAAGAACTTTGAATTTTGTGAGAATGGGATCCTTATCGAAGGCCAAATTATGCCTATAGAAACAGATTTGGTAATATATGCCATAGGGTTTAAAGGTGATCTAGAGTTGAGAAACATCTTTGTTTCTCCTTGGTTCAAAAAAATTATAGCAGGCTTAGAAGATGTGGCTGTTCTTCTCTATAGGTATGAATACATTCATTAACTAATTAAAAGTCATATAGAATAGCTACTCACCTAACATAGATAATTTTAATCCATACAGACAATGCATACATCCCCAAATTCCACGGCAATCATTGGGTATTCGAGCTTAGCTAACATTTATATTTAGATGAGAACAAGGTGGTTAGCTTGTTTTATTGATGATGGCTTCCTATTGCCTAAGAGAGAGATGGAAAAGAATATAATGGAGTGGGATAAGTACTTCAAAAAAATATGCAAGAAATTCAAGTGGTTATTATGATGTAGCATCACTCTTATTAATTGGCGATCATTGTGCAAAGATATGGGTATCAACCCTCAAGAAAGAAAGGATTTTTTAGATTTGTTCCTCCCCTATGGTCCCAGATTATGCTAACCTTGAGTTAAAAAAAGCAATAGAGTGAGTTTATAATTTAATAAATGATTAATAAGAGCATATATTATGACATATTTTATGTATGTTGAATAGTAGTATTTGCTCATATAATTATTAGACTTTTTTTTCATCCTTTCAATTTCTCATAAGAATTAAATCAGTGTCTCATATTGTTTCTCTTTTTTTTTTTCTATCAAGTAAATTTGACTTCTATTATTAATAGCGTAAGATTAATATTCTTAACCACCAACATCTTAAAGCTCTAAGAAAATCAAATAACTTACATGAGCGCATATAGTTTAACATAAAGTTATTATAAAGTATTCCGATACGAGAAGTACTCAATAAAGTTAGAAGGACTTTATATAGTCAAAGAAAAGCTTTGGAACAGTGTGAATAATTTGCTGATTAGTGAAGTAATTCCCATAATAAAAACATTAAACTCTAATGACCATAATTATTAAATATTTCCCATAAAGAAAAATTTTCAATTGATAATTGTTCGAAATTTGAAATCTATTTTTAAAAAATAATAAATTTATTAAATCTATCATTTATTTAAATGAACAATTAGACAACTATATTGACTTTAAACTCAACTCCACCCTAAATATAATAAAATTATTATTACAGATAAAATAAGTTAAAATAAAATCAACATTTTCTTTGTTTTTTTATTGGTGGCATTAGAAGCAAATACTACAGACACATGTTCGTTACATAATCAAATTTTATGTTTTATATTGACAATCTTTTTTATTAGACAAAGAAAGATAATCTTAATATAAATAAGATAAATTTGCTAAATCGAAATAATGTTAAATTAGCTTGCAATATATTTATGCAATTGCCAATCAAGGATTATTTTATTTCAACTTATTATTAATTTTATATTTTTAGTTGACATTAGCTTTCTCTAATTCTGTTTTATATCATTGATTTTCAGATGGAAGGAAATATAAGAGCTTCATTTATTTTTTATAAAAAGTTAGTCATTTCAATATAGAAAGCATTTGAATTTAAGATATCATAGAATATTTCATGTGAATGTTTTATTTATATCTTATAAAATAGTTTTTGTTTATTATTTATCATATATTTTTATTATTATTTCACCATCCAAGTGATGATTAAATAATTTAAATATTTATTATGCCATCACAATTTTTCTCAACAACCCCCTCATGGAGAAGAATATTTTGTCCTTCATATAAGAATGATACTTATCTTATTGTCATCATAATAATTAAAGATTTGGTCAAATTTTGGAAAAAATATATTAATATTTATTTTTTACCAATACGATATTTTATGTAATAAAAATATCAATCAGAGATGTTATTGTTTCAAATATATGCTCTTGCCAATTCAATTAAACCTAAAGAATAATTTTTATCACTCTAATTACTTATTGTTGCAAAAAGAAATTAATAATTTTCATAATTCTGACTTGATTTCAGTCAAAAACCTGTTAACTTGGCTTAAAAATTCTTTGAAAATGAAACTAAAATAATAATAATATTATTATTATAGATAATATAAACTTAAATTTCTTAAATAAAAGTAATGTAAAAAAAATGCTTGATATATATTTATACAAGGGGGAATTAAGGCCTGATTTATTTTAATTAGTTTATGATATATCCCATTTCATCCTCTTTTAAGCTTCTATGACTAGTTTCCTATATCCCTTTGGGGTTAAGCTCTTACCAAGCATCAACTTAGCATAAGTAGGCTCCTTAGATTTTGGCCCACCTCAATCTCTAGAATCTTATTATTTTTGTGTTGAACTAAGAAGTGTCAAATTCCTTTTCCCCATGAAAGTACCAATCTCTCCTTAATTATCTTTGAGAGAAACTTTAATCCAATGTTTATTTCTTATTATAAGTATTAACTAACATCATTGAGATTTTATAAAAAATAAACAAATTGACAACAAATTTTTAACTTGATCTTGTTGAAACATTCATGATGAATGTCTTACTTGCTCATTTCAAATATCACTAAATTTTTATTTCTCTTGGAGTGAGATTTTAGTTTATTATCTCAAATTAGTATATAAAAGTGAGAAAGCATGGAAAACTATTTTGCTATGTTTTGTTTATGATCTTGAATGTTGTAATGTCTTTAATTAAGAATAGCAACTAGTCCCTAAATCTTGATTCATTCTTTGAACAATGAGCATTCAATAACTCTTATTTCGGTATCATTTTCTCACCTTAAGATCCATCATTTTGATTGATTTATTTTGTTCATTTAGATTTATTATTTGGCAAATCTATATGTGAACGTTTCTACTATTAAAATATCTAAATAGTTTATTATTAGAGTACTAGCTAAGGTAGATGTCACTTAACAAAACTCTAATTTTATTTGGATATATTTTAAACATTATGGTTTTAAAAAAGATTAATTAATTCTATGTACACTATCACCTTTTTTGACATGAGGGCTTCATATATAAATCTATAGAAATTCATTCTCAAAGCAACGTTAATGAAGTTTGATTGGACCCCTTTGACCTAGTTTAGCTTAAAGGGACCTATTATACTCTATTAGATCACAATCATCAAATTAGACATATTTATTAAGCATAAAAGTTAAAATAAATTTTAATCGATCAACTATACCTGATTTAGGACTAATTATTAATTAAGCTAATTTGCTCACTTAGCCAACATAGCCTTAATAGACCCTTGAGGCTATTATGGACTAATTGACTTGACCAAATTGAGCTAAGCCAACTCTTAGAAACCATTTTCAAATGATTAAATATAATTGACTTAAACTTATTTGTTTTTTGACCTATCCTAATTTAGCAATTTGGTTCAAATTATTTAAATTTATTTTATTAAACCTATTAGGTTGACTTGAGCAATTTGTTCAAATTGCCCTTCATCAACTATTATGAATGGACCTACATATATATAATTAATTTAGTTGTCCTTTAATTAAGAAAATTGATCCTAATTGATACAAGTTCGTGTAATTGAATCCAATAGATTCCACTTAACATTTTTGATCATATTATCTTAATTTAATTATATCAATTAGATCAATCACCTTGGATAACTTAAGCCAATTAGTTATCCTAATTGGATTAATTGACCCAAGATAAACCTAACACTTGGACCATTTAGAACTCATTAAACTAAATGAACTTTAGCTTTTGAATTTACCAAAAACTATGGACTCATTTGCATCCCTACAAGCTTCATGTGTCAACCACACCTAGTAGACATAATTGAAACATAAAATTTTCGAATTAGGGCCCTTGAACTTGATTAGATCAAATTAAATGCAAATGGGTTAATTATAACAAATCACTTTAAACATTGCAATTGGCTAAACCTATTACAATCAAACTTACTTCATGTCTTTTTGATTGAGGCAAGTCGTACCATGTCAAATCATTTGGACAACTAGTTTAATCAATTTAATGCTATTGGGCTAACTTTATCCAATTAGATTTAATTAGGTCCAATTGAACAATTAGGCTTTAAGACCTTCATAAAAACTAGTGGATCTACTTAACTACATATGACCTAATTAATAAGATTACCACTTAAACTAACCAATATCCTTAAATTAGTTAAATCTTTAGCATCCTTTAGAGATGATTGATCCATTCCTAATAATGATCAGTCGATCTTAAAACTAAGATTTTCATGATATTGATTTTATTTCTATCTAAAAACTGTTTACTAGATTTAAGTTTCAATAAGCTTAATCTAATAACATTTTCACTATCCTTAAATTTTCATATGATAAATTTTAGTTATCTTAAAAGATTCGTTATAGGATTTGACATGGGGAAAATATAAGTTTTTCTATCCTTTAGTCTAGTAGATTAATTGACTACTAACCTTCTTGCTAACTAAATCGTTAAGAAACCTCATCCTTTAAACCATAATTGGCTATGGTCTACTCTATTGTCATAATACCTACATAAATCTTGCTACATAGCTTAGTATTTTTTTATAAATTTAATAGAATTTCAAACCATCTATTCAAATTTATTACTTCTTGAAGTTCATTGAACCACTATATAGATATAATGCCTTCCACCTCTATATTGGTGGACCAAAATCATCTTTTAGATATTTTGAATCTCCTTAGCATAGACCCTGAAATCTGAAACATCTTTTTATGACCATTCCATTTTCTTTCTAATGAACTAGATATGACCCCTTTAACCTTAGCTTAGAAACAAACTAGCAATAGGTAAATTTATTCTCTTTTGATTGATTTTTATAATTAGTTAGCATTTTCAAATCATATCTTAACTCAACTCAAGTTATGATTTCATTAATAATAAATTTTTCTTTAACCTGTTAAACCCATAAACTTTCAATTTAAATTACCCTAACTAAGGTAAATCTCACCTTAGTTTAATCAAGGCAGATTAGAACTATAGCCTTCAATTAGCCTACTTTATATGTTAATTAACCAAAAAACTTAACTCCTAATAACATTAGTAATTAATCTTCAAATCTATTTTGCAGACAAGTGTTTGATCCATTTGAATTCAAACGAAGAATTAGACCTAAACTAAACATAGGTGGCTCGCCTTGGCTAGTGACTTGTCATGGTCAATTAACTTACCATATTGGCTATTTAATTAAACCATAAAGTTTCTAATATACACAACCCTTAGATATACATTGGCTTGTCCTATTGACCTTACATGAACACTTGAACCCAAGCCCAACTTGACCCAATTGTATGTTAATTTCATATCATTCTTGAAGTCAAGTTGTTCTCGTTTCCCTGCTCCTAGATTTAAAATTTTGTGTAATTAAAATCCAAGATAATACAATCAATCAAATGGAGGAATTATTAAATTGATCTATTTAATAAAAACCTATTCATATATTTACAACTAACTAAATTTAATGGGTTAATGTGTTGTAGCTATTTACACCTCCACGTTTCTTTAGAAATGAGACTTTTGGCTATTGTATTATGTTTGTTTTCACTTTCATTTTTTTTATTCATATTTTAATTTAAAATTAAATATGCTCAATAATGATGATTATTTTTAAAATATTTAAAAATATCTAAAAATTATTTTGAGTATTGTTTAAAAATATACAATCTATTTTCAAAATAAAAAATAAAAATACTTTAAAAGACAATAAAAATATATTTTTAAAATAACAAAAAAAACAAAAAGACAAAATAGAAAATAAAATTGATCTAAATATGCTCTAAATTTGTATAAATGAATATTTCAAAATTAATGAGATTATTTGGTGCTTTATTTTTCTTTCTTCCAACTCTAAACTTGTCTTCTTTACATAACCTTCATCAACAAAGTTACATGTCTTTCCCATCACCTTGAAAAAAAAGGACCTTTTGTCGACAAGGTGTGGAAAAACATACTTGAGATGGGATTATCGCTTCTATGACTTTACATTGTCGTAGAAGGTGACTGAGATGTGTCTTGACAATATTCAAGTGATGGAGTATATAGAATCCTATGCGCAAAGATTTGATCTTTTAAGACATATGAGGTTTGGAGAGAAAGTGTGGAGATATAATAAAGGATAAATTTTTAAATTAGGTTTAATTAAAATACTAATTAACTAATTATGCATGAAAAAAATTAAGACAGCTGTAGTATTTTGCTCGTATCGGATGTATTCAGTGTCAGAATTGAGCAAACTTGGTATCGTAGGAATCAAATGAAATTCCCCACAACTTTTATGTTGACAAAAAATTACAATTGTTGCTCGGTATGCAACAGTTTTTGCAAATGTGCGTGTCAATTGTGGTGTCGAGTTGAAAAATTGGACCAGCCATAATATTTTGCCCATATCGGATGAATCTGGTGTCAGAATTGAGTGAGCTTTGTATCATTGGAATCATAACAAAATTCCCCACAACTTTCATGCTGACAAAAAACTGCGATTGTAGCCCGATACATAGCAGGTTTTGCCAATGTTAGTGCTTCTGAGAGGTGAGCATTTCTTTTACTCTAAAGCATCTCTTATCAACAAACCTAGCCGATGAGGTAGATTTTGCCAAGGAATAAAGATTAAGCATTCCTCCCAGCATGCCATCATTTTGTTAAATTTACATCTACCCAAATAGTGAAATCAAGCAAATTTATCACTCTCAAAATCAACCAAGTGGACCATTGGAAGAATTTGTAATAACGCCATGTAATAAAATGCTCTTAATAAAGTGCAATTAACAAATTCTAAAGAGACATGGCATATCAGTAGATGCTTGTCTTACATTAATCTTATTGTTTGGAGAGGATCATTCAAATTAATTCCATTCACATAAGAAAAAAAATCGATAGATGGTAGAATGCAACAAATCTCCTATTAAAATGTTTTAGACATGCATAACAAGCCAACTAAAACCAAGCTCGCAACACCAATGAAAAATAGCTGCACTAAATAAGTAATAATAAGAGAAAGATAAGCTATTTGTTATCAGCTCTTCGCTATGAAGCTATGATCTCTTATCATCAAAATGATGAAATGATGTGGCAACTTAGTTTATCCATCTAGCTAATATGAAAGGCTTTACAACCTTAGAGTTGCCCTCCATAATTCAAAATTTTTTGAACTCCTTCTCTAATCTTATCAACAAACCAAATATCATCAATAAAAAGCATACATCAAGATACAACCTCTTGTAAATGTGTAGTAAGAACATCCATAACTAAAGCAAAAAAGATATGAACTTAAAGATGATCATTGATGTAATCCAACCCAAACAAGCAAAAAGATATGAGCAACCATAATAAATGAGGTACAACTACAACTAAATGGTATCCAATCGCAAAGATAATAGTACATGCATGTATCTTCGACGATGCTTTGGTGAATCACATCACTACCAAGAGTGTAATGTGCTGGTGGTCACCGTGGCTGGTCTTGCAGATGATGCTTTTGATGCTGCTCCTCCTCTTCAACATGCTCGACAGGTTATTGTGAGTAACCCAAGTGTGTAACACTTGGTACATCAGCTAAAGCCTAGAGAGCAAGAAACTGTGGTACACTCCATATGGGGGTGTCATATGGAATGACGGGGGGACCATATGTGAGGGACTAGTGGCTACCACTGCATCTCGTGTCCATATAGCTTTCTCGTATGAATATTATGGCAGCTGTGTGAATGTATATGTAATGGGCCCGACCACTAGTGTAGAGGATGGATCAACATCCATTGCCCATCTGGCTGCATTGATGATGAAGTACATGGAATGTCTAATATACCTACTTGAGATATGCATATTGCGCATAGCTCCCAACGCAACTCCTCATATTGGTTGATGGACTGAAATTCTGTATCCTTATCTTTCCTAAAATAACATTGGAATAGATCCTCAGTATTTAGGATGTGCGCACACTATGTTGAAATAAACTTAGTTAGGGTTAGATCACCATACAAAATAATAATTTTTATATTAAATATGGGCTTATCTTTACTCGCTCTCTAGGCACTTGAGAGTAATAAGTGTTCGGGAGAATTATTGTTGCCTTCAGCATATTGAGTGAAGCCCAAGACCAATACCATCTCATGTACTAGTTGATTGCCGGCTCCTCGTACTAGATATCCTCCAAGCACCACCTAGCATCTTGCTTAAGCAGGCATGTAGACACCACATGGAAGGTCTATTGGGATGATCGTGATGTATTCATAGCACAATAAACTTCACTTTTTTGGTGGCATATGTAATATACTAAACATTATTTGTGATGGACCAACCCTGAATAGTGTATTTAAGCTATTTTTATAATGAAAAGACATCCCTCAATTAACTCACAGAATATAATTCTCTTCCACAAAGATATAATCATTTGAGAGGCCATCAAAATTCATTTATTCATCCATCTTGTATTGTCAAGCCCGAACATAATCATTATTGCTCAACATGTGTTCTTCAACTATATTTGTTATGTAAGAATAATCTCTTAGCAAATGACTTCTCCCAAAGTCCAACATTGATCTCTTCAATGTCACCTTCACTATCCTATGTACTTGTTACACTAGGCATTGTTTTGTAGCCGTCATCTTCAATAGGTAATGGTGCTACAGGTTCACAATGATATTTATCCCTACCAGCATAAGTTGAGGCAATATGTTGAACACGGGTTGATGGAATAGTAACATCTCTTTCAACAGTGCTGCTAATTACGACGTAGTGTATACGATATAAATAAATAATAAAACCATAAAAAATAAATATTATTTGTCCCTTCATTGTATGTACCTATGAAATTGTTGATTGAGTTCGGTTTGATAAATTTCCTTTGAAAGTAATATCACGTGTTCAATTTCTATTAGAGGAACCTGACCTCCAGTGAAATGATGAAATTCTCTTTCTTCTGTTTGCATCAACTCAACTTCAACATATATAATCAGTGGTTGTATGGTTGCAACATTAATAACAGACTCACACACTTCATTTTCAATTACCGGAGAAGCAATGAACCCGACACCAATAGAAAATCAACATATGAGATTAACACTAAAATGTGTCGAATCAATTTTTAATGACTCCTGATTTGATTCTGTAGGCTTTGAATATGAGTCCGACATGAAACTTGTATAGAATATTTTTTCCCACCCGTGTAAGTAGAAAAAAGTCCTCACAAACACTAAGTTCACCATCATAATATAAAACTAAACAAACTATATCCAAACTCATTTTTGAATCTTAATATGTGTATTGGACACACACTACCTGAATATCACACATGTTCAAATTAGACAAATTCATAAGAACTACATGGAATGAGTTGGCTATATGTGACACATCAAAAAATACTTTGTACCTAAAAATTACTTTAAAGTTAGCTATAAACATACAATAAAATTAGCTTTAGATATATTATATTCCAACTAGGAATCTTACAAAAGAACATCGGCTGATTTTCACTTAATGGTGGTGGTGATGATGATGATAATGATGATATTAAAAGCTTTAAATAAGATT
Organism: Cymbidium sinense; assembly: GCA_021442155.1. NCBI lineage: Eukaryota > Viridiplantae > Streptophyta > Magnoliopsida > Asparagales > Orchidaceae > Cymbidium > Cymbidium sinense. The sequence goes on along the minus strand of CM038232.1, from coordinate 17,365,271 downwards.
TAAACAACATAGAACAATAGAAGCATAACTAATATTAGCAAAAGAGAGCTAGAGCATGCTCTTAAATTATGCATTTACCCTTCAATAGTTCATGAACTTGAGAACAATAAAGGATAAGTTAGTCTTTTTTATTCCTTATATCCATCCATGATTTCGCCTGATCTTCTCTACAAAGTAAACAATTCCCCCAAAAAAATTAATATTGTTCATTACAATGGAATACAAATATAATCAAAATTACATAGTTAATCTTTTATAAAAAGGATTAGATCATTGGAAAGTGTTGTAAAACCATATAAATGCACTTTTTAAATACATATATAAGCTCTCTCACTAGTCTAAAGTAATCTTCACATTCACATAACCAAATAAGACAAGGTATTTGTTGACCTCACTTTTGGAGTGAGCTCTCAACTTTCTCATCATAGATCTAGGACTCTTATAGACACTAAGAGTTCCTTAGTCTTAAGACACTTATAGTAATTAGGTGAACACTTAACCTACGCCTAGAAACTTAGAAGGATTAGCCATAGGACTAGGTTATGGCTTAGGGACTTAAGAAAATTGACCCACATGGCTCAAACCAATCCATGCTTCCTTCCTCAAGCCAAACCTAAAATCCAATTCAAATCCAAATTATAAATCAATTCCAAATCAAATGAGTGAAACCCATGTTCAAATTCAAATTCTAAACCCTTCCTAAGCCCTTTGATTTTTTCTTATGGACTCTGCCTTAATCAAATTCAAACCAACCCCAATTCAATTGATTTTCTCAAATATCCATTCAATCTCAAATTCAAATCCAAATTATAAATAAAGTACAAATCAAATGATTGTAACCCATGATCAAATTCAAATTCCAAAACCCTTACTAAGCCATATGAACCACCTTAATATGCTTAGCCAAAACCCCCCTTTAAACCAAATCAAACTTGGTTAATTTTCTTTATAAATCAATCATTCCTTCATTTATATTCACAAATATAAATGAAATCCAAATTCAAATGAGCCAAATCAAATCAAACTAAATCAAACCAAATCAAGACCTTTCTTAAGCCATATGAACCTACCTTCGTAAGCTTAATCAAATCTCAACCCAAATCAACCCAAACTCAATTGATTCTTTATAATTTAATTATTATTTATTTATATTCATAAATATAAATAAAACTTACCCTCCAATGATAAAAAATAAATCAAACTAAATCAATTCTCTTTTGACTTACATCCTTAAGCTTGGTCAAATTTGCTTTCAAATCACTCCAAACTCTAGTAATTTTCTCATGGATCTTTTATATCTTCATTTATATTCTCAAATATAAATAAAATATAAATCAAAATAGCCAAAAGCGAACCCAAATCAAGTTAAATCTCCAATTTTATCCTTTTAAGCCAATTTCTTGAACTTGGCCAAATGATATCCAAATCAATTCAAAACCCATGGACTTCTTCATGAATCAATCATTCCTTCAATCACTCACTCAAATATAAACATAAACTACAATTATCAAACCAAACTCAAGCCAACCCAAGTCAAACCCAAGTTAGCCTTTTGACTTGAAAACTTCAAATGAGCCAAAATCATTACACTCCAAATTGATTATGTTGAATTTTATTTCAATCTTAGGTTCATATTTAAGTTCAACTAAACTTGAATCAAGCTAAAATCAAACCAATTGACCCATTTAGGTCCACTTGACTCAAAGTGACCTAGTGACCCTTTGAGCCAAGTTCTAATCCATCCCAAATTGGATTGAACCAAGCCCACCTCTTATCATGATCAAAATCATCTTAGGTGATCAACTACCTTGAATTGAAGGTCAAACCAAGTCAACTTGGTCCTTTTACCAAGTCAACCTTTAGCCCAAATGAAACCCAAACTAGCCAAAACCCAACGTATAATAAATTGATTGAAACCATTGATTCAAACCCATTCATAATCAATGATTGTACATGAACAAACCATTAATTGAGTCAAACTAGTCCAATTGACCATTTGACCCAAGTTGACTCAAATTGACCTAAATAGCCAAAATGGGTCAAATCATGATCTAACCTAAATTGATTGCAACCAATGGCTCAAGTTCATTCTAAATTATTTATTGTACTTGACCAAAGCCATGATTGAGCTCAATTTGGCCAATTAATCAACTTGACCCTAGCCCAAATTGACCTAAAAGATCAAATTAGCCAAAATCCAAATTAAACCCAAATCAAATCAAACTAAAGCCTACAATCATTTTCAATTAATCAATTGAATATGAACCAACACCTAACCCAACCCAATTTGGTCAAATTGGTCAAATTGGTCAACTTAGCCCATTTGACCTATTTGAATCCAAATGAGCCAAAATCAAACCTAAGCCAAATTAATCAAAATCACTTGAATCAAAACACCTAAAATCATCATTTAAACCTAACTCAAGCCTTGGTTTGACCCAATTTGACCAATTGGTGAACCCAACCCAACATGAACCCATATGAACCCATTTGACCAAATTAAGCCAAAGCACCCAAAACCAATGGGACCCTAATGGTTGACCAAACCACCCAAATTAACCTTAGGTCAGACCAAAATCATCCCAAAAGTAAAGTAAACCCCACCCAAGATGAATTAACCTTTGGAAAAACCTCCCTACATAGGATTCCATCCCCATTTATCAAAGTCCACTCTCCCCTCACTTAGGCAGCCATCCCATTGCCAAATGAGGGTGCTTCCCAGCCCACTATAAGCCCACTAGGATCGACCATGGACCGAAAGGAGGTGAACCAAGTCACCTCCCTTCATACCAGAGCACCCAAAGGACCAAGCAAACTCAATCCTCCCATATCATGCCTTGGGCTGCCTGCCATAGCTTCCTCCACTCTAGGAGTGCCACGTGGAGTCAATGGAGACACCCCGGTAGGCTGAAAATGGTGAACTGATCAAAAATCATGAACCAATCATGTCTGTCCATCAAGCCCAATTAAGGGGTATATTCCCTCAATTCTCATGGGAATTGTCTCAATTCTAACACACTGAGCTTCCCAAGTATTTTTGAAATCACGCTCTTCTTAGAGCTAAGCCTCACGAGCTCACATTTCCTTCTCCATGTGCAACCAAATAAGGGAGGCCAATCAAGTCCATTTGCTCAATCCTCAATGAAACTTCAATTAAACTCACAAACACCTTCCTTGGAACTAGTCAAAGCCAAACGAATCATTTTCCAAGCTTCCAAGCTGCTGTAGATAGGAGTTTGACCAAGATCGATCACCTACGCCTTATGTGTTGGTCTCTAGAGCAAACTACCTCAAATCAAAGTTCGTGCAGCTCAACAGGGTTTTCATTTCTACCAAACGAAGCTTCTTCAATCGTTAGAACCGCCGATCACTAGCTCCGGTGAGGTAATTCCTCAAAACTAATCATTGTATGAAGATAGTTTAGAGCTTTGTGAAGAAAGCCCATCCTAGCTATTGGATCCTTGTGGATCCCTCATGCGAAGGTGTGGATTGAGTTTGGAGTGGATCTAAGCTTGAGTGAGCTCGGATCGAGTGATCTATGATGGACGGGCTCCGTCGTTCGTTGCTCGTAGGAGATAGATCACGGGCCATCCATTCCGCTTGGAATAGATGGCTGATTAGATCCCCATGTTTCCTCTTTGATTACAGGAATTAATCGTGGCAGTCTGATCTTAGAATGGATGGTCCACAGAAAGTCCGTCACCGGATGACTCAAGCATGCGATGTGACAACTTAAATAATGAATCACGCCGCCATGTGAAAAAAGCCGCCAAAAACCACCAATTGGATTAAGGTTTAATTAAAGTTGTTTAATTAATTTTTAAGGCTAAAACTTCCAAAATTCATAACTAATTCTAAAAATTAAAAAAAATAAAATAAATGAGGGCTCATTTTAAAGGTATTTCATAGGAGAATCCAAGAAAATTATTATTAATTAGTTTTTAATAGTAATTTCTACTTAATTAAGGTTTAATTACAAATTTAATTAGCCTAATTACTCTCTAATTAATTAGCCATTTAATTTCAAACTTTGCAGAGATGTTTAGGGGGATGACCTCTGCCTCCCCTATTTTTCTTAGAATTTTTTGGATAGTAAATTAAGGAAATTGATTGATTAAGCCTTAACTACTCTACTACCTTAATTAATGCTAATTAAGCAAATGAATAGTGAATTAATTAATTAATTAAGCATATTACTATATATTAATAGTGAAAAGTCTTAGGGAAATGGTTTAGGTTTACTCTTTATGACCGTTTCATTAAGCCTATTCATTTGTTTCGAATTAATCAAAGTTTAAGTAATTAGTTAGCCACTTAATTAATCAATTAAAAGAAAAGAAAATTTAATTATTTCAGAGCCTAATTGATAGTTTGAAATGACTTAGGGATTGGGATTGAGGCCTCTTCCTTGATTTCTTTCCCTAAGTTAATTTCATTACCCTAATTAAGATATAATCAAAGTATTTAATCAACCAATTGGGCTTAATCAAATTAATTTAAAATCCCATTCATTCTTAACTTTGATTAATCAACCTTGGATAGTTCTTTAGATGTTTAATAGTTTAAAGAAATTTAATGAAATTATGATTAACTTACATGTGAGAAAATCATTAGAGTAATTAATTACATCTAAGCTTAATTAACTATTAATCATGAGAAAATTGCATTGGGCCCCTTTCATTCCTTAGGAGAATTGCTAATTTACTTTTCATGTGGTTGCATATCATGTTGGCTCATCATTATTTAGTTAATTAACTTAAGGCGGTGTAGGCAAGGGTTTGATTAATTGAATTAATTCATTCCTCAATCTAATTAAGCCATAAAATCAATTTAATTACTTTTCTTTTCATTGAATCAAACTAACTCACACATATGGGGAATGGGATTAAGATTAGCAAACCTCTTTCATATCCTTTAAATCAAATCAAACATGAACTAAAAATGTCTTTAAGAAACTTTGGTTTATTTTAAATAAGCTTGTTTAATGTGATTTTCCTTAGGAATTAGTTGGATAGAATGAAATTACATGCTTATGTTGCTTTATTTCTTTCCAATCATGTTAAAATATTGTATGCCACTTATAGTCATGCATTCATTTCTTTCAAAATTTAGTTAAATAAAAAGGATTTCTTTTATGTCAAATTTGCATGTGTTGACTTAATTCGAAATATGTATGGCTATTATCAGTATTAAATCTCAAATGTATTTTCAAAAGTTTATTAATAAATAATAATATATATTGTGACTTTAGTTACATATACATAGGAGATGCATGTGAATATAACCTTGTGTATGAAGTGAACTCTTTTTCTTACATTTATATGTTAATTTACATAAGCTTAAATGTTAATGGGTATATTAGTCTGGACATTCCAGGGATGCACAACTTTAAGTAACCCCAAGAAGGTTCTTACCTCACTCCCCTGGTGCAGAACAATGGTGACATACCTGTTTGATTTCATTCTTCCACATCTTGACATTTGAATTGGGATAGAGCTTTAATTCATTTACACAAATAAATCAAATTCTACTTTTGCATGATTTTCTATTCTTATGGTTGTTTAGACATCCATATGTATTTAAGAATAACGGGTATATTAGTCTAGATATTCTAGGGATGCACAGCTTTAAGTAGCTCTAAGGAGGTTCCTACCTCACTCCCCTAGTGCAGAATAATGGCGACGTACTTTCTTAAAACTTTCATACATTTGAATGTGTATTTAGCTGATGAATGAGACCTCCCTTTTTCTATTAGAAAGACATGCATTCATATTTTATTCAAGTGATTGGATTGATTGGTCATATGATTTAGAGTTCTTTTCTTATGCTTTTGTATAAGAATTTAGATAGTGCTTTAAATTATTGTGATAAAATAATTCAACCAAATGAAGCACCAATTCCAAGTACATTTGCTTACATTCATCATTCAAGTGTGCTAAGTTATAAATTGCATGTATATTTATGTTTAGAACTTAATCATATGCATGCTATACATGATGGAAAGAAATGGACAAACATGTGTTATGTGATAGTAATTAATTCCAATTAATCTTAAGATGCATTTCTTATTGAATGAGATTATTTAAAGTAAACCTAAAGCTAGGACTATTTAAAATATATAATGAGCCATTCACTAAAGAGAATTGATTAATTAATTTGTATTAGATGTGCTTTAAGGTAGGGATGAAAGAGTGTAATCCTCTCTTTCCTTCTCTTTATAAAAATTGGTTGTTTAGTATAAATAAAATAAAATGAAATAAATACTAAGTAAAATTTAAAAATCAATTAAATCACTTAAAATGAAATCATCCCTTTATAATTAAATGTCCTTCACACTTAGAGAATGATAACTCTAAAGCCTAGTTATAACATACCACACAAGCCTTAATACACACACATTAGATTAAGTAACAATTTCTAGCTATATATTAGGGTGGTGCATGGTTTGATGCATGTTTATTTTATGATGTAGTGTTGTAGACTAGATGTTAGGGTGTATATTTCGTAGACTGGATGTTAGGCCCTGATCAGCCTAATTATATTTTATGCAGGAGATTGTGCTTAAGGGTGCTTAAAATAAATATAAATGCTTTCTTCTATAGGTTGCTTAATCCTTAAGCACAATCTAAATTAGGACAGGTGGACTTGGATACCCATGTGCAGGGTGCTAAGTACAAATTATACATACAAATTCTTGGGTTGTATGGTGTGTTTAGCTAACACTTATTTTATAGGTATAGTCAGACTTACTTTTCCTATTTTTGATGTAATTTTGCATTTAGATTTAGGATTAGTGTTACATGAGAATGAGGATGAATGGAGGCTATAAGGATTTGTCTTGGGAGGCCCCCATGATGCCGTTGAAGCAAATAAATCCAAAGTAGGAATGAAGGAGGCCTGAAAAAAAAGATATGAAGACCTGCCATAACATTTATTCATTTGTAATTATTCTTTCATATACCGGGTTGTATAAGGGTAGAGCTCGGCTACCCATTTCTCTTTTTAGGTTGTACGGCGGTACCTGATCACACTAGCCTATTATTCTTTTACATTGAATTTATAAATTATTTAATGCTTTGTTTACAATTATGTAATAGAAATGATATGTATTTTCCTAGTTTCTTCATGTATTATATTTTAATGTGTGGCCTGGATCCGATTAGGCTCTTAGGAAAAAATTAATCTTTCTACGCCAACTATAACTCATAACTAATTTTCTAAATAACTCATAATCTCATTTAAATCCTAGGTATTAATTCAAGATAATTTAAAGATTTAGCAACCCCTTACTTGAATGTTGTATGCTTAATATCATACATATCATCTTGTTTCATTCTTGCTAAGAGAGGGTTTCCATCCTTGCGCAAAATGGGAAGGCTAGACCTTTGAGGGTCTCTCTTGTGGTGGAAAACACCTCTTTCTCTCTGATTTAGTCAATAACCCTATCTTATGATGCATTTAGACATATAAAATACTATAGCCTTTATCAAAATGAAGAGTCCAAAATCAAATAAAATTTGATAAAATTTGTATTAGACTAAGTCATTATTCATATCACTCTAGTCTCTTAGGAAGTGGGCTTAAAGACTTTTGCTTCTTTCTAAATAATAACAACCTAACCATCTTGCAAAAACATATGACTTGACCACATAATTTTAAAATGTAGAGTTAGCTGGCTGCCACTCCAGACAATTATAAGTTCAGCAGTTGGGTGGTTTACCCTCTCTTGTGGAGGTAAATAATATACTCATTTTTTGACTTAGATTTAGGATGTGCTTTGGCGCTCGCTAAAAGCTCCCTATATTTAAGATCTGAGGTTGTTGTGTTCCCTCTTCACCTCTTAGGCATTTCCACAATTTGTATTGTGAGATTATAAGTCCTAGTTTTCTAATAAAATTTAACTCAAATATATAATTCTCTTTAATTTTAAATATATAAAGGCTAAATAAGATAGTGTGGGATGCTCACTAGGCTTCCTAGTATCATGAACATCCCCTACTCATCTCCTTTTAGCTTCGATAATAAGACTCTCCTTTTGATCTATCCACTTGTAATTTATTAATAGTCCTATCTTTGAAATTTTGGAGACAATGTACTACTTTAATCAAGAGTATTCCTAAGGAACTCACATTCCTTAGGATGTATAATTATATGGGGGCTTGCCCCATAGGAACTTTAGAACCATTTAAATAAACTCTACTTTATTCATCCATGTAAAGTAGGGAAAAATCTCAGTAGATTCAAAGACCCATCATGTAGAGTCCTTATTAGGTGATTAGGTCCGTGGGGTAGTGATTTTCATCTTTCAAGATAGTATTATTCCTTGATGTCACACCTCAAGTACACATATACTTGGATCTACCCTACATATATATTTGAAAATAAATGCCATAGTATTATAAAAAAATGAATGAATGAAAAATACTTGAAACTATAAATGCTAAACTGAGAAACATTAGCCTTAAAGTAAATAATTTTCTCTTTCATTTTTAAAAGTTTTTTCAATGACAATTTCTTGATTTTGGATGTTTGAAAATAAAGTTTTAAAATAATTAGAACCTTTTTTCAATGACATCAAAAAATTCATGACTTCTTCAAAAATTTTATTTTTCTCTAAAAATTTCAAATATAGCATCCAACCTTATAAATCTAACATCTAAACTAACTAATCGCACATTTAAACTAACTATCTACACTTAAGCAGTTACCAAACACAAATAAAAAAAAAAATAACTTAATGAATTAAGGGTTGCAAATATCACCTAAAAAAACTAGATCAACCCTAAATCCATAAGAAAAGGGAGAAAGAAGTGAGTGCAAAGTTGAAATATGGGACCGACCACAATATTTTCAGTATTAGATGTGTCCGGTCGTAGAATCAGTGAGCTTGGTTTTGTTGGAATCATAACAAAATTCCCACAACTTTCATGTTGATAAAGAACTATGATTGTGGCCCGGTGCAGTTTTTGCAAATGTGCATGCCTAGGAGGTGAGCATTTCTTTTACTCTTAAGCATCTCTTATCAACAAACCCAGCCAGTGTATGAGGTAGATTTTGCCTAGGAATAAAGATTAAGCATTCCTCCTCCCAACATGCCATCATTTTCTTAAATCCACATCCACCCAAATAGTAAAATCAAGCAAATTTATCACTCTCAAAATCAACAAAATGGACTATTGGAAGAATTTGTAATAACTCCGTGCAATAAAATGCTCTTAATGAAGCGAAATTAACAAAGTCTAAAGAGACATGGCATATCAGGATACACTTATGTCCCATTAATCATACTGTTTGGGGAGGATCATTCAAATTAATTCAATTCACATAAGAAAAATCAATATGTCGATAGTAGGAATGTAACCAATTTCCTATTAAAATGTTTTAGACATGCATAACAAGTCAACTCAAAAAAAGCTCACAACACCAATGAAAAATTGCTGCACTAAATAAGTAACAATAAGAGAAAGAGAAGCTATATGTTATCAGCTCTTCACTATGAAGCAATGATCTCTTATCGTCAAAATGATGAAATGATGTTGCAACTTAGTTTATCCATCCAGCTAATATGAAAGGCATTACAACCTTAGATTTGCCATTATAATTCAAATTTTTTTTGAACTCCCTCTATAATCTTATGAACAAACCAAACATCATCAATAAAAAGCATACATCAAGATGCAACCTCTTGTAAATGTGTAGTAAGAACATCGAACTAAAGCAAAAATATATAAACTTAAAGCGATCCTTGATGTAATCCAACCCAAACAAGAAAAAAGATATGAGTAACCATAATGAGGTACAACTACAACTCTAAATGGTATCCACTATCTCGCAAATATAATATACTGCTATCTTCGATGATGCCGCATGGCAAAATCGCATCACTATCGAGTGTAATGGGTAATGGTCTCGTGGTGATCTCATAGATGATGCTCTTGATGTTGGTCCTCTGCTCAACTTTCGAAGTTTATTAGTAACCCAAGTGTGTAACACTCGGTACATCGGCTGAATCCTGCGTAGGGAGCGAGAAACTGTAGTACACTCCATATGAGGGTGTCATATGGAATGATGGGGGACCATATATAAGAGGGACTAGTGGTTACTATGGGTGCATCTGTGTTTACATAGCTTCCTGGTATGAATATTATGGTGGCTGTGTGAATGTATATGTAGAGGGCCCGACCACTGGTTTAGAGGATGGACCAACATCCATCGCTGGCCCATCTGGCTATACTGATAATGAAGTACATGGAATGTTAGTATAACTGTACCAACTATCAGAGATATGTGTATTGCGCCGCAGCTTCCAGCCCAACTCCTCATACTGGTTGATGGACTGTTGAAATTTTGTATGCTCATCTTTCCCAAAATAATGCTAGAATACATTCTCAATATTCAGGATGTACTCATACTATATTGAAAGAAACTTAGTTATGATTAGATCACTATACAAAATAATAATTTTTATATCAAATACGGGTTTATAATTATCTCCAGCTCAAAGGTAGTAAGTGTCTAGGGAATTGTTGGTGCCCTTGACATGTAGAGTGAAGCTCAAGGCGATACCATCTCATGTATACATAAGCAAGGAGAGAAAACCATGCAAAAGTTGTACTTTTATTTGATTGAAAAGGTTTATGCACATGGAGTAAAGTCTTATTTTAATTTTAATATTAAAATATGTAAGAATGAAATCAAATGGAGTACATGCCATTGTTAAACCAAGGAAGTAAGGTAATCAGATAACCTCCTTGGGGCTAGTTAAAGCCTCATATTTCTGAGATGTCCAGACTAAATACCCATTAACATTCTTACTTGCATAAATAAATATATGAATGAAAAAAATGAATTTTACTTCATGCACTTAAGCTATAATCATTTGCATTTCTAATGTATTTATAACTAGCATTCATAACATATGTAATCATTTACTTATAAGATATGGGAAATATATTTGAATTTAATAATGTTAGTAGCCACACATGTATTAATTTGAATCAACACATGCAAGCTTGTCATAAAGGAAATCATTTATTTTTACTTAATTTTTGAAGAAATGAATGCATTAATCAAGTGGCATACAACATTTTAATATGGTTGGAAAGAAATAAAGAGACACAAGCATGCAATTTCATTCAATCCAACTAATTCCTAAGGACAATCGTATTAAATAAGCTTATTTAAATTACACCAAAGTTTCTAGATATCACTTTTGATTTTATGTTTAACTTGATTTAAGAGATGTGAGAAAGATGTGATAATCCTAATCTCATTCCCCATATGTGGAGTTAATTTGATTTAATAAGAAGCAATTAGATTGATTTTATAGATTGATTAAGTTAAGCATGGATTAAATCAATTAATTAAACCCTTACTTATGTTATCTTAAGGTGATTGATTAAATGATTATGAGCTAATGTAATATGCATATACATTGAAAAGTAAATAGCAATGCTCTTATGAAGTGACAAGGGCCTAATGCAATTAGCTCATAATCATTTATTAATTAAGCTTAAGGAACTATTTTAATTACTTTCATGATTTTCTCACACATGTGAGCTAATCATAATTTCATTAAACCTCTTTAGGTTCTTGAACACCTAAAGCTCTACCCAAGATAAAATTAAGGAAATCAGATTTTAATTAGGTGATTAATCCATTAATTCATTTCTCTTTAATTAATTATCAAAGTTAATTGATTATTCTAAAGATGGGATGGGTAAGTAAGGAAAGATGTCCCAACCTAATTACATAAGCCACCAACTTGATCAAGCATGATTTAATGTGATTTGAATCTTAACTTAGCTAATTAAGTTTTTAATTGGCATTTTGGTTGAAAAGAGAAGGGAACTTAGGGAAAAGATTAGGAGGGAGGCCCCAATCCAATTCCCTAAGCCCCCATACTATTTAACAGTGATTAGGGAGTCCAAATAGCTAATTAATTATTCTTATGCTTAATTATCCCTTAATTAAGTTAAGAAGGTAATTAAATTAATCAATCCTCCTAATTTAACAAGTAATAAATCCCAAGAAAATTAGAGGAGGTGTAGGTCATCCTCTTAAATAAATTCAAAAATTTTGAGATCAATCACTTGAATGATTAGAGAGTAATTAAGCTAATTCAGTTTATAATTAAACCCTACTTAAGCTCTATTTGCTATTCAAACCAATTGGAAATATTTTTATTAAATTATCCTATGAATTACCTTTAAAATGAGCAATTATTTGTATTTTTGGATTTTATTGCAATTGATATGAATTATGAAAGTTTTAGCCTTAAAATCCAATTAATTAGACTTAATTAAGCCTAATCTCATTGGCATCATGTGGTGCGCTGATGCGGCACGCTTTCCATGTGGCACTGCAGGATTGATTATTTAAGTTGTCATCGCATCGCGCGGTGAGTGAGCCGCGATATCGATTTCTACGTCCGATCTGGACGTCGTTAATCAAACCCGTAAAGGGAGAAAATAGGGAGATCTAGCATGATTTGATTAGAGCCTTCGCTCTAATCATGGGAATGGATGGCGTAATCCTTTCTCTAATTGATGAATGATGGCGTCCGTCTGCCATGGATCATTTGATCCAAGCTCACCGAGCTCGGATGAACTTCAAAATCAACCCACACCATTAAGAAAGGAATTTGAACACATCAAACGGTTGATATCAACTTAGGTGAAAATTTCCTTCAAAAAGCTAAAACCAAAATTTCATATTTCTATGATTTTGAGGAATTACCTCGTCGAAGCTTAGAATTAGTAGTGGGATCGATAGCGTCTAGTAGAGACAAGGCCCTGTTGAGTTGCACGCAGCTAATTTCTCTTAGTTTTGCTCGATGGATCAAGTTTCATCATTTTGGAGCTCGGTGGTGATCAAATTCCCTCCTCCCATGGATTGGAAGGGAAAAGACTTGGGTTGCTTCATCAACATGTGTGGAGGGTGTGTGTAAGAATAATTGAAGTTTGTGGTGAATTGAGGGAGCTTAGATTAGGATTGGAGTATCATGTTTCAGTTTCACATAGGGAGGAGCAATGTCGAGAGAGGGAAGCTTGGGATTGTTCTTGAACTCACAAGGAAGCTCAAAATTGTGTTTGGAAGCTCGCACAAAGTGAATTGTTGCAAATCCTGTTCGAATTGAGGGGGAATACCCTTTAATTTGTTGAGTTGGATGGATGGTTGGCCTCCCATTTTGGTCGCCACCACCGCTAGAGCTGAGGGGTCTCAATCGAGTCCATGTGGCTCAAAAGGGTTAGGAACTCATGGAAGGTGGCTCAAGGTCTGATGTGGGAGATCCTCTTGGCTTGATCCCTTGGGTGCTCGGGCGAGAGGTGAGTTAACTCACCTCCCTTGGTCCATGGTCACCAAGCATGGGTTAAAGTGCCTAGGTGGGTTAGGTGAACCCTCATTTAGGTGAGTGAGGGCTGTGGTGGTGGTAGAGTGGACTTTTTCATTTATGGGTGGAATCATGTAAAGAGAAATTAATCCAATGGACTGGCTTGAATGGGGCCCACTTAACTTTTGGGCAGACCTCGGGTTAGTTTGGGTTGGGTTTGGTCATCCATCAAAGTCCTATGGGTTGGTTTTATGGGTTTTGGCTTCATTTGGTCAAATGGGTTCATATGTGTTCATGTTTGGTTGAGTTGACCAATTGGTCAAATTAGGTCAAACTAAAGCTTGGGTTAGGTTCAAATGATGATTTGAAGAGTGTTGACCTCACTTTTGGAGTGAACTCTCAACTTCCTTATCATAGATCTAGGAGTCTCATAGACACTAAGAGTTCCTAAGTCTTAAGACACTTCTAGTGATTAGATGAACACTTAACCTAACCCTAGAAACTTAGAAGAGTTAGCCATAGAGATAGGTTGTGCCTTAGGGATTAAGGAAGACTTGCCTACCCTATAGCCCAAACCAAATGCTTGCTTCCTTCGTCCAAATCAAATCTCAAATTCAAATCCAATTTCCAAAATCAAATCTAACTATCAAATGATTGAAACCCATGATTAAATTCAAACTCCAAATCCCTTCCTAAGCCATATGATTTTATTTTATGGACTTAGCCTTAACCAAATTAAAATCAACCCCAATCTAATTGATTTTATCAATTATCAAATTCAAACTCCATTCAAATTCCAAATCATAAATCAAATCCAAATGATTGAACCCTAAATCTAATCAATTCCCAAGTCAAGCCCTTTTGACCTACATCCCTAGATTTGGTCAAATTTTCTTCCAAATCACTCCAAACTCAAGTGATTTTCTCTTAACCCATTTATATCTTCATTTATATTCACAAATATAAATAAAATATAAATTCAAAAGGCCAAAACCAAACCCAAATCAAATCAAATTCCTAATTTTACCCCTTTTAGCCAAATTCTTGAACTTGGCTAAATGATACCCAAAATAACTCAGAACTCATTGATTTCTTCATGAGTCAATCATTACTTCAATCATCTATCCAAATATAAATGAAATCTACAATCATCTACCCAAATCAAAATTAACTCAAGTCAAACCCAACCTAGTGCATTTAACTTAAAATATTCAACAATATTTTATATTATAGATCCTTTGAACAAATGTGGCTATGATGCCTAAATATAGATAAAGCTAGCAAAGTGATGGTTGAAATTCATGAAGGACTTTGTGGTGCACATCCAGTCCCAAGATGACAAGATAAAGATCAAAAGGATGGGTTATATTGGCCATCTATGGTGAGATCGTATTAATCATGCTAAGAAGTGTCATGAATGTCAAGTATATGGGAATCTCATCCATCAACCTCCAAATTCATTACACCTAACAATAACATCCTAGTCATTCGAATTTTGGGGCATATATGTAATTGGACCAATTGATCCACCCTCGTCAGCTAGACAAATTTAATCATTTCTTGGCAAATTATACCATGATATTACGTCCGGAGGCCGCACGTAGCTTTACGTGCGTACTCCAATCCTGGCCCGACGTGTGTCCAGTAGTTTTTTTCCCGTTTTAGCTCTTAACAGTGCTATAACTGGACGGATGGTGACCACGTTGTTTATCCTGGCTCGACCCGGCCCGTCCTGCCTCGTTCAAATAGCAGGAGAAGAAAAATGAGACGGGCGTCGTTTGACATTCCTCCCACGTATGACAGTTTAGGGCTTTCTCGCTAGCTTCGGCTCACTCGATTAGCGAACGCCCAACCAGCTGGTTTGAACGAGTCTTTAATAACTTCCATTGAGATATTGTAGGCGACTACATGATGTATTTACACCTATGTTTTCAAACTTTAATGAATTTAGGGTTTTCCCTATTCTTCTCACCATCCAGTATGTGAACATTTTAGAACATTTGAGTTCTTTAAATAAACGGGATGTATTTTAGTAGTTTTTAGAGATGTTTTGCATGTGTACTCTCTGTACTGTCAAGATGGTACACGCCATTATTTTCAAATTTTTGAACTGATTAGCCTTATGAAATGTTTAGTATATCACATGGTAGGATGTTTGGTCATGTTTCAAGATGAATTTTGTGGCCTGATTAGGGATGATAGTATGTTCTGTTGATGGAATTAAAATTCTGTGGCCTAATTTCTGCATCTGGACTCTCTGTACTCTCATGAGAGTACAGAGCATTTTGGTCATTTCTTTCCTGTTTCTTTGGCCTGTTTGGAGGAAATTTGTTCATTACAATCTATGAGGAATAATTTGGAGGTTGTTTGGTTGATTTTTTAGTGTTATTTTATATCTGTACTCTTTGTACTCTCTTGAGAGTACAGATGCTTTTATGGACATTTTTTCCAATTTTTTTGGCCTGGTTGTTCAGATTATGTTCATTACATTCCAGTGGAAGTAATTTAGTGGCTATTTTGTTGGTTTAGTAGTGTTATTTTGTATTTGTACTCTCTGTACTCTCTTGAGAGTACAGATGATTTTGTGGACATTTTTTCCAGTTTCTTTGGCCTGGTTGTTTAGAGTCTGTTCATTACATTATATTAGAAGCAATTTGGTGGTTATTTGGTTGGTTTAGTAGTATTATTTTGTATTTGTACTCTCTGTACTTTCTTGAGAGTACAGATGATTTTGTAGATATTTTTTCCTATTTCTTTGGCCTGGTTGTTCAGACTATGTTCATTACATTACATTGGAAGCAATTTTGTGGCTGTTTGGTTGGTTTAGTAGTATTATTTTGCATCTGTACTCTCTGTACTCTCTTGAGAGTATAAATGATTTTGTGAACATTTTTTCCAATTTCTTTAGCCTGGTTGTTCAGATTATGTTCATTACATTCCAGTGGAAGCAATTTGGTGGCTGTTTTGTTGGTTTAGAAGTGTTATTTTGCATCTATACTCTCTTGAGAGTACAGATGATTTTGTGGACATTCTTTCCAGTTTTTTTGGCCTGGTTGTTCAGATTATGTTTATTACATTCCAGTGGAAGTAATTTGGTGGCTATTTGGTTGGTTTAGTAGTGGGATTTTTGCATCTGTATTCTCTGTACTCTCAAGAGAGTACAGATGATTTTATGGATATTTTTTTCCAGTTTCTTTGGTCTGGTTGTTCGGATTATGTTTATTACATTACATTGGAAATAATTTGGTGGGGTGTTGGATGGTTTAGTAGTGTTATTTTGCATCTGTACTCTCTGTACTTTCTTGAGAGTACAGATGATTTTGTGGATATTTTTTCCAATTTCTTTGGCCTGGTTGTTCAGATTATGTTCATTCAGTAAGTAATTTGGTGGTTAGTTTAGTACTGTTATTTTGCATCTGTACTCTCTTGAGAATACAGATGATTTTGTGGATATTTTTTCAAGTTTTTTTGGCCTGGTTGTTCAGATTATGTTCATTACATTGGAAGAAATTTGGTGCGATGTTGGATGGTTTAGTATTGTTATTTTGCATTTGTACTCTATAGATGATTTTGTGGACATTTTTTCCTATTTCTTTGGCCTGGTTGTTCAGATTATGTTCATTACATTCCAGTGGAAGCAATTTGGTGGCTATTTGGTTGGTTTAGTAGTTTTATTTTGTATCTGTACTCTCTATACTCTCCTAAGAGTACAGATGATTTATGGACATTTATTTCAGTTTTTTTGGCTTGGTTGTTCAGATTATGTTCATTACATTACATTGGAAGCAATTTGGTGCGATGTTGGATGGTTTAGTAGTGTTATTTTGCATCATTCTCTGTACTCTCTTGAGAGTACATAATTTTGTGGATATTTTTTCTATTTCTTTGGTTTGTTATTATGACATGTTCAATTCCAAAGTGGAAGTAATTTGGTGGCTGTATGGTTGGTTTAGTAGTGTTATTTTGTATCTGTATTCTCTGTACTCTCTTGAGAGTACAGATGATTTTGTGGACATTTTTTCCTATTTCTTTGGCCTAGTTGTTCAGATTATGTACATTACATTCCAGTGGAAGCAATTTGGTGGCTATTTTGTTGGTTTAGAAGTGTTATTTTGCATGTGTACTCTCAGTACTCTCTTGAGAGTGCAGATGATTTTGTGGATATTTTTTCCAATTTTTTTGGCCTGATTGTTCAGATTATGTTCATTACATTACATTGGAAGCAATTTGGAGGAATGTTTGATGGTTTAGTAGTGTTATTTTTCATCTGTACTCTCTATACTCTCTTGAGAGTACAACTAATTTTATGGACATTTTTTCTAGTTTCTTTGGCCTGGTTGTTCAGATTATGTTTATTACCTGACTTTTCATTTTGAAGTTTACAATGTCTGGGAAAAGCTTCAAGATGCAGGCCTACCACTATTAGAACGATGTTCGATAATATTAAAAGACGATGATCGATGATGTCATTGACATTTTAAAGAGGCTTCATCGCATCAATTCATTAGACTCCATGAAATTCGAAGACTCAATAGCCAATACCTCAATCTGCTTCTTGGGAGATAGAGAAGCAAGCTTTCTTTCTGCGGTGCATTCTTTTCACCCCTGATGAAGAATTGTTGGGATGCCAAATAGAGGGTGAAAGTCTTATGGAAATCCCCACTTGTAGTTCTTTAGTGGACTATAAGACTATGCTTGAGCGGATAGCTGCACGTATGAATAGTTGTACATACATTTTCTACTGTCAAATCTTTTTTTTTGTATATCACAACTATAGGGTGACATCGAAATTGATTTCCTACGCGGATGACATAGATAAATTTCTTTGAATACAATCAAGCGAGGCCATCCGGGCTTTCCTAGTTTCACATTTGATGGTATTACATCAAAGATTCATACCCAGAGGACACTTGGGTACATGAGTGGATTTATCACTCTTCTTATGGTATGTTTTATATCTTCGGTTATGTATTATTTGATGCATTGAAGTTAGCTTACATAAATATTAATTGTAGATCTGGGCCGCTGAGCACATAAGCATCACGAGGCCACCATCTCCATTTGCAAAGGCACGTATGCTGCGATGGCTAAAAATAAAGTTTCCAGATGAATACATTATTTGCGGCTGGGGTGATACAATATTCACGACTGGGAATATCATTATTGCACGAGGGCAGATCGATGAGTTGCTGACAGATCAATATCTCTCAGATGCACATATTGATGCCTTCGCCTTCTTATTGTCAGAGTACTCGTATCAGATATCCCATATTTGTACATCTCATGCTTGCACTAGGTAAGTTACCCCACAAATATTCAGGGTATTATAATTTAATCATTATTTGTATAGATGGAAACTACAATTTATAAATATTCTCTTCTTTTCTTATAGAGCTATGCAAAATATGCCCTACACAAGAAAAATAAAATGTTCATCCAAAGATGTCACCTAAAGGTGTCAAGTCGAGCTACTTACTTCCAATTATAGATAATCAACACTGGACACTCCTGGTTGAGCATATTAAGCTAAGGACCTGGTATTTTTATGACTCATTACCAAAACCAACCCATAGGGCCATTCTTCAAGAGATTGTAAGAGTTATTTTCAATTTGATTTCGATAAACTGGTTTTTTTAACCCCCTTTATTGACTATACTTCTTGCTTTTCAGATTAAATTACTTGTTGAAGATGCTGACCAGTCTTTTGTGAGCGATCCCACAAAATGGTCAATTGAAATGGTGAGTGGGCTGCCAGTATAAGATAACAGTGTTGACTGCGGGATGTTTGTTTGCAAGTACATGGATGCAGCAATTAGGAAATACCCACTTAACTGGGCTAACCACCAAGATTGGCCTAAGAAGATGAATGGCTTTAGAGCCGAGTTCGCTTACGCTATCTTTTGTTTGGGAATGAAAAATCCATGCTAAGAATAGTACATTTAAAGTTTAATAAGTAGGAAATAATTGTACAGAGTATTTCATTTTTTTTCAATATTATTGGGCAGAGAACACCTGCAGCAAGTTTGGTTGATAAGTTGGAAATTTTTTTTTTCAATATTATCTGTGCAGCAGTTTGGACCTTTTATTATTCGTCTGTACTCTCTATGTTGTTTATGCTATCTGTGCTCTCTATACTCTCTGTACTCTCTCTACTCTATTTTTTTAGCAATCTGTTTTTTCCCAATTCCACTTTTGCTTTGCAGGATGAAGAGGAATTGTTCACTATAACCTTAAAACAAGTTGGATGCTACTCTTGCCTTTTATGAGTTTTCTAGCATGCATGCTTATACTCTCGTACTCTCAGTACTATATGTACTCTTTGTACTGTATTCTCTCACGAATTTATATCATATTTTATATTGATCAAATGAAAAGGTGAAGCTAAAATGTACATTATCTCAAGTTTGGTTGGTGATAATCTATATGATTACTTATATATATATATATATATACGTAGCATGGAAAGTAACTCAAATGATAATTATTTTTAGATGAAAATATTCTGACCAAAATTCAATTATTTTGATATGAGAATACTATAAAAGTTTATTAAGAATTGATGTATTATATTTTTTAAAATAAAATCAATAGTTTTGAGATTTATCCTATCTTAAAATATTTTTTTATCATAGTTTAGAGAGAGTAACCTCCAAAATGAGAAAAACATGATACATATTATGCTAAGATGAGACTAATTTTATCACTCATATGATTGTTTTCATCCATCATGTTTATCTCTTAACATAAATAAAATATTCAATATGAATCATATGCATATTATAACTATATTATTTATCTAATAATTTAGTTATAATTATCTTCTAAAATTAATTAAATTATACTTTTTTAATTGAATTAAAAGATAGTGAAATAAAAATATAAATAATAAAATCAGCCACTTTATAATACAAAATATACTGTCGATGATGCGACTTACCAACGTGTTTTCAGAATAAATAATAAAAGGGTAGATCATGAACTGTAGAAATTTCAAAAGCATATTCTCTTAGAAATTATTGTAGCTTTAAGAGAGCATTTTTAAAATATTTTAGATCATTTGAATTTTAGCAGGGCCCTTTTAATCTCGTATAAATGGACCAATGGCGATATCAATATATTAAAACATTTTTTGGATTAATGTGGTGAGATTATGAGTCATTATTTTAATGAAAATATCTTCTATTTGCCTAATAGTGCAATAACTGACAAAATGGCACCTTTAGCTATTACTATCCTTCTTGTTGTTTTTCTTCTAAAATATTGATATGATAAGTACAAGATGATTTATAGATACAATTGTATATCTACAGTATATTTATTGATTAGTTAGTTTATAAGGATCATATGCCACTATACCAAAAATAAAAGAGCATAACATTTGATCTATTGAATCTTGGCAGGAGACTATAGTTGGATGACAGTAATGAGGTGATATGAATCAAATAATTGAAGTAGGCTGATGTGGATCTGATGATCATTGTTTATTATTTGAAAATAAATAAATATAATAAGACGACAATAGTGATTAGAATATCGTAGTCAGGTAGTAATTATTAATTGACAAAAGTTAGATAATGGTGGACGGGCGATGATGGTTAAGCAACTATAGTCTTAAATGTTGGAGGTCATAGTCTATTATCAATAGATGGGTGATTATGATTAGGCGATGGGGGACAAGAGACCATTGTAGGATGATAGTGATGATATAATGATAGTGATATAATAATAGTAACAATAGTCTAATAAAAGTGGTCAAACGATAGTGGTCAAATACCTTAATGATATAATTGATTTTGAAGTATTTTTGTGTGTGTTAAATACCTTAATGATATCACAATTCAATAATTTTAGGTTCATTGGATCCATATTATCAAGATGCTCAATTTAACTATAACTATTCTAATTTGGTGATATTTTGATCTTCTAATTAATATCCCAATTATTTTCTTAATTATGCTGGAGGAGTTTGATCAAGGGCTAACTCAAATCAAATATTTTCTTATATCTTTTGGTTTATCTCATCGAGATATTCAGTATGATGGCAAAGTTGCTTAAATTAATGTTTGGATGATCCTTAATTTGATTTTAAAACCTTTTAATCTTCAAATGCATTGAGATTCGTACTTGATTAGGATTATTTCTATGATGTATCAATCATAATCATTGTATTTCAAAATTTTGCTATGTTAGGCAAAATTTAACTTAGCAAAATTTTGAAAATAATCACCCAAAAAATTAATTGAAATTTTCATTAAAAAAATTTTAAATTAGACTAAATCTTCCCATGGAGGGGAGGCATGGTCTATGACATGGTTAAGGTGGCATGCTTATCTTTAAATATTATTTTTAACAGTGCATATGGTGATGTGAGGTATAGTAATCACAGAGGTTTTTTATTTTTATTTTTTAATTTTTGATGGAAGAGGTTATGAATTGAAATCTTTCGTTTAGCATTTTTTTTCTCTCATTATATTTATAACTAGCACATGTTTTAAAATTATTTTTTAAAAATTCATAAATAGTTAAGGTTATGTTAACCTTTTTTTATTTACAAAATAATATTATATTATTTTATTTATTTAAATTAAGTTTTTGTAATTACTCTTTTGTATATATTTTTTTATAAATACAATTAATTTGAATCAAACTGAATCAATATACTTGATCACTTAGACCAAGTTTCGTTTTTGTTAAATTAATAACATTCATAAATTTAATTATTTATTTTGTTACTAAAAAAATAACTTAAAATTTATCAAGCAAAGAGTTTATTATTTAATTATCACATCTAATTTGACGCATTGATTATATCTGCGCTTCAGTTTTTTTTTTTAATAATAATGATAATCACGATATTTTTGCTGTACAATTACAAAGGTTTTAAATAATAATCAATATTTTTGATGTGATAAAGATATTATTTATATAAATATTAAAATTTAGATGTTATATAATCAATATTGGTTGATGACCTACCTTAGACAATGGTGATAAAAGCATCAATTCTCATTAAATCCCAAATTTTCCCAATGTTGAAAACTTGGATTTATTTATAAATATATAGAAGCAATATTTTGATCATTTTATCAGAAATTTAAATAATTCATAAAAAATTTTGATTGATGATTTAATGTTTTTTAGATATCTAAGACTTTAATGAACTCAAAATCAAGAAATTTTCAATTCATCTAGATGTTCATCGATGGTTTAATATTTTTTTTCTCATTTTGTTTTGTTTTGGTCTATAATATATTAGTCCTAATAAGAATAGGTTGAGATGACGTCGTTGACAAATTCACAACTATCTTTGACTTTTCTTAAATATAATATTGATAATTTTTGGACTTGCATTAATTGATAGCGACTTTCTACCAACTCTAATACCTAAACGATGGTGTAGGCGACCTGGATGAACGGTGGAAAGGTAACCCAGATGAATCGCAGTTTATAACTACAAATGCGGTAGGGTATGCGACGACGGCTAGGGTTCCCTCAAGGTAAGTGTTCCTCCTCCACTGCAGCTCAGAGCTCCATTCTCGCCTCCTTTCTTCTCTCTTCTCCACAAATCAGTTATCGTTTCTGACCTCCGGCTTTTGGCCGGAGGTCGGGCTCACCACAACCCATTCTCTTAACTATGGCATCTAATGGTGACATTTCTCATCAACCCTTCCCCCCTTTGAATTCTCTTTCTCCTACCCCCTCTCTTTTGGGGAAGAGACATGTCTGATGCATCTTCTAGAATTGAAGGATTCTTGCTCAAAATGACAAAAGCAAATATCGTTATCTCTGTCTTTTATCCCCGATTCTTACGAGTGAGCTTCTGGAAGAGGATTTATCGAAGAGCGAGAAAAGTGGGATTTGTCCTTAGTTAGACGATAGGCAAAAAGTTCTATGGGTCTCTTCTTCTGTAAACAAGAAATGGAGATTTAAAGGGAATATGGAATTGCTTACCACAGGAGACTTCTTTCTCTTCAAATTCTCACGGAAGACTATGATATAGTTTGGGACAGCGGTCGTGCTTCCTAAGCGGTAGGCCATTTATTTTTGAAATGGAAGTGGAATTTTAGGCGTCTAAAGAGCAAATTTAGAGATCCCTCTTTGGATCAAGCTCCCCAACTTCTCTTTGTCTTTGTTGGAATGAAAAGGATTTTGAAGGTTGCTTGGATAGGCATTCTGGCGGTGGACAACCTCCGACCTCTAGAGCCCGCGCATAACCTTTGCGGATTCGTTCAAATAAATACTTCTTCAGTTCTTCCAGCTTCAATCCCAATCAATCTAAATGGTATGAAGTTTGAACAACCAGTCATATACGACTGGAAACCTTCTTGTTGTACTAAGTGTCAATCCTTCTCCCACGCCGAAAACAAATGCCCTCGGTATCAGGATGCTCCAAGGAGCAAATGCGTTCAGTAGCGGGAGATCAAGTGCCTCGAACAAACATCTCTAGGCTGGCGTTGTCCCCAAACACTTCTCGGCAAAATCAAGCCGGTACTAAATGCTAACCCCAGACCCTTGGCTGGAATTTGTTAAAGGCGATCTCAAGCCGATTCCTTCTCCCCCAAAGAAGAAGCTTGAGATCCTGCTCTCGAATTAAATGAGGAGAGCATAGTGAATGATCAATCCTTGGAGCGACAAATAGAGTATTTGGCTTGGTGTATTAACTAGATCTGCAAATTCTCCAATCGGTTGAGGTTTTGAAAATGCGAGTAAAATTCCAATTACTCAGGAAAGCCCGGACCATGGGAAAAATTTCATCCCTATCATAAAGGTAGGCGAAAAGGGCAAAAGCCCTCTTCTTCATCCTCAATGATCTTTCCGGTTTTAGGGGCTGGAGAGCGTTTCGCGGAGATCGAGGCTAAGAGGTTAATTCATGAATACCGAATTGACATAATGTGCTGGAAACTAAGGTCAATGCTGAACTTAATCCCTTTCATTTGAAGAAATTTGATCTTTTTCCCTTCGAATCGTTTTGTTCTAATTTTGATATAACGTCGGGTGGACGTATATGGATTAAATGGGATATTAACAAGCTTGTTTTTGATCCCATCTTAAGAACTTCTCAATTAATTCACGGCAAAGTTACATTACTAGGAGGCGTTACTTTTATGATGACTTGTGTTTACGCTGAGAACGATGTTCATTCTCGGGTCTCTCTTTGGAATTCACTGAGATCCATTGCATCTGAATCTGTTGAACCGTGGATAGTAATGGGTGATTTCAATTGCTGTTTGGATAGTTTGGAGAAATCGGGTGGAAATTCTTTGTCTCAATCATACTCTAGAGTTCAATGAATGCTTGTGAGTTCTTTGGATTTACCTAGTGTGGGGTTGTTTTTACTTGGTCCAATCAAGCCTCTAAACCAATCTTTTCAAAGGCTGGATAGAGTTCTATGCAAGTGGCTTGATATTTTCCCTTGTTCTTTCTACAAGGTTCCTTCTCCCCTCTCCTCGATCATTCTCCACTTATAACTTAAGCAAGTTCCTACTATTCCTCATAGATTTATGTTTAGGAACTATTGGTCTACTTACCCTGATTTTGCTCATATCACGTCTGAAGCCTGGAACATTTATATCCCTGGAGATCCCTTATATGTGCTCTCTAGGAAGTTGGCTAATGTTAAAAAAATCTTGAAAGGGAAACCGTGGAACACTCATTCACTTCAATCACAAATAGCACAGGCAAAAAGTGACCAATTGGAGGCTTGTTCCAATTTAGAGCGGGATCGAAACCGATTATTATTGCTGGAGGTCAAGAAGTTAAACCTTATTTATTCTGATCTTATTCGTAAAGAGCATCTGTGGGTTAAGCAGCGAGCTAAAGTTCACTGGTTGACTCACTCAGATGATGATTTGAAATTCTTGTATAGCTCTATTAAAGAGAGGAAAAACTCTAATCTTATAAGGGAATTACACACAAATACTGGTTTGGCCTCTAATCAGGAATCTATGGCGGAGGAGATATGTAAGTTTTATTCCTCTCTTTATAATTGTAACTATTCTAACACTTGGAATTCCTTGAATCTTCCTTTGGGAGAAACCGTCCCCTCTTGGCAGATTGATGAACTTCAGAGTGATATCAGTGACAAGGAAATTCTTGCTGCACTAAATAGCATTAATGAAAACAAAGCTCCGGGTCCTGATGGCTTTACCTCTAAGTTTTTTTCAGCAACTTGGGAAACAACAGGGAAGCATTTCATGAAAGCTATACATTATTTCTTCACTACTTCTAAAGCAGAGATGTTTCAAACATACACTTCTTACTCTTATACCAAGGGGAATCATTCAAGCTTTATTTCTGATTTCAGGCCGATCTCTCTTTGCAATATCTTCTATAAAGTTATAGCAAAGGTTTTAGCAAACAGATTAAAGAAATCCCTCCCTTTTATCATAAATTCAGCGCAATCAGCTTTCATAAAGGGAAGAGATATTGCAGATTGCTTGGCTATGGCTAATGAGATAGCTAAGGAATTCTCAAGTCACAAACATAGTAGTTCGTTTCTTGCTAAATTAGATCTCAGAAAAGCCTTTGACTCTATTAATCGTCAATCTCTCATTCATAGGATGTTGGCTAAAGGTTTTCCAATGCTTTGTAAAATGGGTGGAGGCTTGCATAAAAGATGTCCCATTCTCGTGGTACTTAATGGTGAAATTAAGAGCTGGTTTATATCTACAAGCGGACTAAGTTGTCCCCTCTCCCCTTTTCTATTTATAGCCATAGATACATTCTCTTGTTTGATGGATAGAAGTAAACCTCAAGCTTTACAATCCTTTCACTGGGATCTGTAATGTTTCCCATTTATTGTTTCGATGATCTTCTTACTATGGGAAAAGCTAACTCTCCACTCTATCCTCACTATCAGGATGTCTTGAAGCTCTTAATTCCTACATGGGTTTAAAGATCAATCATGAAAAATCAATTATATGTTTCTCTGATGGTTCTTCAAGGATGGGAAACCTAGAACAGCTCCTTAGTATAAATAAAGGATCTTGCCCCTTATTTATCTTGGTCTTCCATTAGTGGCGAATTGATTAAAGTGGCTCACTTTAATATTCTTTTTGACAAACTTAATAGATGGTTGGCAGGGTGGAAGTGCAAATTCCTTTCACTTGGTGGAAGGTATCAATTAATTAGATCATCTGTTAACAATCTTCTTACCTATTGGTTTGATCGATCTCTATACCAAAAAAGCATATTAAGGAAACTTGACTCCTTCACCTCAAACTTCTTTTATCATAAGGGTGGTCTTAAGAAACTACATACCATATCTTGGGCCAAAACTACTCTCCCTAGGGATAAGGGGGGGTCCGGTCTTCTTTCTGCAGATGCTCTGAATTCTTTCAGCAAACTCAAAATGCTTTGGAAAATTCTTAAAAAGGAAACATTTGTTGCTAGCTGGTTGGAAAACAAATATGGCTCGATTTGGGAGCAATCGAATCATAGGGCTTCCTCTTTTTGGAAAGAATTGAGGACTTTAGCTTTACGTTTTAAGGCAAAATTTCATTTCAATGTTGGGGATGGAAACTCTTTGTCACTTTATGGGACCCTTGGTGTGAAAGCGTTGTTTACTTGAAATGGGAGATAATAATTGCAGTTGGGTTTTCCCTTAGATGCAAGGTTAATTCTTTGATTGTTGATGGCAAGTGGTGTCTTCCTTGGGCTTCAAATCATGAATTTTCATTATTGCTTAACAAAATTAATGGAGTGCAGATTTTTGGAGGAGCTGATTGGATTACTTGGGAGGGAAAAACATCCTTCCAGCGGTTCCTTTAAAAGCTCTTTTCGATAGTTTGCCTCATATGTCTTTGGTATAGGAAATTTGGTTTAAAGGAGTGCACTAAACTATGCTTTATATTGTTGGATGGCCTATTTGGGACGCCTCAAGACTTCTGACGTGCTTGAAAAACGTGGAATTGGTTCCACATTGCTGTGCTGTTTTTGCCAAAATTCATTGGAATCTCACAACCATTTATTTTTTGAATGCCCTTTTTCTATGAATATCATTAGAAATATCCTTCCAAATGGGAAGTTCTTTCTTCTTGATTCAACCCTGAAACAAATTTTGGGTAATGTGGATGTCCATTTACATAAAACTATCAAACATCTATATTATCTTATCCTTCTTTGTGGTTTATTCAATCGGAAAGAAAGGAATTGCGGGTTATTTACCTCTTCTAGTTCACAAGCTCTTGTGGCAAATTACAAATAGAATTGGGTATAAAGTCTCGAGGTGGAAAATAAAAGAAAATACAGGTTAAGCGGTCAAAATGGTTGGTTGGTTTAATCCGTTAAACCACTTTTTCTTCTCTCCCCTTTTTTATATCCCCCATGATATCTCGAAGGCTTAAATGCGGTTCCAAGCACGGGCGATGATGACTGCTTATACAGGGGAGAGTCCTATTGGATGACATTCAAAGCAACAGGTTATCATAGTTTTGGTTACCACCCAGCTATGAAGGTAACCATAGGCTCTCATTTTGTTGGAATATTTGGATGCTGTACTGCTCGGCAACATAGCTTTTCGGTTATCGATTTTTTGAGTGAGTCCAGCTCTCTTCCACAGATTCGGTTTTTTTTTAGTTCGGTTTTTTTTCACTGAACTGTTTTGCTTAAGTTTCATGCAAATCGGTGAGTTTTGTATATGGTTCACTCTCTCACCTTTGTAGCGATGACACGGTTATGTTCTTAGTTTTTTCTATTTTTTCATTTCCTGGATTGGCATCTAATCGGATGCATTCTTTGGGGTTTTATTGTCTTTCTATTGTTCGATCTTGTTGTATTTTTCTTTTCTCTTTTTTTCATACATGTAACCTCTTTACACTTTGGAATGAATTGGGCAAATGCCCTCAAAATTTCAAAAAAATCAGCTTATAAAGAGCTTTTAAGTATTTCTCTTTTGCTGAAATCTCGTTGATTAAAGACCGAAAGCGACAATTTCCTTTTTTTTTTTTTTTTGGAAGATTGAGTTTTGAAATAATACAAATTTTATGAAGGTCAGATTTATGCTTCGTTTGGGAGGGCTTTTTTAGTACGTTTTACTTTTGAGAATATGAATTTTTAATTTTGATACCCGTTTGAATAATGTTCTTTTTGAAATTGCGTTTTAGCTCCATCTCACTGAAAGCTCCGTTTTAGCTCTTTTTCAAAAAGCAAAAGACAAATAGTTTTTCAGGAAATACTTTTAAACCAGTTTTTCAGGAATTCGAAAAGCTTAATCAAACGAAGCCTTAATATAATGATCGTAAGAACAATTTTAAAGGTTTTTATAATAGAAAAGGAACAAAGCTGTTTGTTTACACGTGTTATTAAATTTAATATATGTAGTGCCAGTTTGCAATTAATTTTATTTGTGTATTTTATTGTGTTATGTTATTTTTAGAAATATATTTATTTGATGTATTGTTTTTAATAATTTTATTTTTATTTTTATAATAAATAATATTATTTTAAAAAATACTTAAAATAAATTTAAATGCTTTGAGTGTGTGTGAGAAGGCCTAAACAGTTGGTTGCCGTATTTAAGAAAGGAGAGATTGTAGTCTCCAGCAGTAGAGTTAATAAAGACTTTTCTCTCTAAGGGGTTGTTTGGTTAGAATAATTTGGAATGCAGTGTAAAGTAAATACAGAGATTTTAACTTTTTTGATGTTTGACTTTAAGTAAAGTAAATTTCCAAATATTACATATATCATTTTTGGTGTATTTGGAATTTACCCAATTTGAGAGAATTCTAAATACATCTACCAATGTAAAGTGTTGTGGCCGTCGTTGGCCGCCAAAAGCCCACCTGCCGTCGACCGCGTCAGCCTGCGCCACCACCATTGCCCCTGCGTTGCCGTCCAAACCTTCAAAATACTTTACATTATATTTTTTTAACCAAATTTAAAAAAAATAAAGTCATTGATACATCCTCAGAAAATTAATCTGATCAAGCACGAATCTCAAGGCATTTTCAGAAATGCTTCGATCTAATCACTGATTTAAGCCTACTGCGGTCAAGCCCGGCTCTAGGGCGAACATAGCAACATCAAGCATAGTCGATCCAGAGCTCGAATCGACTCGGATCAAGCTATCGGGCATGAAAATGGATCTGATTGCCAAATGGTCACCAAAAGCCGACATGTTTATAGTCGGTCGGCGGCTTCGTCAAAGGCGAATCCAACGAATCAGATCACCCAATTGGACATTATTAAGGCACGGATCATCAAAATACCCGTCCGATCGGATGGCAGGCGTTCGATGGGAGTGGTTGGGTTTCCACCCAATTTACAAGGCACGCCACTCCCAAAAATCTATAAATAGAGCCTCATTCTCACCGAGACAAATCGATTGAAGACCGAGAGCTCGAGAACCACCGACCTTGACGCCGACGCATCTATCACCACCACCACCACCAAGAAGTGCTAAGATCGTGAGCTCGCCTTAGAGATCGCCTGAGGACTAGAAAAGACCGCTTGCCGCTTTTCTCCTCAAGATCAAGAGGTTCCCGTAAGATCCGCTCGCCGCTTTTGGGAAACTTCTCCCTTGGGTTGGAGTTGACCGATATTGTATTTTTCTACACTCTAATATTGTTTCCTCAGAACACCTTCTTCCCAACTAACGAGAAGCAAGGACCAGATCTTTGAACACATAAGGAAAGTTCTACGATCGCAAGGCCCCGTGGTTTTTTCCCTTAACGGGTTTTCCAATGATAACCCCTGGTTCATATCCCCCCGCTTGTGTTGATAATTTTGGGTTTAAGATCTCGTGATCTACCTAATAAAATTCTCTAAGACATATGCCATGCCTCAGTGGGAACAATGCTCCATTGCTATATCTCCACTATGGTTGGTAAACGGGTTTGCGCCCAACGCCTCCTCATTCTCGTGATCAAGGACGCCAAGTCTCCAACACTTCTCTACATAAGACTTCTGCCCCTGTGTGAGGGTCCGCCAGCCCCTCTTTGGAAGATCGCTGCTCAAAGGATGGAGGATTCCTGTAACGAATTCTTCGACTCGCGAGGACCCAAGAAAACGCTCCAACACGCCTGAAGAGCCACTGTTCCGACGACCCCTCAAAGATAATCCAGATTTTCTTCCCGAGAATGATTACCCGAATGCCGATCAACAAGTAGAGAACCCTTGGCACCACATCCAGATGTCGAACTTCGATACCGCCATCTACTCACCCCACGAATGGCTCAAATGGTCGGACGGAAACTCCACGCCACCTTATACGCTGATGAACTACGACGATCGCGTGAAGAGTTCCCAAACAACACCAATGATCCATTCTCCGCCGCTTCTTCCAAAACTCCCCGCCAGCGAGATCATCTCAATACCCGATTCGACGAGATTCAAGCTTCCCAAAGATGGACCCTTACGATGGCACAACCGATCCAGACGAGCATATCGATCACTTTCAACGATCATGCACATTCGCGGTAAATGACTCGCCTTGTGTCGTATTCCCAATTCTCAAAGAGGACAAAGCTCGTATTGGTTCTATTCTTCGCTAAGGGTCCGTCCGATCATTTGGAGAGTCGCCGCATTTTTTGTGTAACGCCTCTACAACAAGAGAATCACACACCGATTTTTTGTAGAAACAGCTCTCGGCAACAAGAGAATCATCGTGGATTCATCACATCTCTCCTAATCCGCCAACGATGGAGAGTCCTCAAAGAATACTCCGTGAGGTTCTCCTCAAGCCCGACAGATACCGTGAGTAGATCCGTAACTTTGAGGGCGTGCTTTCTGAGGACTCCGCCAGATACTTCTATTCATCATTAATGCGGGAGACAGTCCATTCCTATGCTGACCTAGTCCACCGAATAGAGGCACAAATCTCCACATCGGCTTTCATCTAAAATGCTTGAACCACCAAGCAGAAGAAGGTTCCCAAAGATGATGTTCAAACATCTAAAAGAAGAGAGGCAAAGAACCTCCCCCAAAACCTCCTCAATGACCGATGACTCACCAGAGGAAATATACGCCTCAACACGCCGAACATCCTACTGGCTATTCAGGAAGAGGATAGCGTCAAGTGGCCGCGACCTTTAAAGCCCTGGAAATCAAGATCAAGAGCACACCACTCAAGAGTGCCACCAAGGAGGAGATTGAAAGACTAATACGTGGGTATCTAGGCCGCTTTTATACAAAACCAACCCGCTCAAAGAAATGCCGGGGCAACCTGAGGAACCGCCAAGCCTGGAGAGATAAACAATTGCGTGAGGGCCGTTATCTAGCCAAATATTCACGCCTTCAAGAGCAAGAAGTCTCGTTGACCATTCTATCACCTTTGATGATTTAGATCTAGAGGGGCTTCGATCCCACATCAAGATCCCCTCATCATCGTGGTCTGATCCAGTGAATAAAATGGATATTGATGTTCTTTTACTCCACTTTCTCAAGATGGGTATAGAAAGAGAGAAGCTTCAACCCGCCGTCCAATCGTATGGATTTGATAATCGACCATTAGTGGAAGGGACAATCTTCCCGAACTGACACCACTGATACAATTTATTGTAGTAGTCAGTCCGCGCAATGCAATATTTGGGAGACCTCTCAGTTTATATTCCGCAATACATCTGCTCACCTCAAGATGAAATTCCGACACACCGGCATCGGTAAGTGGAATCAGATAGCATAAGCGCAGCTATATCAAGCAAGCCCGCCCATTTACGCCAAGAACCCTCAACATCGAGAACTTCGACCTACGATGAGAGGATGCCTCAAAGGGCTTCTTGAAGATGTAATTTGTCTTCCTATCTCTAAGTTGATCCATCGCTAAAGGTGAAGGTGGGATCGTGTCGCCTACCGATCGAAAATCGTACACGAGATTTTCACGTAAAATCAAGATATCTTTGCCGAGCATCGATATTCGGCATTGACCCTAAGTCATTACGCACTCCTCAAAGTTGACTCAACCTACAAGCCTGATACGTAAGAAAAGAACCTTCGCTCAACGACAGTCATAGAACAAGAAATCACCAAACTTCGGAAGTCATTCATTCGAGAAGTCTACTACCCCACGGTTGGCTAACGAGTGTTAGTCAAGAAGGCCAATGGTTCGGAGAATGTGCATCGACTACACCGACCTTAATCGCATGCCCAAAAGATAGCTTCCCCTTCCTCGATCGACCAACTAGTTGATGCGACATCGTGACATCGATCCGAAGCTTCATGGATGCCTATTCGCTACAATCAAATCGATGAACAAAAGATGAGGAAGCAACATCCTTCCAAACAGATAAGGGACTATACCGCTATCGTCATGCCATTCGACTAAAATGCCGGAGCAACATATCAACGCTTTATGAATAAGATCTTCAAGGATCTTATAGGCACAATATGGAGGTGTATGTTGATGATATGGTGAAGAGCTTGGAAATATCACAAAGATATTGACCGCAATGGTTTTGACATTCTTCGACACTACAAGATGCTCAACCCAAGCAAGTGCATTTTGAGTTTCCTCGAAATTCCTAGTTTCATGGTCACTCATGGATGAGGCCAACCCCGAGAGATAAAAGCACTCAAGGACATGTCACCTCCAAGAACGATCAAGGAAGTCCAACGCTTGACCGGAAGGATTGCGCCTTTATCACGATTCTTGGCCCGCCGAGATAAGTATCTACCATTCTTCAAAATCTTAAGGGTGCAAGGAAATGGATTCCAAGACGATGAATGTCGACCGCTGAGCAACTGAAGTCTATTTAGCTTCCCCTATTATCAAAGCCTATCCAAGGAGAGAAGCGTACATCTATCTTGTCGCTTTCTTCTCATGTCGTCGCGGTCGATACGCGAGGAGAATTCATTGCAACGACCCATTTATTATGTCAAGAAAATTTTTTTCGATATCAAGGACGCTATCCACTACAGACAAGATATGTTGGCCTAAGCATTCTCGCACTAAAATTACGACGCATTCTCGTGCCCACACCATCAACGCCTACACTCATCTTCCATTAAGAACTATTCGCAAAAGCCCGATGTATCCGGAAGGTTGATGAAGTGGTCCGAGCTTGGAGAGTTTGACATCCATTTTCTTCCACGCCCCGATATAAAGTCACAAGTGCTCACGACTTGTAGAATGTACCATCCCATCACCACCAACAGATCATTCATCACTCCATGACAAATCAATGGACATTGTATGTTGATGGAGCTTGTACTCAAGGAGCGTGAATTTTGCTTATCTCCCCAAGTAAAATAACTTTAGTATGGGCTTCACTAAAGTTCCGCCACCAATAATGTTGCAGATGCAGGCCCTCAGAGTCTGGCTCGCCATTGACCGTGAGGTCCGTAACTTAGCCATCTACACGCACTCACGCCTTGTGGCCTCACAAGTTGAAGGAGACTTCGAACCGCCATCCGCAGCTTGCAAGACTGCCTTTTGGCAAAGTCACTTCTTGCCGAATCGAGACCCATCGATAACTCATATTCTAAGGGGAGCGTAACACGTGATGCCCTCTCCAAGTTAGCCAACAACGACAGAGATCTTTTCAAGAGAAAATACATGAGGACATCCACTTTCCCAAAGATTCAAGGCCCTGATACAATCTCTGAGGACCCAAAAGAATCTTCATGGATTGACCATGTCCTTTCTTCAAAGCGGGCCTTGCCAACACCCCACCGATGCTATCCGCCTCGACGTGAGCAATCAACTTCACCATAATCGGTGACGAACTCTACAAGCGGTCCTTCTTAGGGCCCTATTTAAAGTGTCTACCACCTTCGGAGGCTAACTATGCAATGCGAGAGGTTCATTCAGGAATTTGTGGTGAACATTTGGGAGGAAAAGCCCTCGCCCTCAAAATCATAAGGCAAGGTTTTACCGCCTACAATGAAGAATGCATTGAGTTTGTAAAGAAGTGTAACAAGTGTCACATATTCCAATCTCACTACACCATCTCAGAACTCACCACAATCCAGAGGCCCTTTGCTCAATGGGGATCGATATAATGGGACCCATTGCCACGGGCAACTAAAATTCATAATCTTGGCCGTTGATTACTTAATGGGTGGAAGTCAACCGCTAAAATCACCAAACAAATGCCAAGCAATTTGTCCGAAAAATATTATTTGTCGCTTTCGCATTCCAAAGAAAATCATCACCGATAATGGGACGCAGCTCACGTGAAAGACATTCACATCTTTCGCCGTGAGATGCATATCCGCTAATCCACACAAATATCCCATCCACGTAAATGGGCAATCAAGTCACCAATAGGACAATACTAAAAGTAAAGACACGACCAACGGGCAATGGGTCAAGAACTATCCAATGTTCGGCTTACACTACATCAAGGACCCTACCGAGAAACACCGCATAACTGTTTTAACCGAGGTATTCGCCGACATCGGGGTCCCGAGCAGAACCCATAACTTTATGCCGACAGAACGAATAAGCGATTCCATCCGATCTCAAGAGACCCGCGACATGTCCTTCAATCTTTATTGCTCGAGGTTTCAACCGGTAAAGCCACGATCACATCTGGGGGACCGCCTCTAAGTCTCGACTCCAGAAAAGGCCCACAACAAAACAAACTCTCACCGCTTGGGAAGGCCCGATGTGGTGGTGTCAAAATCAAGCCCGGCACGCTCAAGCTTAAGGATAGTATGGGAAGACTCTCCCACGCACTGAATGCTACAAACCTCCGGTACTACCGACGACGACTTCTATTAATGCGAAAAAACATTATCATCGTGTATGTTTGTATTGCAATTGTTGTTATCAATTAAACATTTATCGATACTGCTTGTCATACTTATTGTCCAACCTTGGCATCAAGTTGTTTGGATTTATGTTTCTATCTATGTTAAAGTTCTCATACTTATTGTGACTTTTTCTGCTTATGCTTGCATTTTAAAACACCCGACTCAAGAGATACCTATTGTTGTCTGTGGTAAGATCGATCCCCGTGGAATTGACCGATCTTCCATCTGTGTTAACATGAAAGTAACGCCTCGATAAACAACCTTGATAAGTTGGCAATCCTCTATAGACGCCTACTTTCTCCATAACAGTTAACATCATCGAAAACGCCATACACAACCCAGATAGTCAAAATCCTCGGATTCAATTCGAGATCTTCCTGTTAACATCGCGAGTAATGCTCGATAAACAACCTTGGATAAGTTGGCAATCCTCTATATGCTTGCACAACTTTCTCCATAACGTTAACATCATCGAGTAAACGCCCATACAGATAGATAGACGAGAGGTCCTTAGTGGACTTCGACCTCTTCCATACGCAACGTTCGGGTAACACCGACAAACAACCTCGATAGGTCAAAATCTCGGATTCAATTCGAGATCTTCCTATTACAACATCGCCGAAAACGCCTCGATAAACAACCTTGGATAAGTTGGCAATCCTCTATAGACGCCTACAACTTTCTCCATAACAACATCATCGAGTAAACGCCCGATACACAACCTAGATAGATCGAGAGGTTCGAGAGAACCTCTATAAATATATTCCGTGCAAGTTTGTCATCAAGTAATGCTCTGGTAATCATTTAGAATAGATCGAATTACCCTAAAGGGATTCTCGATGATCTCTTCTACGTGAATCTTTATCATCGAGTACGCTTTGACACACAACTCCGGAAATATTCACAAACAATTTTTGTGGATTATTAATACTTCTCGCAGAACATACAAGTACTCAACCGAAATAATATACAACACTAAAAGCAACATAAAGGAACTACAACTACACTTCTTGATGGTCTCATCGAGATGATGAAGAACTATCGAGTCATCCTTGCGCCGCTAGAAGGGTCTGGGAAGCTAGGCTAGAGAAAGGACCTCAACACCGCCTCTAGCTTGATATGCCAAGCGTGTCCCCTTCAAGAAACCTCGATGCCTTCATCAACACACCGCCCAAAGCCTTCACCTCTACATCATACACGTGGTCTCGCCTCAACGTGATCTCAGATGATAATCTTGAAGCCGAGTTCTTGAAGTCCTCCACACTGCGATCCGCTCCGCTTCTACCCGAGATAAGGCGCCTCTTTCCAAAGGCGAAGCCAGAACTCTGGTTCTTGCCTCAAGACTAAACCTTCTAAAAGATCTTCGATCCTCATGAGCAACCAACCTCGTTCTAGCCTCCACTAATTCATCCCGAGTCCGCCAACTTCCGACGAAAAGAAAGAGAAGTCGCTGAGTCGCCAACTCGGTCCGCACTCATCAAGTTGATTCTCCAACAGACATCTTTTACTTTCTCCACATACCGCTTCTTATATTCACCATGGAAAAACTTGACCTTCTTTAACTCTCAATTCCCATTCAAAGACAATGTTCATTTTGAAGTCAAGTTCTTGCTTCTTCAAGATCTCAAATAAGAAAAATTACGTTAAACACCGGAAATGGGAAATAAAAGATGATGAACGAAGAAGGATTGTTACCGCTTCTTCGATGTCGACACGCAGAATGATTCAACACGCCCTCGAATGAAGATCCTTGGGACGACTACTCAAGGGCCCGACTCTTTTCGCATTCGATATCACCATCACCTCTTCGCCCTTTTCCTCTTCTTTATTGGAGACGGGTCCTTCACGGGAAGAAGCCGAGGACGCTGGGAGATCTACTGGAAACCTCTTTGTTTCTCAACGCAATTGCATAAGACCGCTGGGATGAATAGAAAGCCCCGCCAACAAAGATTCCTCCCGACAAATCTGTCAATATATCGAATCTCAAATCAAGATCTTCAATATTCGGAATTTCGTCGCCGGATATCTTCATCACCAACTCAGGGAATGGGTAAATCTCGCCTTTCCCATTTCGAAGACCGCCATTCTTCACAAAAGAATCGCTTGCCCAATTCTTGGGAGAATCCTTCGTCCGGAGGTCAAGTAGCACTCCTCGCAGTGATAATGCACCATGTGCATCGCAGTAAACTTGCACATCCGCGAGGTAATCAGTCGGTCGCGCCGCTCTCGAAAAGACTATAAGTCCCATCAATGATCGTTGTTTCAAAACTGGAAATGCAAACTCGATGTCGACAAAATGGCGATCATCTGGGATGGGGAAACCGCAATCCCGCCCAAACTCATCTCGTAAGTGGTGAAATACCCCTGAGATTGGCTATCGACTTCTTCTGACACTTAAGAACCAAATCATTCGAAAATAATATTTTTCCAAGCACGATCAATGTGTCTCCGTGATCAACGACTCCTAATCTTCGCCCTCCCATTTTAGAAGGTTCCCTGCCGCCTCGCTACAAGGGTCTGACGTGTCTCTTTCAAAAGATTCTCACCCATCTACAAACACCGCAACTGCACGATCGAGATGAAAATTATTCCAAGAAGAGTGCCCAAACTCCCACCGTGGGGCTATGCACCAGCCGGAGATGAGGTGTGGTAGAGGTTGATCCAAGAAAACTCCCACCGTGGAGGCTATGCACTCGCTTGGTGGAGATGAGGAGGAGGAAGAGGTTAATCCAAGAAGAGTGCCCAAACTCCCACCGGGGAGGGCTATGCACTCCCTGGGGAGAGGTGGATCCAAAAGAGTGCCCAAACTCCCACCTGTGGGGAGGGCTATGCACTCTAAGAGGAGAAGAGGAGATGAGAAAGTGCCTTCTCCCCTGTGGGATAGACTCTTCAAAACCGCCAAACCACAAAACTGCAGCCACATCAAGCTTATGGGTCGCCAGGTGCTGACGCCACTACCATGGCAACCATACATGCGCGCCGGCTGGCGCGAATCGCCGATCCATGGGTCGCCGCTGCCGACGCCATGGCCGACCCAGTCTCGTCAAATCACACCATGGGCAGGAATCCGGGTCAACTGCCTGCCGCGCTGACCGCTATGATCGGCCCGCTCCAGACTCAGCTGACTCACATGCTCCCTCGCCATTCAGCTGACCCGCCGTCTACCGCTGCTCACACATGCCGGTGTTCATGGCCATGGCCACCTGCAAGGCTTGCTCCTATGCTTCAGCTATGGGCGCCATGAGCTCGTGCACGGATGGATCCGTGACCTCAATTCGCACTGCATACCTATGCGATTTGCCCCTGCATGAAGTTATAATCTTGTACTCTATGAAGATTTGTTCTCTCAAAATGCGATTGATGGACTCTCTTTCATTAAAGAATTTGCTATTTTCAAGTATTTGACATATATTTTGGATGACCGAGATAATGTCACCCAAAAATAGAACCGATACATCCTCGTAAAATTAATTCGACAAGCACGAATCCAAGGCATTTTCGAAATGCTTCGATCTAATCACCGATTTCAAGTTTACAAATAAAATCAATCGCTCGATGAGACTAACATAAGAACATCAAGCATAGTCCGATCCGAAGCTCGAATCGACTCATCAAGTTATCGCATGAAAATGGATCCCGATTCGCCAAATGGTCACCAAAATCGACATATTTATATGATCGAGCTTCGCCAAGACGAATCCAATCCAAGATCACCCAATTCCGACATCATTAAGGCACCCAGATCATCAAAATACACCGTCCGATCGAGGGGATCGCACTGGGCCGTTCGATGGGAGTGGTTGGAGTTTTCCACGAATTTACAAGGCCTGCCACTCCCAAAAAATCTATAAATAGAGCCTCATTCTCACCTTAGAGGACCAATGATTGGAAGACCGAGAGCTCGAGAACCACCGACCTCGACCAACGATCTATCATCACCGTGCACCACCGTGTCAAGATCGGAGTCGCCTTAGGAGATCGCCTCAGAGGACTAGAAAAGATCGCTTGCCGCTCTTTTCTCCGATCAAGAGGTTGCTCCCGTAAGATCCGCTCGCTTTTGGGAAACTTCTCCTTGGGTTGGAGTTGACCGATATTGTATTTTTTCTACACTGAATATTGTTTCCGCCTCAGAAACACCTTCTTCTCCAACTAACGAAGCAAGGACCAGTATCTTTGAACACATAGTGAAAGTTCTACGGGCAAGGCCCCGTGATTTTTCCTTAACGGGTTTTCCAGTATAACCCCGTGTTCATATCCCCGCCATGTGTTGGATAATTTTTGCACGAAGATCTGATCTAGGAATAAAATTTTCAAGACATAACGTGAATTGTAAAATTTCAACCAAACAATTATAAAATAATCCTTTTATCCTGTATTCTTTTTATATCGCATTTCATTTATATTATATTTCTTTTTTTTAACGAAACAGCTCTAAGTGAAGCATTCGAGTTTGAAGTGCATTATCGTTCCTTAGAATATATATATATATATATAAGAATTGTATGATATGAAATTATTTTATTAATCTATCATAATGATAAGAGCTGTCACGAGGTAGGCATAGATATTGTCTAAAGGATGATTTGATCATTTAAGAAGAAAATAAAATGATTTGATTTTTTTTCAATTTTAATAATTTTTTGTAAAAAGAAATTTTGGTTATTAATTTAAAAAATTTGGCACACATTTAAAAAATACAATTAAAACTAATTTTTTTATTTACAGTCAAATTAAATTAGTTATTTAATAAACTTTTCCGCTGATTGATATCCCAACTTCCAACCAACAGACATTTCCTCTTGCTAGCCGACTCACCATAATAATAATAATAATAATAATAATAATAAATTAATAAATAAATAATCGAGATGCTATATAAAGCCAGGAAGTGTTATCTCGAATGAACGGCAATGGAGATGGAGAGAGTCTGTATTATCGGGGCCGGCGTCAGCGGGCTAGCGACTTGTAAATACTTACTGGAGAGAGGATTCCGGCTGGTGGTCTTCGAGGCTGAGCGGAGCATCGGCGGTGTGTGGAAGTGCACGCCGGCATCGACAACGCTGCAGGATGTGAGGTGGGATTACCAATTCTCCAACTTTCCGTGGCCGGAGAAGGTGACGGAGATTTTTCCGGATAATAAGCAGGTGATGGAGTATATAGAATCCTATGCCCAGAGATTCGATCTCATGAGACATGTGAGGTTTGAGAGAAGGTGGAGGGATAGAATACGTTTGCGTTAGAAAGGAGGAGATGGAGGCGTGGGATCTATGGGGTGGCACCGGCGACGCCTTCGGCGACCAGCGACGAGGGTCTGGCATGCCACGGTGAAGAGTGTCGAAGATGGAACAACAAGGTAAATTTATATTTTAATTATGCTAATTAAATGTTAATTTGTGTAGATTGATCAAAGTTTGTTTTATTAATATATGTCAAAGACATATAATATAAAAAATAATATAAAAATATTTATGATCATTTCAGTGATGGCATACATGTTGAAAGAGAATATTTATATAGAATATAAAGAAGTCCACTAAGAGTTAATAATGCACCAATTGAAGATTCTTCTCCCAAGTTTGATATTCAAGTTCAAGAGGATAAACTTACTTAAAGAAATAAAAAAAGAATTAATAATATTAAAGTAATGAATAAAAATTTAATATTTTACAACAATTTACGGTATACAACTATGTATCACTATTATATTGATGTTCTAATACTCTATCAATTTTTAAAAATGTTTATATTTTTAGAATATAATTAAAAATATTGAGAAAATAGTTAGATGAATAAATATAAATTTAATTTAAATTTTTTTAATAAATAGTTTAAACAAGTACTATATGTACAGATTTAAATCTATTTTTCATTTTAAATTCAACATTTGATAAAAAAATAATAATTACATGTCTATATAAACATACAATTTTGTTATTCAAAAAATATTAAAAAATAATAATAAGTCATTGTCAATTTTGATAGAAGAATATGAATTCTTATTAACAATAAGCCTATTTGTTTGACACGTTAACACTCAACACATACTAGCTTAGCCCAATTTAATTATGACTCTAATCAAGAGAAAATAGAATAAAGAAGTTTGAATAAATTTAAAATATAGATCATGTTCAATCACAGCTCAAGCTTGATAAAAAAAATTGAAAGAGCTTAACCAACTTATTATCAGACTAAACTAAATTCATTTATAGCCCTATCTTCTATCAATATGCTATGTAGGTACATGTGATGGATTTTGTGGCTCTGCATTGGAAGATTCAACGGACTTCCAAATATCCCAATATTTCCCAAAAATAAAGGTCGAGAGGTCTTCAATGATAAGGTTATTCATTCTATGGACTATTCCAACATGGGTAGTACAAATGCGCTAAATTGGTTAGAGGAAAGAGAGTTACCATTGTGGGTTACCTCAAAACAACACTCGACGTAGCTACAAAATGTGCTAATATTAATGGTAGCTTCTCAAAAAATTTTTTTGGCATTACTGTTGTTG
This sequence comes from Cymbidium sinense, assembly GCA_021442155.1. Taxonomy (NCBI): domain Eukaryota; kingdom Viridiplantae; phylum Streptophyta; class Magnoliopsida; order Asparagales; family Orchidaceae; genus Cymbidium; species Cymbidium sinense. Next base: position 17,323,734 of record CM038232.1, on the reverse strand, counting down.
TTTTTGTATGATGATCATAAATGTTTAAATAAAATCTCTCTATATTTTGAGCGGACCTGAATATCCTTGTACTATGATAATTCAAAAGAGGTGCAACACGGACAAATTTGAGGCTTGGGGTATCCCTCTTTATTACTTGTATTTAAATCGCTTCTCGAACTCTTGCTTCAGCACGGGAAGGACTCATATTAAGTTTCTTAGCAACATTGCTTTCACCTTTGGTATAAATCTAGTTCATTCTTATTTCTTAATAATTATAAATTAAATTTACAATTCTTGCATGTGTATGTACTTAATTAACATTATAAAATATTTATTTAAATCTCAGAGGTGGATCATCTCAAAGTTTACAGAAAGTTACATAAAGAGAACAATCCCTATGAAAAAAATGGGATGGTTCACGAGCATAGTTTTACCCAAGGACTTCTGAGTTTAGCATGTGCATTACGGAAAAAATGATAAAGTAGAATAAGAAAGCATTATCTTAAAGCCATCTAAGAACTTTGAATTTTGTGAGAATGGCATCCTTATCGAAGGACCAAATTATAGAAACCAATTTGGTAATATATGCCACAGGGTTTAAAGGTGATCTAAAGCTAAGAAACATCTTTGTTTCTCCTTGGTTTAAAAAAATTGTAGCAGGCTCAGAAGATGGGGCAATTCCTCTCTATAGGTATGAATACATTCATTAACTAATCAAAAGTCATATAGAATAGCTACTCACCTAACATAGATGATTTTAATCCATACAGACAATGCATACATCCCCAAATTCCACATATGGCAATCATTGGGTATTCTGAGAGCTTAGTTAACATTTATATTTCAGAGATGAGAGCAAGGTGGTTAGCTTGTTTTCTTGATGATGGCTTCATATTTCCTAGCAAGAGAGAGATGGAAAAGAATATAATGGAGTGGGATAAGTACTTCAAAATATACATTCAAGTGGTTATTATGTGATGTAGCATCACTCTTATGGTGGCACAATGATGGGTTGTGCAAAGATATGGTATCAACCTCGAAGAAGAAAGGATTTTTTCACGATTTGTTCCTCTATGGTCCCACAGATTATGCTTTAACCTTGAGGTTAACAATAAAAGTGAGTTTATAATTTAATAAATGATTAATAAGATATATATTATGACATATTTTATGTATGTTGAATAATTAGTATTTGCGATATAATTATTAGAATTTTTTTTCATCCTTTCAATTTCAAGAATTAAATCAATGTCATATTGTTTCCCTTTTTTTTTCTAGCAAGTAAATTCAACTTCTATTATTAACAACATAAGATTAATATTCTTAACCACCAACTTTAAAGCTCTAAGAAAATTAAATAACTTACATGAGCAATATAGAGTTTAACATAAAGTTATTATAAAGAATTATACAAGAAGTTCTCAATAAAGTTGGAAGGATTTTATATAGTCAAAGAAAAGCATTAGTAGTGTGAATAATTAGTGAAGTAATTTCCATTATTAAAACATTAAACTCACCATAAATATTAAATATTTCCCATAACTAAGGCTTATGTATTCTACAATATCCTCATGATTTCACCCTTTCCCTGTGAGCTCCCTAGCCTCTATGATTTCTCCCTTTTCGTGACGGCCTTATATTTCAGCCGAGAGGATTCTTCCCTTCTCCTTTCTCTTGTTTTTTCTAACTCTACCTACTTTGTCACTTATCGGTGATTTTGGCTTCTCTATTTTTTTGGCTTTGATTTCGGTATAGTGTGCTAGTGCTTCAGCTGGGATGCCATACTTTTAAATATGGATTCATCGGTTGCTCCCCTGTGGGGGAATCCTGATGCATCTCGTCCGGTTATGGCATATTTTGATTTAGCAATGAAAAATGGTACTATTTCTACTCGATCTTCAAGATCATTTAGGGATGTGCTTACGGGTAAAGTAAATGATGGTAGTAAGTCTATTGATTTTTTTTCTACTTTTCTGAAAATTATATGCTCGATGTTGTGGTGGAAAAATTGGCTAAGCCTTTTGAGTTTGTTTTAGTGGGTAAATTTGCTCTTCGAATGCTCGCCTTGGAAAATATTCAAGTTTTTTTCATTCAATAAATTGATGTGTTTTTTCTGGGTTTAATTTCTCGACATGTTTTGATTCAATTGGCCAACGATTTGGATTACTCTCGTGTTTTTGCAAGACGTTCTTATTATGTGTTCAACTACCAAATGCGTTTATTAAAATGGACCCCCTTTTTCGACATTAAAGAGGAATCTCCTATTGTTCCAGTTTGGTTGTCTATCCCCAATCTTCGTGTGCATTTCTTTAACCAAATTCCTTTATGAGGTGGCCTATTCGTCCCCTCTACAATTGGATCAAGCTCTGTCTAGCTCTAGACTTTCTATGTTGCAGTTCTTGTGGAAGTGGATATTACTAAAAATATCCTAAGGAAATTTGGATAGGATAAAAAAAAATATGGATATTTGCAAAAAATAGAATTTGAAAATTTTCCTATATTTTGTTCACATTGCAAAATTCATGGCCATGGCTTTGCTGACTGTTTTATAGCTCACCCACATTTAAAAAAGAATTCTTTGGTCTCCAAATCTACCCTTGGTACTAAGGACAATGTGCAAGAAACATCAAAGGAGAGAGTCGCCCCCATTAACTGATAAAAATGAGCCCCAAACTCTTAGGCATAAAATTAATCCAAAGTTGAATATGGCAGATCAATCCCTCATAGGCACAAACCTAATGAAGGATCATTTTCCTCATGGTGGAGCCAAGTCCCAAATACAAAATAGTGATATTAATGTTCCCAATTCTGATTCAGGATCTCCTCTTGTTTCTGATTCTCTAAATAATGCTAATTGTATTGCAATGTCATCTCGAAGCTAAAGATCAATTAAATGAGAAGGTTGGTTTGGAGGTGAAATATTTAGAGATAACTTCCACCTGATTGGGGTTTGTGTTCTTCCCCATTCTAACCCATCCACCAACTCTTCTAGCTAATGTGGACAAAAATTTTAAAAGTAAGATACATCAGGAGAGGAACAATGAGTTGGAAGAGGGAGAATTGATAGGTAACCTTCAGGAATCTACATGAAATAAACAATTAATTGGAATCTCCTTATCGGATGGTGAGGCTGCTGGTTTGGAAAATGATTTTCATATTGTCTTAAAAAGGAAAAACAAATCACATAAATCTAAATTCCCTATCTTTGCCAGAATTACTAGTCGCTCTTCTCTAAGTAATGGTCTCTTTCCGATTTGGAATGCAGAGGGATAGGCTCCTTCTCTTGTAATAGACTTAGCAACTTAGTTCATAACCATAACATTTCTTTGCTGGCAATTTTGGAACCCTTTATTCTTCCTTCTAACATCTAAACTATGGCTAGAATGATTGGCTTTATTAATTCTTTTGCTAATTCAAGTAATAAAATTTGAATCTTTGGGAAAAAACCTTTTGCTTTACATATTATTCAGGACCTTCACCAGGTTGTGAATACTCAAATCACATTTGGCAATTGGTTCTGCTTTGGATCCTTTGTCTATGCTTCCTAATAGATGATAAGGAACCTATGGAACGATCCGATTAATTTCTCATTAATGCTCCCCGGTTCCTAGGTGGAGAATTTAATATTATTGCTTCCTCGGCGGAAGGAAGGTGCCCACCTAACCCTTTATCTATGGAAGAATTTAATAATATGGCTATTGATTGTCATTTGATGACCGGGTTTGGCTCCCAATTCACATGGAATAATCACGTAATGTATAAAAGACTTGATAGGATCTGCTTAATGATTTATGGATAAACTCTTTTTAATACATCGTTGAACATCTTAGTAGAACCCTATCTCACCACTCTCCATTGCTTATTTTCAAGTATGATAATACAACGCCCCTCCTCTCTGTACTTTTCATTTTCATAATATGTGGTTGTTGGACTGATTTAAGGAGGTGGTGGCTATTAATTGGAGAGATCCTCTTTATCCTACTCTATTTCGGGGATGAAGAGACTTTGGATGAAATTAAAAAGGCTTAAATAATTGCTCAAATGGTGGAATAAAAATTGCTTCAAAAATATTTTCACTAACATAAAAGAATTAGAACAAGAGGTCATATCATTAGAGGAAGAGGTTATTCTGGATCCTTCTAAGACTCTTTTATTAAACCAAGCCAAAGATAAATTATCCAAATATCAAGATATGGAGGAAACTTTCTGGAGACAAAAGGCTTCTACTAAGAAGCTATCAAAAGGCGATAGGAATACCAAGTATTTTCATGCGTTATTCAATAAGAAAAAAAGCCTTAAATTGCATTAAGAAAATTAAAAATTATGATAATAGTTGATTTCTGATGAAAATGAACTTGCGAGTGGTGTATCTTATTTCAATAACATGCTTAATAATCATGTGAGTGAGGAGGATTTGGCTAGAAAGGTTATCCCCAAAATCATAACGAAAATGACAACATAATGCTTACATCCTTACCTTCAAGATGAAATTATATCGACCATTCGAGTATGAATACGATTCGTGGTCACGATGGAGTCACCTCTCTTTTTCAAAATGTTGGAATGTTATCAAAGATGATGTGGTTAAAGCGGTTCTTGATTTTTTTAGAGGGACCACCCTCCCAAATTATTCTCTAGTACTTCCATTGTACTAATTCCTAAAATTGAAAACCCTGAACATTAGAATCAATTTAGGCCCATAAGTCTTTGCACATTCTTCAATAAGCTCATATCCAAGATCCTTGCTAAAAGATTGGGTATGCTACTTCCCAAAATTATTTCTCCTTGAAAAGTCCTTTATGGTTAAATAATTTTTCAATGATAATATTCCCCTTATGGGGTTTTGTGAATTTAGATAGATCTTGTCTCCCTATGTTAGGAAATGTAAGCTTCTATGTTTGGAATTTGGATATTGTGTCGATTGGTGGAGATTTCCATCTTTTTCCATCTCTTTTGCAATTTTATGGACCGATTCACTCTATTTTTTTTACTCAGTTTCTTGAGGAACTTGTCCCTCGATGTTTTAAAAAGATGGTTTTGATGGTTGGAGAAGAAATTTCCTCCATGCTGGGTGGACTGTGGCTGGTTGTTTATCATCCATTGCTGCTAAGAGGAATGCTACCTAAGACTCCTTTAGGCGACATAACAAAATGCTACAGCAGCCCAAGCATAGAATTGATTTTCTTTGGGCTGCGGGAAAAAAGTTTGTATGCTGTCATCTTTTTCGTTATTAGCTGGAATATGGATATCATTGGTTACTTGGTGATGAGGTGGTGTTTTATTCCATCGGTAGAATTATTTCCTTGGTCCGTGAAGTACTTGATTGCCTTTTAACCTTTGTCTCTGTTTCTTTTTCATTTTGTTTCTTTTGGTAAGTTGCCTGTCTTAGTATATATTCTCTGGATTGGTCATTTTTTTATTGATAAAAGAGGGAAATGTTTGTTTCTTTGGTGTTGGTTGTCTCCCTTGGTTGGGGATTGTGAGGTCGCCTTGCATGTTGCAATTTTGATAGAGGGTCGATAATAAAATTTCTAATTGTATATTCATCAAGATTTCTTATGCCTATCCCGGTTTATTACATGGAGGTTGTCGGTCGCCTATTATTACCTAACCTTGCTTTCTCTCATGTTGGTTATGCTATGATCTATAAACATATTTTGATGGCTATGAGTTGTAAGGTGATTTGGTTTCATCCAGTGGATAGCAACTACTTTTTATTTACAGCTTATATCAAGCTAGTGAGCTTTATAACTTTCTTCGAATGGACGGTCGTCTCAGGTTTGTTTTCTCTGACGGGCGGCAATTTAATCTCCTGATTTGGATGGTAGTAGCATATGTGTGGTACCCCTGGTGGGATGCATATGTATGTGGTTGCCCCAAACTAGTGGATTGATTCCTACAACTCTTTTCTCCACATTATGGTTTCCAAATATAATTACTTCCTCTCTTATGGGTACTTACTGCATTCAAGATATTTGTAGGTGTCTTCTTTTATTGCAAGTTCCTGCTAATTTTCGTTGGATCAAAGCTCTTTACTCCTCTCGATGGCGGATATTGCTGTGTGCAAAGGTTTGTTTCTTTGTTATTGGGGTTTGTATTTGCTTTTGTTGTGTGAGTTTTGTACTTAGATAGGGTTTTACTCTTTAGGTTGATTGTAGCTCTTGAGTAGTCTCGTGAGTTTAACCCCTTTAAGGATCTTGTAACCTTCTTATTTGAGCAATAAAATTCCCCTATACATTCCATTTAATTTGGCTTATTGTACATAGAAAATTTGATTTTATGAATTAAATATATTCAATAGATTCACTATTTCGCTGGTGGGATTTTTTTTATTCGAATATTGGACTTCCAATCTGTTAAATATAATCAAATCTCTGCTTAATTGGCAAACACATCAACGAGGGATATATGTATGTGTGGTGCTAGGCAAGTGTTTTTCCACCCCAACCGCTTTCTTTTTAATCACTTTTATATTGATTTTCTTTCTTATAAATCAATCTTTCAAAGTTAGCTATTGCATAAATTTTAAGTGTATATATATATATATATATATATATATATATATATATATATATATATATATATATATATATATATATATATATATATATATATTATAGTTATTTTGGACTGTTGTGTAATATTTGATTTCAGTTTGCACAAGTCTCACTTTTCGTTTGTCTTAGTCGAGTAGTAAATTAAAAATTTGTGCCTTAAATATATAAACTTAGAGAAATAATTTTGTCAAATCATTGAAGTATAGGAATGTTATCTTATATACTCACTGGTAGATCCACAATGAAAACACTAGGGGGCTCGCACCCTTACATGCCACCATCAAACCTATCATATAGAAGCATGTCACATAGTCCCTTGCTTGTGAGTTAAACAGAATGCTTATCATCATCTATGAAGGTGATTGAAATATCTATAGAAAATGTGTTTCAAGTTGAGTTGTTTAGAATAAACCACAATTTCTATAATATGATATTGCTTTCATCAATAACTCTACCCCAATTCCTTCGAGGATGTTGAGATGATAACCAATATGATGGGGATAACCTACACTAAAACATGCTCATTATGTATTAGAAAATCATAATGGGTCAATAAGGATGAACTATCTTGCCTTCTTATCACACAAGTGATTACCAACCAAAACTTAAAGATGCAAATAATCATTTGTGTTGGGTCTATGATATATATGAAAAACACAATGCTTGGATGGATCTAGTGCATTCATCCATAAACATTCTAATGAAAATTGTCCAAAAATTTTTTTATCATTAATGACATTTACAATCTTCATCAGTGACACTTGAAAAGGAGCATTAAGATATTACAATTATGGAAGCAATATGTCCCATTTCAAAGACACCCCATTTGCCTTCATCTCATCTATCAAGAAAAATATAAAATTCTATTGATGTTGTTGGTTAAATAAATAACATGCCTTCCATGTAATCTTTTCATGGCTGTTAATAATATTGCATGATTTACTATGTTAATATTGAGTCAATTGTCAAGAGCCTTCTATAAACACAAACTAATGTGGCTTGGAGAAGGAATTTAAAGTCAATCAATTTAGTCCTTCATGATAATATGTAATGTAGCTATCTCTATTAATTTAGTTAAAGCTTTTGGGTGTTAAAAGCAAAGTGCATAGTGAAAAGGGTGCACTATTAGACCCATATAAAGATTGACAAAGAAAAATTAGTCTTAAGATTTTGCTAGTCTAGCATCTCTCTCCATAATTCAATTAGACAATACTTCCTAATGGAAGATGCAAAAACTACTATAATCATTTCTTCTTAAAGTGGGTGAAGAGTACTTCATATGTAGCATCACCAATAAACAAAATATAAGATGTACAATAATAATTGACTATTTGTATGTTCACTTATATATGTGTGCCACAAAGTCAAAGTCAAGCCTACAAATTGAATTCGACGGACTTCGGAAATGACAGTGCGCAAATTGGAGCTCAAAATGCACTGGACATCTCTGAAAATGGTCAAAACAACCTCCGATCGATGAACGGACTTCATCGTTGCATTCAGAACATCGAGAATCAATCAAAATATAAATATTACAAAATCTAACGATCAATCGATTAAGCGCTCGAGCGATCAATGTGTTGACACATATATGCAGTCGAGCGCGATGTCCGACGACTTCATGAAATTGATCACCGTTAGCTTCAAAACATCAAAATGATCAAACGAGACTATGCATGCTTAATTGACAGTCAATGTCAAATAATCGAGTGGCGTAGCAATTGAGGTTGAAATGCGTTGGATATCTTTGGAAATGGTTGAAATGACCTCGTCGATGAACAAACTTCACTATTGCATTTAGAACGAAATTAGTTAGATATAAATATTGAACAACTTAATAACAATCAAGCACTGAGTCATCAACATGTTGCAATATTAAGGTCGGAACGATGAACAACGACCTCCGTTCACAAAATTGATCACGTCATTGGCTTCAAAACTTCAGAATCTATTAAATAAGATTGTTCACATTCAATTGACAATATGAAAATTGAGGTTCGGTGGCGCATTTTTGTGAAGGGACTCAATTTGAATTCGAACCAAATGGCCTCTAATCTAAACTGATGCCATTTGCATTTGAAATAATTAAATTACCTTAAATTGATATATTTATTGACTTTGTCCATTTCTGTCATTAAAACTATTTAATCAATTTAAAATTAATTTAAAATTCTTAAATTACCCTCTCCCATGCTCAACCGTTCTCCCCATTTTTATTTTTTCAATTATGCCCATTTTTTGAGCGGTTCCAATTTTTCCCTTCTCACTTCCTTGATTCCTACGGTTTTCTGCAAAGGTAATATTCGGCCATTCCCTCTCCCCTCTCGATTTACGCTATTTATTAGTGTCACGGTGCCATCCGGCAGGCGCTCATCCGCCTCCAGCATCCTCGGCTCACGGCCCATCATCTCAGCCACATCCTAGGCCCACATCTCGCCATCCCTCTCCGGCATCGTGGGACCATGTACGCTCGGCCCACATCCCGGTCCTGACATGGACCGTTCGCCTCAAACCCGCGTGCCACCCCCATCTCACCAGTCACCTGTTCCGATTCAAACACGCATGCCTCCTCCCTGGCCCTGCTGCGCAAAACCACTTCCGCTTGCGTGACCCGCGCCATCCCCCTGGCCAGCCTTCCATCCCACGGCCTGGCTGCTGATCATCCATGGCCACGTTCTTTCCATGCCAATTCTCGTCCGCAGTTGTTCATTGACGTTGCGTCACCGCCGTAGCCACAATCCCACCATCTCCTCTTCCGCCCTCCGCGCATCCCAAAATCGTGGCCCGTTGTCCAATCCATGGCGGAACCCTAACCTCCAAATCAATGGCGCCCAGCTTCTTTGTGCAATCCGATAAGCTATTAGGCCCATCCCATCCCATTTTTGCTTTGCTGCAAACTGAGGAAGAATATCATCAATAGGCGAATTCTTCTTTCGATTTTGAGTAGTACCCTGCTTTTAGTCTTTTAGCGCCACAAACCGGGAAGAACATTGTCAAAGCGAATTCTTCGATTTTTTGAATCTTTAGCGCGTTTTAAACTTCATGGAAGAACATCACAGGCAATTCTTCTTTCAATTTCTGGCGTCACACCCCTCGTTTAGCCCCATTTTTGCTTGTAAACCGGGAAGAACATCATCAACATAGTTAAATCCTTCTTTTTATCACACTCGCATTACATTCCCAATTACACACCTAACCCCATTCCTTTCCAAGCATTGCAGCGCGCCGAAAAATGCATCAGAACATGTGCGATTTCTAAATCTGGATATATATATATATATATATATGCTTATGTTTCTTAGTAGATTTGAAGACCTCGTTATGCTCAATAGGGCGTGACGAGATGAAAAAATAGTAGTGTGAAGACAATGCTCTATGCTCAGCAGAGTAAGCCAATACTGTTAGATGTCACTTCGTAGATGAAATCTTTGTCTAATTTCTAGACTTAGAAAAAAAAAGGGGGAAGTAGGGGAATGAATATATGTTGCATTTGTCTTCTTTCAAGTTTAAAGGCCTCGTCATGCTCAACAGGGCACGATGAGATGAAAAAACTGGTTGCGGTGTCGCAAGACATCACTCGCTTTAGCCTTCCCATTTTTGCTTTGCCGTAAACCAGGGAAGAATATCATCAACACGCAAATTCTTCTTTCGTTCATTACTCATTACATTCTCAATTACATACCTAACCTCATTCCTTTGCCGGAGCATTGCATTCTTGATTGCATCGAACATGTGTGATTATATATATATATATATATATATATATATATATATATATATATGTTTCTTTGTAGGTTTGAAGACCTCGTTATGCTCAACAGCATGAGATATATGAAATATCCTGACACCTTCCTTCAGCCTGTACCAAGTAAGCCGATACTGGTTAGACGTAGGCGAAATCTTTGCCAATTTTTGTCTAATTTCTTGACTTAGAAAAAAAGAGGGGGGGGGGGGAGGTGGAATGAATATATGTTGCATTTGTCTTCTTTCAGATTTAAAGGCCTCCTCATGCTCAACAAGGCGCGATGAGATGAAAAAACTGGTTGCAGTGTCGCAAGACACCACTCGCTATACTCAACATGGCGTACCGAGTAAGCCAAAACACCCCTGATGCAGCCCCCTATATGGGGATGATGCCAGGAGGCTACCAAAATTATGTCAAATCTTTTAACTTTGAAAAAAATGGGAGAGTGAAATGAGCTGACTTAAGAACACTAAGTAGGAAAACTTGCAGCTAATTTTAAACTAAAAGTGTCAAATGAAAAAAGAGGGAAAGTAAAATGACATACAATAATCATAAAAGTAAAACAAGATAAAAAGAAGGGTGAAAAGCACTTACAAAAAATTTATCTGAGCAGAATTGAAAGCCACTAAAGTTCCTAATGCCTTTCAAATGTTCAACTCCAACCCTTCAAACATGGAATAGAATAGAGACTCTCTCTTTATTTATAGAAATTAGAAGAGGTAGTGAATGAGTTATTTTCAAAAGAAAAAAAAAGAGGGGGAAAAACAAGTTTGAATAAAGAGGGCGGAAATGTAGGAGAGTTCAAATAAAAAGAGGGGAAAAATGAGAATTACTTCGAGGAGTAAATCTTCTTTTTAAAATAACAAGTTAAATTATCCTCTGAACCTAAAGCTTCAAAATGTCTTCTTCGCCATCGAATCTGCAACCATTTGTACAAGCAAATAGAAGGCGATACTAAATCCAATTCTATAAAAATCATAGGACATCTTTCAATACAAAAATTAATTAATTTCATTCTAATCATTATTTTCAAAATTAATGATTTCATTAATTAGATGAAATTATCTAAGCTATAAACACACATGTGCTCGACATAAAGATTTCAAGTGCGAATGTTAATGTCTGACAAGGCGGTGTGGGCTAAAGTTGGAATTAAATAAAAAATCTGAAATCAATCTCATAATTCAAACATAAAATTACCTAAAATTACAAATACACGCATGGGCAGACACTATCTTTGAAAGCTTAAATTCAAGTGCACGAGGATCTTTGCGTGGGTTGCTTAGTTTAGTCTTGGGGCTGGGTCGGGTTAACAAAACCCTATAATAAAGTTTCAAATCAATAAAATATTTAAGCGATTCATGATAATAGATCTAATCTTACATTAGCAGCTAAATAGAGTTGACAGGATCTAAAGCTCTTAAACATATTCAAATTAATCAATTTTTAAATCAAATTATGTTGCAATATAAAACTGTTTAAATGAAACTCTATCATTAAAAACTTAAATCAAACTCAATCTATCCTTACCTTTGTTTGTGGGTGACAAATTAAAAAAATTTTAGCTCACAAAAGCTAGTGTCAAATCAAGTGTTACTATGTTCACTCTCAATCAATCTCTCTTGCCGGTAAGGACATGGCCCATGTCTTCTTCATTGGCTTGGATAGGCTCCGATGAAGCTACAACTAGAGTCCTCTGATCGGGTGGTTTGGCCAGTCAGACTCCATTATATTACGATCACGATCATAGCCCGTATGTTGCCCAATGGCTCTGCCCTTTGAGTTGTGAATCATAGGGTATACTTGATAGGGCAAACAACCCTCTATCAGCTAAGGTCGACTTAAGATTGTCTCCTTAGACAAACACCACCCCAAGTCTACAATGATTTCTTGGACGACATGCTAGATGTGTTCGATGAGGATCCTTCGTCGGGTTGGGTCAACTATCTCCTCTAATTAAGTAGACTAGGAACCACGACATCCTGGGATGATGAGAACCATGGGATCTAGATGAGCATCATCATTCCCCAACCATCTTTAAGTTAATAATGAATTTCATAAATTCTAAATTCTGAAACTCCACATCCTGCTACTATACAACACATTAAGTGATCTAACAACTAGCATTAATCGAAAGTTCTTTCTCAGTATTGAGAGGGGTGATTAACTATAGGTCCTTGCACCTATAGGAAACTTGGAACCAGATCTAAATTTCTCACAAATGAGGATGAAATCTCTGGGTAGTGTCTTATCTACTATTCCATCTTCCTTCTAAAATTACACCGACACTTCAAATCACACTCTCTTCAATTCAAATATTTGTCAAAAGTTGATGGCAATTTTGGAGCCCACATTGTATTAATTTAGATTATATCCTAAATGATGGAGAATTGATTATTAAAATAAAATATGATCAAAATATGAATAGCCCACTTTCAATAATTCAAGCAAGAGCCAAAGCATAATAAGATGGTCAAGTAAATAGAGGTAACAAGTAAGAGTCCAAGCAAGTTCTAAGAAAGTGCAAAAATAAGAGTCCAATGCCCATCATAAGTGCTTAATTGAGAAGAAATAATAAAAATTTAAATTTATTCCTTCAATTCTAAATTTGTGTTATTAAAATTTATTTATTTTCTAAATCTTGAGAACATGCATTGGCTATTGATTAATAAGTATTAGAAATTAAAGATGGTTGCCATCTTTTCTATTAATGGTCACTTACCTTTTCTCAAAAAAATTTCTTCTTTTTATTAAAATGGTGATCATTATAGTCATTATAAATAGGTTTGATATGTGATAAAATTTCTCATTTTGAAATGGTATATTTTGGTAAAAATAAAATTTATTTTCTTATTGCTTGGTGGATCCATATCATCCTTAATACATAGTCACCCTTAATAGGTAGATTCATATAGTCATCCACCTATTTTTTTATCCATTTCTAAGAAAAGCACTTTATGATTTTCATCCTTAATTCAGCTCACTTGAGCTAGATCTGAAATGAATAGAGAATTTTATTTTTATCACCGTATTAGTAAATCTGAAGTTAGAGAAGCTTTAAAGAAAATGAAATGTGAAAAAATAGTAGGACTTGATGATATTCCAATAGAAGTGTGGAAATGTTTAGGACATCAAGGAATTTCTTGGCTTACAAATATTTTTAATGTTATTTTAAAGACTAAAAAGATGCCAGATGAGTAGAGAAAGAGTTTGTTGGTTCATATATTTAAGAATAAAGGTGATGCACAAGAGCGTGCAAATGATAGAGGAATTAAGTTAATGTGTCATACATTAAAAGTATGGGAGAGTAATTGAGCACGGTTATGATGTGATACAAAAGTTTCTCACAATGGTTTGATTTCATGCTAGGTAGATCTACTATGGATGTTATACATTTGTTAAGAGGTTTGATGGAGAAGTATAGAAAGCAAGGAGGATCAATGATATTTATTGATTTAGAGAAATCTTATGATAAAGTTTCAAGAGATGTTCTTTGGAGAGTTCTAGAAAAGAAAGGAGTTAATATTGGTTATATTCAAATAATTAAGGATATGTATACCAGAGCTGTTACTTGTGTCCAAATACAAGGAGGATTGACAAACTATTTTTTTATTTCAGTTGGATTACATCAAGGATCGGCTTTAAGCCCTTATCTTTTTTTTTCTTTAATTATGGATGTTCTTTTTAGGCATTTACAGGAAGATGTATCTTGGTGTATGCTTTTTGCTGATGACATTCTTCTTGTTGATAAGACTAGAGAGGGAGTCCAAAGGAAACTTAAATTATGGAGTTCAACCTTAGAGTCTAAAGGTTTTCATTTAAGTAGATCTAAAACTGAATATATGGAGTGTAATTTTAGTTGTAGAAGTTATAGTGGTAGTGTTGTGACATTAGGTGAACAAGTCATTAAAAAGAGTGAGCAATTCAGATATTTAGGCTCTATTGTTCAAAATGATGGTGAAATAGATGGAGATGTTATTAATAGAACTCAAGTTGGATGGTTGAAGTGGAGGAATGCATCGGCCTATTGTGTGATAGAAAAGTACGCTTAAACTTTAAAAAAAATTATAAGATGGTGGTAAGACTTGCAATGATTTATGTGCGGGGATGTTGGCCAATGAAAGAGAAGCATGAGACTAAGGTAAGTGTTGCGAGATGAGGATGCGTGGATGAGTGGCTTTACTCTTAGAGATAAAATGCGAAATGAGTATGTTTGGGAAGAAGTTGGAGTAGCTCCAGTGGCAGATAAGATTAGAGAGATTCGTCTTTGATGGTTTGGACACATAAAGTGTCGACCGTCCAATGACCCGGTTAGGAGAGTAGATACATTAGATTTGCCTTATGTTAAGAAAGGTAGAGGTAGACCTAAAAAGACATGGTTAAGATGTATAAAAAATGACCTTAGTATACTTGAATTAAATGAGAATTTGACACATAATAGACACAATGGAGACAAAGGATTCATGTAGCCACTTAGTTGGATAAAAGCTTGTTGTTGTTGTTGTTGTTGCTTGGTGGATTCAAGAGTTAGCTTTTTCTTTGTTGAGATATTATAGTTATTTTATTTTTTATCTTAAATCTACTACTCACCTTCTCTACATATATGCTTTCAACATTCCCCACATCATCTAGTACATCTTAATTGTCCAAGACTAATCATCGCCCAACTTAAATCTCAAAACCATTCTAAAACTCCACCTACTCTCAACCAAACTTAATAAGATTATGACCTAGTTGTATTTCAAATTTTTCAATACCCACTATCAACTACATCAAATCTAACCATGTTCTCTAATTCATAAATACATATCCTTAGTTAACTATCCATAAATATTAATTGTCCAAGACTAATCATCGCCCAACTTAAATCTCAAAACCATTCTAAAACTCCACCTACAACTCTCAACCAAACTTAA
The DNA here is from genome assembly GCA_021442155.1 of Cymbidium sinense. Classification (NCBI taxonomy): domain Eukaryota; kingdom Viridiplantae; phylum Streptophyta; class Magnoliopsida; order Asparagales; family Orchidaceae; genus Cymbidium; species Cymbidium sinense. Next base: position 17,308,534 of record CM038232.1, on the reverse strand, counting down.
TAAGATTATGACCTAGTTGTATTTCAAATTTCTCAATACCCACTATCAACTACATCAAATCTAACCATGTTCTCTAATTCATAAATACATATCCTTAGTTAACTATCCATAAATATTTTCAATTACATGCTTTATTAAATTCATCCCCAAAATTGGTCTTCTAAATCAACCCAAATTAACCCAATTACAACTATTCTTTAAATTCTTGTCATAACAAGCACCAAACCTTTCATTATTTAACCAAACTATATAACACTTCCTTAAAATTTAAAATATAGAGCTATCCATCTTTATCAAATAATATAAAAATATCACTCATCTTTATTTGAAATAGTTGACTCAAGATAATATATATAATTTGCCAATCCTAACTTGTTTCTATATAATGGGAATCCCATGTAAGCATCTTAAAATTTAAAAGACTTGAACTACCATGATCTTTGCTAAGAAGGCATTGATCAAACATGCTTGATAATTATTGTTCTAAAGAGGGGAAGGAGTTTTCACAGTACAATCCTCATTGGTATAGATCGTACTATTGGAATGAGCCAATCTATCAACTATAATGGTGGCATGGCAATGATGCATTCAAGAGGCATCATTGATTTGCACTCTCAAGGGGACTACACTAAAGAATGCTTGCAGTAATCTCTTAATATTCTGTATATAATTTTAGTTAGATGATCATCTATGTGCTTAAGTTGTCCATATGCTTAACTTTGACCATGACAAGCATTGAGTTTATTAATACACCACAGGCAAGTGAAGTAACTACGAGCCCAAATTGAGCGAAGGCAGCCACTTTGCGACGACTAGTCAGTTAACAGCTGACCGCTCTACCGTCATGATCAATAGTTTACTTCAATTCCTTCAACCAATTCATGGTATGAATCTATCTTACGGATTTGATCTTAGGTGTTAATACTATTTCAATATTATAACAAATTGAAAGTTATTTTAGGAAAGTTAACTTTTTTTTATATTTCTTGAAACTACTAAAGTATGATGATAATGTTGGCACATTGAAAAAGATTTTTATTACAAGTATAAATAGATAGAACAATATACTACCTAATTTTTTTATGGTGGATGTCACATATTCAGGTTTAGATTATGATATTCATTAAACTAAATATTTATTAGCTCTTTCATGAAAATCAATATACAAGTTGCCACATACCTACTTATTGTACTTGATATTATGCATACTTTGAATTCATAAAATATTTGGGATTGAAGTTATCTAAAAAACTCCTCAAATATGAAACCATGATAGCTAAAAGTTTCCTTCTATTAACTTGACATAGTATAATACACAACAATATAAAATTATTACTCTCTCTCTCTCCCACTCTTTTGATAAGAGCATGTCAAGATTAATTGGTTGTAGGCTTAGAAATATAACATTTTATTTTTCTTAAGAAAATAAAGCATTGCATATTTTGTGATTATAGATCGAAAGTTGTGCACAAGCATAAGAGGCACAAATCTTTTGTTAATAAAACATTCTAGTACTATTATTGTATATAAATTAACGTGTTGAGGGGTGACAATCAATGATTTAAAACACATAGATAAGAGCTGGATAATAAATATTATTACTTGGATAATTGGTTTGAGCTATAAAAAAATAAAAATATTAATTAGGCTTACAATTATCAAGTAATAAATAATGATTATCATCAATAACATTAAGTTCATTGATCCATTTTGTATGAGAATAAGTTGCATTGTTATAATACAAATGATTTGAAATATGCCATTTATGGAGAATATTCTTGTAATTATATGGAGTCATACTCAAATATAATAAAATTATTAATATTATTAAATATTCTCATTAAAAATTTAATATAACTTTATAAAACATCTCTTAAAGTTTCATCCTCTAAAAATCTAAAATTTTCTTCACAAATGTCATCAATTGTTTAATAGAAAGAGAAAACGGTTAACTAAGAGAAGAAAGAAATATAATCAAAATGTTAAGCATAGAGGTGGTTGATCATTTGGTCCACCTTGACTAGATTCAATCTCAAATTAAGATTAACTTGAAGTTAGTTGGCCAAATCTCGGTCGTAAATCCTATCAATAAGCTAGCTCTATAGATTCAATCCTTACACATTCATTCAATTCTAGTTAAAAATGATTCAATTTTTAATCAATTTATGTCTTGTAACATGAAGTCTTAATCCAACATTTACTTGACCATATTCATGCATCTACATACATACAAATGTAGATGCATAAATGCATCATATATTTGACCTCAAATATTAAATCAAATATGATTTATTGTATGTGAAATTGGTAACGTATAAGAAAAGAGTAGGCTCCAAATAAGAACATCACATGAAGATAAAATATTAATTATAAATATGGACAAAAAAGAAAATGAGTTAAGATTAGAAGCATCCCTTTATTAATTCTATCAAGTTATTTTCAGGATTAGAATTCTCACAAAAATTAAAAAAGAAAAATGCACAAGATTAGAAGAATGCTTTTTTTTTTAATTATACTAACTAGTTTTCAACATTAGAATTGTCATATATGTAATGTGGAACAAGAAGATTCTAATCAATACAATAATGTAAATAGTTTTAGATGACAAATGGCATAAAGGAGAAATATGAAGGCATGTTGGGGGTCAGATGACAACAAGATGGCTTAAATAAATTTTTGATGGGTAGTGACAATGAGTAGCAATCACAAGTAAGAAAGGTGAGGTTGCGAGCTATGATTTATATATCTCTAGCTTTGAAATTCAATCGATTGATTTGTGAGATTTTAAATTTCTAAAAAAAAAATATCATGAGATATTTCAAATCTCTTGCTTGAATATCATGTGTTTGATTTACGTCAAATTAAACTTTAAAAATCAAATTTTAATATATAATATATATATATATATATATATATATATATATATATATATATATATATATATATTCTAATATTTGCAACCAAATAATCCCTTAAATAAAGCTATATTTGAACAAACTAAAGTAATGTGGAATGATTTTTTACATTTTTATGGGTTATTAACTCTTATCAATATTTTATTAACCTTTTCATGAATATCTTATTTTTCTCATTAGTCAACTCTGAAGTCCAACACGTCATTATCGCCAGTACAAAAAATAAGATTTTCAGAACAATTTTTAAGGATTTTGTACAGTTTTAATTGCTGCAAAAAAAAAGAGAAATTTTGCAGTTGTTTCACAATTATTCTAACACTGTTGTATTTGCATTCAACCGTTGGGATTGATAATTAGTAGTGAATTATTAGCAGAGGTTTCTATCGTTGCAGATAGAAAAGATCTTTTTTAAACTGCTACAAGTCCAACATGCCTTTCTCGATTGATGAAGTTTTTCTTTGAAGTTCTTTTCTTGCACCTTTCATTTTTCTTATGTTCAAAGATATACCTTAGAAAGAATATCATGATAAAAATTTTGCATGAAAATATGTCTCTTTGAAGAAAAATCGTTTGACAGAAATGGCTCATGAAATGGAGTCATGTAATCGTTATAGTCATTTCTTAAATTTGAACACTCATGGTATAATTTGCCTAGAAATGAGTGCACATTAGTGATCTAATAAATCTAGTGCACTACTTGTGTCGAGGCAAATCAAGAGGCTAATCTAACGGTCCCTTGGCCATCGATAGCACCAAAGGCCAGAGGAAAAAAACTGATCAAATAATTATAAAGAAAATCAAGAAAAAATAAAAAATAATAATATGAAGCAATTCAAATGAGGCTAACAATGATAATCATAATGATAAGTTTATTTTTTCTTACTAACATGAACAAAATAAAAACATTTTATAAGAAAGCTTAACTTTTGTTGAGCAAAAAATTACCTCTTAGCAAAATTTAGCTAGAGAAAATAACTTGAAGATCTATCAAAAATATTATTATTGATTTAAATTTTATAAGGCAGCAGCATTTTTTTTACTCATGTTTAAAGTATCATATTATAACACATGCTATTCTTGTTAAAATTTTATTTAACAATGATCTATGAACTCTTGTTAATGATGGCCAACTTGTTGAGAATTGATTATTGTTGTTGAGTTGAAAATTTGGCAAAAGATTTGTTCCCCTTGTAAATTTTAGAAATCATTAACAATGTGTGTGTGTGTCTTGTAGCCAATGTCCATATAAGGAGAAAAAGAAATAGAGGCTTAAGATTTTAGTCATAGAATGGAGAAGCTCTTATAGTATAGAGAGAGAAGAGAAGAAAGAATGTCTCATAATAGAGGTTGCATTCCTTCTCAATATTTGTCATTAAAGAAGTGATGATTCTATTGTTATTGGTAGACATTATTTTGAGGTGATTTTAACTTAGTTAGATTTGCAATAATTTAATAATTTTTGAATATTTGAAAATCCAATGCACTAGTTCATTTAATTTGATTTACATGAGAAATAAAGATTTTTGTATGATATTATGAGCAAAACACATAGAATAGTGATTGGAGTCATTTGAGCAGCATTTGGTGCAATGAGCACAAATTGAGGGCATGCTGTATAAGCACCTAACTCTAGTGTCCACGCACTCCACCTTAGTGCCCAAGCTCCTAACCTAGAGATTTTTTTAGTGGAATGTAAAGTACATTTTTTACAAAATTTCATCCTAATTTCTTATAACTCAAGTGCATAAATGCCAACTAGATATTTATGTTCTTGATTGGATACCAACTTGATTTTGAGAAGCCTAAGAGCTAAATTTTTTGTTTTAAATAAATTATTGACATCAAAAATATTAATAAATTATATCCTCATGTCCTCAAACACCAAAAGTCTCAACGTGGCTAACCAATTCATTGGCTTAGTAAATCCTTGGGACGTATCCTTCTAGGAGGTTCATTTATAAATATTTCTTACATCTTGGTTTTACTTTAACGAGCCCTATGGTAGACCACCTTCACTTCTTGAGTTCAACTATTTCTTAATGGATGTAAATGTTAGGTCTAAGCAATCAAGCCATCCCATTAATTCAATTATTTATATAATTAATCATGAGACTCTAAAATTTGGCATGACCATCCTCAAAATTAGTTTGTAGAATTTGACTCATAGTTAAGTAAAAGGTACCCTCATATCCATACCCAATTTGGACTCACTCTCAAGGAACAACCCCACTTAGCAAAACTAGTAAATCTCCCTAGATACTTAACTTTAAGATGTTCCTAGTCTGGTCATGCACAAAGTTGACCACTAGAACCCCTTGATAAAGCCTAGTCAAACTCAAAACTACGAACATCAAATTTAGCCCAATATGGGTCAACCTTGAGCCCATATTGAAGTTAGGCCATATGAACTTCAAATTGATCGCCCAAATTGGTCATTAAATGAGTTCATATGCTAAAATTATCTTAATTTAATTATTCATTATATCATTATATCATTTAGGTCAATTGAATATAAGTCAAGATAATTGACTCAAATTAGACCAATTAGGCCAATATAATCATTAAATTGATAAGACCAATTAAATATACAATCTCTCTTAAATGTATTAAATATGGTCCAAGAATCATCAAAATAAATTATCTCTTCACCTAAGTCCAATTGGCCATGTGATATACATATTTCAGATTAATACCCTTCACAAAGGATTAATTAAACTAAGATAATCATAATATTCAACTAAATTTTTTGAGTGATTGTAGCTAAAGATGTCATTGACAATACTAGGTTAACCCATAATGATTTGACCCATGTAAGGTGGACAAATTGAACAAATGGGCTAATGTTGTCCCTTTAGATCTCAAATATGAATACCCATGTTCATGATAGAATTAGATATGTTAGATAGTTTAATCAATTCAAATCCTTGAAAGTTACTTTTTTCATTGATTGTAAGGGTAATTCTCTAGTTCAATCCAACCCAATTTGACCACTCCAAGTGGATCAAATGGGCTAAATGGGCGATAGTATGCCATTTAAAGCAAATGGGTGAACTGGACTTAGCCTATGGAAATTATTAGGGTTTCTAAAAATAATTTTTTTTATGTTTATCCATAGGCACCAGCGACTCCCCCCTCACCTAATGGGCTAGTTCATAATGGATTAACATAGAAAACCATCATTAAAGAGTGATCAAGTTATGAAGTTATGGGAGAGCCCTTAGAGTTTAGGTCATGCTTATATAGACCCTTGAACTCTCAAACTACCTACAACAATCCTAGGAGTTCCACTTGGTAGGAGGCACTAAACCATAATTTATCCATGGTTAACCAATGAGAATCTTGGCCAAATGGCCATTAAATGGCATAGCCTCTCCCATTGTAGATGACTCAATTTCACCCTCTATGAGCTAAGAGGAAGTTTGAACTATTCGCCACTCATCGAAACCCTTCAGGCAAGCTTAATCACCAGAGCCAACCCAAGGGTGGCTAGAGTTTGATCTACCTAGTGATCCAGCTTACTCTAGCCAAATTCTAGTGAGGGCTTTTTGGCATTTCACCTGTAGCGATCATCATTGCCAAAAAGTTTGAACTTGGCGGCAGTAGACAGAGGGAGATGCAACAATGGAGCCATGACCGAAGGTGGCAAGAGAGATGGGCAAATGGGCTAAGTCGGATAAGGTTGTCATACAATTTAGTAAAGAAGAATATGCGGTGGTGAGAAGGAGCAGGCTGGAATGAGGGCAGGCATTCGATAAGAGTGGAGGTATAGGCATTTCACATTAAAATCAGAGGGAGATCCAGAGGGGGCAAATTTTTAAAATAAGTATGGTTTAAAATGTAATTAGTATTTTAAGTATCTTTAAAAAAAATTAGATATAAGTATAGTTGCCCGTTTAACGGAGGACTTGCTTGCCACATTGAATCTGACATGGTGCTAGTTGCTCGTTTAAGTACCTAATCTAGTCACCCATTAAACGGGCAACTTATAGTGTTACATGGAAGTCGTCCATTAAACGGGCAACTTACATGTAACTATGTAACTATTTTTTTTAACTATTTTGCCAACTTGGTTGGATTTAGATTCCACTATTATCTGCCATTGGAGCTACTCCATCCTTTCGATGCATATATAAATCCTCTCATTCGTCTCATCAATATTTTATTAAATTTTAATGTTTTATCTCAAATTTTATAAATATATGAATTTATTAATTTAATTTACTTTGATGAAAATTTTATAAATAAGCTTATTTTTAATGATCTGCACATATTTTTATGCTATATTTTACAAGTATTAGATTAATTAGTTGAAAATAGATAGTTTAAATGACTTTTATTTAATTCCAAATTTATTTATATATAAGAGTCAATCATCCTTGAATATATTGAATATATTGAATTTTAAAAACCCTTATGTTTGAATGATAAATGTTGGATTTATCCTATGAATAATGATAAGATCAAAAGTTTGTCCACATGAATAAGGATAAATATTAATATTTAGTCTAATATCTTAATTGATGGATATAATATCTTGATCATTAGTGTATAAAGAGATCTATATTTGTACATAAATATGTAGAAATCAAGGGAAAAATTTACAAGGTATAGAAGGTAGAATTATATAAGTGGCACTTACTGTCATTTATATATCATATATATATATATATATATATATATATATATATATATATATATGAGGTTAAAGAAATTCTTGAGAATAATTCAGGTAGTTTTACACTTTTCACAATATCATTATTTTCAATAAAAAAAATCTTCATCTTAAACAAATTTGAAAGGCATTTAAACTATAGTTATCTACTAATTAATTGAATACTTGTAAAATATAGCATAAAAATGCAGATCATTAAAAACATATATATTTAAAAAAATTTCATCAAAACAAAATAAATTAACAAATTCATATATTTATGCAATTTGAGATAAATATTAAGAATTTAATAAAATATTGATCTCGAGAATGAGAGGTTTTATATAAGTATCAGAAGGTTGGAGTAGCTCAAATGGCAAATAATAGTAGAACCTAAATCCAACCAAGTTGAAAAAATACTTGAAAAAATAGTTATATCTAAGTGGCCCATTTAACGGGCAACTTCCATGTAACACTATAAGTTGTCCGTTAAACGGACGACTAGATTAGACACTTAAATAGGAGACTAGCGCCGCATCAAATTTGACATGGCTAGTAAGTCGCCCGTTAAATAGGCGACTATACCTATATCGAATTTTTTTTTAAAATACTTAAATTATTAATTATATTTTAAATTATAGTTATTTTAAAAAATTTGTCGATCCAGAGGTATGAATGCATGAGGATCCTCTCCCCGTGACGGGTCGCGTGAATCATAAGGAGAAAAACTGAGGCAGCCTGCGGCTAAGAGAAGCATGAGGGAGAGGTCACGGCATGCAGATATAATGAAAAATGAGCAGATTTTGTTGTGCTGGGAGATCATCACAAGAACGAGATTTGGAGGCGTGGATGACTTGAATGAAGAAGAAGAGAAAGCCACGAGGCCTGGGAGATCTCCTCGGTTGGGAGAGGAAAGAGAGCTCGGTGAGGGTTTTAAAACAGTATAAGTTGACTGATTAAATTTTCAACGATTATTGTTGATTTAATCCTATTTTTTAAATGAGATTTAATTTAATCAATTTATATTGATCTCTTCTTAAGTTTAGTGATAGACATGGGAGAAAATTTTGATATTATTTGTCTTATATTTACCTCATTCTAAAAATGATGTCAATAACCTCTTTTGAAGTTTAATAGTTGAGTGTTGTAGTTCATTTTGAATAAAAAAAAAGGAGGTACAAAATCACTTACATCCCTAGCTCTCCATGCATAATTTAAGTCTTTTTGACGATATTCTATTAGCCTTAAACATAACATTTTGCACAAATTATCTTGATACATGCAAAAAGGATTTTTTTTATATTTTATATTGTATAATTAAAATCTTTTATGTTTTAAATTTTATAGAGCAAGGAATTCTTTTAAATAACAATAATAACAATAACAACAATAGCAACAATAATTACAACAACAGCAACAATAATAATAACAACAATAACAATAACAACAACAACAACAACAACAACAACAACAACAACAACAACAACAATAACAATAATAATAATAATAATAATAATTGCACTAAGTTTGTGACGAATTATAAGTTCTCATTATTTTATTATAAAATTGATACAAGGTAAGATTTTATTTTGTGGAACACAACTTTTTATCTAAAGTAATATTAAATAAATTTTAGGTTATGGTTGCTTCACACAAAAATGAGACTAGGTCTTTTTTTTTTTTTTGATAATAACTACAAATTCCTATGAAGTTAATAATGGACATGCAATTTTTCAATATTCTTTTTCTTTTGATTGAAAAACATAATAAAAAAAATTTAAAAGATCTAAAATAGCAAGACTTACCTTTCTTAAAGAAAAATAAGTCTAACAATATGCATTAAACTCTTGCAATCTTAAAAAAATGAAATTCCATTTGTGCTTGTCTTGTGCCTTCAAGCATCTTGACTTTGACTTTTTGAAGCCCTTAGGTCAAATAGTAATATGATGTAGAGTCTTTATAATCTTGATGATGAATATAACAATTTGATTATTGTTCCCAAGGGGTGGTAGGTAGGAAAAGGTTTTTTTTGAACTAGGGACAAATTTGAGAGTAAAAATTTAAGCTTTCAGAAGGATAAGATTTTCATTTTGAAAAAATAGCAAGGAACTTTAGATCAATGAAAGATTAAAGACGTTAGAAAACTAATGGATATATTTTATGATTGTTTTATCAATAATTACGAATTTATGAATTATTTAATTATATTGCTCATTGTAGGAAATTGACTCCTCATATTTAGCTTTTTGGCTCGAAAATCTTATGGTAAATAAAGCTTGAGGCCTTGGAATGTTTATAGGGTTGTGGGATGATTTCTAAGAGATTATTAGTGTTATTAATGGGGTCTATAGGTGGAGGGAAGCTAGAAGATGAATTGAATGACAAAGGACTCATCATGGCTTTAGTGGATTAGCGATCAACCTTCATGAAATATTATAATAGCCACCAAGCTTTTTTATAAAAATATTTTTTATAAGAAAGATATAATTTTGTTCAATAGAATCAAAAGTATAATGTAAGGTCCTATTTACAAGGTTTTTTCATAACCAGGCTTTAAAAAGTGTTAAGAGCAAATAAAATATCATTACATAAACTAATGACTTATTCAAATGCAAATAAAAAATAAGTAAAACATTATAAGCTTTAAAGTTTATATATTGAATAAACTTTGAACAAGCAAAGTAAGGCAAGTGGAGTAGTCCTGAAATCAAGTAATTTTTAAAGATCTTCATTATTTTTTTTCTATTAGTGTTGCCGACTACCCATCAAATAGCCTTACATTACAATTTATAATTACTCTTCGTTAACTTTGGAGGGAAGAGAGGTCATCCATGCACTTGTTTGGAAAGTTCTATTTGTTGATGAATCCAAATCTTAATAACATGCCTTGGCTTATGATCTTGTCCTTAGTCTTTATGTTGATTGTTGCATGCATTTGTTTGGAAAGTTCTATTTGTTGATGAATCCAAATCTTAATAACATGCCTTGGCTTATGATCTTGTCTTTAGTCTTTATGATACATCTACGATAGTACTCACTTGAGCTGCCTATATATTTTTTGAAGTATTGATCCCACTCTATTATATTATTTTCTATGTCCATCCTATTTGGTAGCAAGAAGCCATTATCAAGGAAGCAATGAGATAAGTCTACAAACACATGATTTGAACCAATGTACATCTAAAAGAGAGCGAAATATCTAGCCAATGGAGAAATTAGTTAGTCATTCTGAAATTTACTTTTCTTTTTTGTTTTGGTATTCAACTTATCCTTTTTTTTGTTTTTAAAAAATAATGTGATATATAATTGAATACATTAAAGCTCTAATAGGTTGACGTGTTAATGATATTAATCCTAACCCTCCTATGATTATTATTAAACTTGGAAGTTGGAAAATACATGAGAAATAATAGAAGAAACTGTTTTAACTATTATCACTAATATATATAATAATAAAAATTTATAATCAAAGGAATAAAATTGCAAAAACTTATTTGGAAAAAAACAAAATAATTATAAAAAATGTATGATATTAAAAAGCATTCATTAATTGAAATACTCATATTTACTCGAGCATAGCATAATCTGTAGGACCATAAGAGAGGATTAAATCTGCCAAAAATCCCTTCTTCCATCTAGGGTTGCAACCCATATCATTGCATAATTGATCATTATACCAATTACGAATAAACGTTATGCTACATCTACGATAGTACTCACTTGAGCTGCCTATATATTTTTTTAAGTATTGATCCCACTCTGTTATATTATTTTCTATGTCCATCCTATTTGGTAGCAAGAAGCCATTATCAAGGAAGCAAGCCAACCACCTTGCTCACATCTCTGAAATATATATGTTTGATATGTTCTCAGAGTACCCAAGGATAGCCATTTGTGGAATCTGTGGATGTATGCACTGCTTGCAATGATTAAAATTTGCTTGATAATGTAAGTAACTATATTTTATGTAAGCTTCAATCAGTTACTTAAAATATGCATACCTATAGAGAGGAACTGACATATCTTCTGAACCTTACAATCTTTTTGAACCAAGGAGAAATAAAGATATTTCTAAGCTTTTTACTTAAAATATGCACATATTACAAAATCAATTTCTTATGGGCATAGTTTGGCCTTCTAAGATGATGCCTTTCTTGCAAAATTCAAAGTGTTTGGAAGGCTTTAAGATGATGCTTCCTTCTTCCACTTTGTTATTAAATTTTTCTAGTAACACACAAAACATCC